>CM077825.1:39140075-39740075 GCA_039720395.1 Liquidambar formosana | reverse complement strand
CTACGCACAGATACAATAATGATGTAAGAGAGAGAGCTCTTATCTTATTAATAAACTTTCTTCTTCATAGGACAGATCAATTAACTCAAGACAGATACAACGGAACTAGGATTTTAGCTTGAGGGGGGCCAAAGTATAAATAAATAAATAAATTTATTATTCAAAAATGAAAAATATACTAAGATTCGAAGCTAAATTAATACATAGAAAATAAAACTAATATCTATCAATACTAAATAAAATATAGATAAAATAATTATTTGGAATTTATTTTTGTCAAAACAATTTTAAATCATAATAATTCATTTTTTGTCATCCTATGCATTGCCCCAATTTTTTTTACTTGTACTAGATCAATACAAATAAACAAATTTAAAACCATTGATTCAGTGTTAGGAATGCATGATATTAATTTGGACTGACTATTGTTTTTTGAATCTATTTGCCATTTGTTTTGAGTTAAGGAGTAATTATGATGTATTTATTTATAGGTATAAGAAATAAAATTTTTCACAAATCAAGTACGGAGAGATAAGAACAGAGAAAATGTTTTGTTCATTAACTGTGATTGAGTATGCTGCCTTAACCCTTAAAAAGCTAGAGGCCATGGCCCCATTGGCCTAAAGTGGTTCCGTCCCTCATTACTCAACATTGTCCTTCAAAATGGACATGTCTCCAAGTGTTAGAAAATAAAACACACGGTCAATACACAAGATGACAAAAGCATATATGAAAAGCACACTAGGGCAAGATTAACAAAACCAGTGGTGACGGCTCACATAGTGCCATGTCATGATAGTTTGATCGAATGGTATGCAATTAACCACATCATCCATCTACTAACGGAGCCTTTTTACCTTAAATGGCAATAGCTTGCTTTTTAACAGAGGAAATTTTTTTCAAAGGTAACCCTCATTGATCATAAGTCTAACCTCATTTGGTTCCCGGCGGCGGCTCTTGAACTCCATCACGTTTTTCAACTGAGCAGACTTTTACCAAAATTTTTGTCAATTTTTTCTCTTCCTTTTTCGGTGACGGCATCCGAAGTTTGCAATGACAGGGTGAGGGTGAGGGCCGAGGTGATAGGAAGACAATTGGGGCTTTAAAGTTGCAGAGGAATAGATTGATATGCAAGTGGGTCGAAGTCTCCATTACTGCTAGTGTTTCTTGGGAAAACAAGACGAACAGGGGTTGTGGAAAAGTTCTTTCTATTATATCTCTTGATTTGTCTTGTTATCATGTGATTAGAGCATTCAATCCATTCCTATTGGCGTAATCTGCAAGATTTGGTCTCTTTCTCTCTGATTAGATGGCTGAATATTGTCGACAGAATACGAAATCCATTTTTGGTGAGTGAGGTTATAGAGAAATCTGACAAGCACTATGATTAAAACATCTCATAAAAACAAACTAATGCTGTTTGAAAAGCTGAGAAGGCACCGGTTAATGGGGTGATGAGTTGGCTAATTTTAGACCATTACATCACTTTATGATGAGTTGGTGCACTGCGAGCCGTTAACAGGAGGAAAATGGACAACAACAGACTGGAGAGGATCCGTACCCCTTGTATATACTCTGGCGTACGTAGATGCAGCTATAGCTCTATAAGTCATATATGAAAAGCACACTAGGGCAAGATTAACAAAACCAGTGGTGAGATGGATCGACGACTACTCCCTCCTCAAGTACTCATCTTCCCTTTCCCAGTACAAGGCCACGTAAACTCCATGCTCAAGCTAGCCGAGCTCCTCTCCCTCGCCGGCCTCCATGTCACCTTCCTTAATTCCGATTACAACCACCGCCGCCTCCTCAATTACACCAACGTTCAGGCCTGTTTCGCTCGCTATCCCCATTTTCGCTTCGAAACCATTTCCGACGGGCTTCCGGTTGACCACCCGCGTTCCAGTGACAGAATGACGGAGCTGTTTGATTCGATAGAGGCGGTAACCAAGCCGCTCTTTAGAGAGATGTTGATTTCCGGACGCCTGAGTTCTGACACCTGGCCGCCGGTGACCTGTGTCATAGCTGATGGGATCTTGAGTTTTGCTATTGATGCTGCCAATGAGATTGGAGTTATGAGCATTGCTTTCCGTACAGTTAGTGCTTGCTCCCTCTGGACTTACTTTTGTTTTCCCAAACTCGTTGAAGCTGGAGAGCTTCCCTTCAAAGGTATTACTTTGGCTCACATTTAATTATATTTGCAACTTCCGTTTGTTTGCCAAGAAAAGTAAGGAATTAAATTAGAATTTTGTTGTTTTCCTCTTAAGAAACTGGGTGTTGAGCCTTGCCCCATAGAAAGACCCCAAAAGACAACCAAAACAATCAATCCATTATATATACAAAATTTTCTTCTTTACCTCCGTTTTCTTAGCAACCAAATTGAGAAAGAGGATGCGTATATATTCAATATATTGTAGGGAACGAAGAGATGGATCAGATGGTAACGAGTGTGGCGGGCATGGAGGGTTTTCTCCGACGGCGAGACCTCCCGAGTTCCTGCCGAGTCAATGACCTATCCGACCCGACTTTCAAACTCCTTCTGACGGAGACCCTTAAAACCGCACGCGCCCACGCGCTCATACTCAACACATTTGAAGAACTCGACGCACCTGTACTCTCCCACACACGCACTCATTGTCCGAGACTCTACACCATCGGGCCTCTCCACGCGCACCTCAAGACCAGACTCGCGGTAGAAACGACGTCGTCAGCATCTTCCAACAGTTTCTGGAAAGAAGACAGGAGCTGCATTACGTGGCTCGACGCACAGCCATTAAAATCCGTGATCTACGTGAGCTTCGGAAGTTTGGCGATCTTTAAAAGAGATGAGCTGATGGAGTTTTGGTACGGTCTAGTAAATAGTAAGAAGCTATTCTTGTGGGTCGTAAGGCCGGACTCCGTCGCCGATCAAGATGGGAAGCGTCAGATTTCGGCGGAGCTCTTGGAGGGCACCAAAGAGAGGGGTTACATGGTGGACTGGGCCCCACAAGAGGAGGTCTTGGCCCACCCAGCCATCGGTGGGTTTCTGACCCACAGTGGGTGGAACTCGACCCTTGAGAGTATAGTCGCGGGAGTGCCAATGATATGTTGGCCGTACTTTGCGGATCAACAGGTGAACAGTAGGTTTGTGAGCCATGTTTGGAAGGTGGGATTGGACATGAAAGACACGTGCGATAGAGCAACTGTTGAAAAGATGGTGAATGATCTGATGGAGGTGAGGCAGGATGAGTTCAATAGATCGGCGGCTATGATGGCGAAGATTGCGAGGAGAAGTGTGAGCGAAGGTGGGTCCTCTTACTGTTACTTGGACCGTCTGATTGAAGAAATTAGATCAACGAGCGTGGGAGTGCCTAGTGGGTAAGGAAAATTTGTGTGGTGATCCCTTTACAATGATGGACGCACGCACGGATAGGAGGACGTCCAGTATTTATTAAAAAAATGAAATCGATTAAAAGTTTTTTATTTTGTATTTTGTATTTTTCGCTGCCAAAATTTAATTAGATGCTGGATGCATTTTCGGAGTTCAAATTTCTGTCATTATAGAAAGTAATACCAATTATTTTTCCTTTTATATTTTGCCAAATTACAAGAGAACATTACCCGCACGTAGTTGATATTTAAATTTCTACGAATCTTACACCTTTATTTGAATGAGATAGACTACTAAATCCAAAAATCATTAACAATGACCAGTCTTATTAACTGAACACATTAGCCATAGTTTGTGTGTGAAATATTTTCCTAACTTTCATTTAAATCTTTAGCCAGAGTTTGTGTATGAGGTATTTTCTTTACTTTCATTTAAATCTTTAGTGCCCCTCAAGTCACCCAAGGATCCAGGAACTACTCGTTATGTTTATGCATAAGTTTTTGCATATCAATTATAAGGGGTATTAATAAATGAAGGATTTTGAAGTTTATTTTGAATCTTGGAGCAAGTGAAAAAAAAAAAAACACCTCTAGTATTATTAAAAGAATTAAAGTAATATGGTGGTAACATTGGGGGAACCCCACTCCCGTCTTTATTTTCCTTTCCGTACTTTTCATTTTTAACACATTACGCCACATGTGAACTTCATTTGATACGATATCATAAATCACCCCAACACTAGGAATAAACAGCACCCCCAAAGCAATATATATATATATAAAATTGCATCGTGATTGTATAATTGGAGATTCTTACCAATTATGTGATAAAAAAGTTTCCAAAACTGACATGTTAACTGGACATCCCAACTGGTTGATTTGGTACACCATCCACTTTCATAAAAATCTTAAAAAATATTTGAAGAAAAATCCAATCAGTGAGACCGAATATTCTTCAAAGTCCATTCTTTTTTAGAAAGTTTTCAATATTAATACATGCACCATATCACTCTGGTGATTGTTCTTTTTTATTTGTTGTATTGGCTTTAAATCGGGTTTGTGATGAACTTCGCGAAAGCTCTTCCCTTTGTTGGGAGGGGTCGAAGCAGGACCACCATAATAACACACATCCACCCACCCAGTCCCACAATTATATTTCATACATACTGTCCTTTTTCAGTTAGACATAGGAGTAGTGACGAAATTAGGAGTTATCTCTAATGGGAGTACCATGCTGTAATTTTATGAAGTGGGAATTGAAAGTTCTAAAAAGTATATATGTTTCAAAATAATTACCACCTTCCTGTTTTTGGCATTATTTCGGGAATTGGTTATCAAATGTTGATTTCTCCTCCCAAAAAATAAAAAATAAAAATTTGGTTAGACTGATCAGAGAAAGACCACCTTAATAACACCTAACTACGAAGCAACACACCCACGTACCTAACTACGCACAAACACAATAATGATGCGAGAAGAGAGTTTGTCTTCTAAATTTCACTGTTTTGCACTTTTGATTTTTGGCCATGGTGGCCAAATCAATGAACTTTCTTTTCATAGTGCAAATCAATCAACTCATGCAACATTTGCTTCATAGCAGGGTTGCAACCTAACTCCCACAATACTCGACCTACCTGAAGAAAAGCTCCTCACCACTCCTTGAAGCACCTGGTTGCCCCATGCTTATGTAACGAGGGAATTGTATGTGGTCAGGTTGGCATTTGGTAACAGTCCTGACTTAGGGCCTGCGAAGAAAGTGGAAGAAAAGGGATAACATAAAAAAATACGGATCCTCGCTTCTAGTTTTTTTCGTCATCGCTGTGAAGAGGAGGATATCAACTAGAGTGACATCAACTTTACTTTAGCTCGCTTTGTGTTAATTCTAACTTTTCTTTATCCGTCGTTACACATCAAATTAATAAAAACTAGGATTGCAAACGAGTTGAACCGCTCATTAACAGTTCGCAAGAAAACTTGTTAAGGTTCAGTTCGAATTCAATTAATTAATAAACAAACCAAGTTCAAGCTTAAATTCTAATATCGTTTAATAAACAAGCCGAATTTGAGCATACACTACAACAAATCGGGCTTTTGGCGATAAAAGCGTTTGTCACGAAAGCAACTCCAATCGTCGCCAAAAAGTATTAGCAACGAAAAAATTTTGTCGCCAGGTCGTGGCTAAAAGAGCGTGGCAGAAGGCTATTAGCGACTAAACTTTGGTTTCGTCGCCAAAAAGAGACGTATTAGCGACAAAATATATCTCGTCGCCAATTAGTTAACCATTAGCCACAAAAAACCTTTGTCCCAAACATGAATCATATTCGTCGCCGATTATAGGATTTTGTCGCAAAAACTATGAAATTTCAATAAAAAAAATTCCCATGGAGCAACAAATTTCTATTTCGTCGCCAATAATCAACCATTACCAACAAAAGACATCGTTGCCGAATTGCGTACTATTTGTCGCCAATTGTAGAAATTCGTCGCTAATGAATATAAAAGTGTAAGCATAGAAACATCCATTAACAACAAAATTATTTTGTTGGCAAAAACATAAATATTGTTTACAAAATACTTTTGTCGATAAAAACATTTTAAACACTATTTGTGACAAAACTATTTCGTTACTACTATTGGTTCACCAAATATGGATTCTATTAGCTACAAAATAAATTAGTCGCTAAGAGCAATCAAAAAACCATTTGCAATAAAATAAATTCGTCTCAAATGTTTTGTGATAGAATTATTACCAATTATGTTCCACCCCACAGTGAAAAGATCCTATTAACAACGAATAATTTGTTGCCAAAATGCAAGTAACGTTCTTTTTTTCCCTTTTTTTTTGGCAGCCAAATACCTGTATAACTTGCTTATAAATAATAACTTGATTGCAAATACTTGTATAACATCTATCCAAAAAAAATATTTTTTGAATATTCTCAATACATTAATTCCAAAATCCTATAAAAGTTTGCAAAAATTGCACTGTTAACAAAAATACCAAACCAAAGGAAAAACACAACTCCAATTGCTAAGCTAGCATTCGTGAGCAACCAGCTTCAGATGTTTCAAATCTGCAAAATAAAACAAAAAAATATATATATTAATATATTTGAAATTTAGAATTGAATATAAGGATAAGTCATACATTAGATTTGAGATTGTTCTTTTGGATTCATCAGCTTAAGTGAATATAATGTGAGTATATAATATCATTCTTAGTTTTTTATTTTTCATTTTTTTTTTTAATCAGCAAAAAGAAACCAATTTAAAAGAAAAAGAAAATTACAACTCTCAACAACCTGACAAAAACAAGGCCAACATATCCATGCTACTTCTAAACTACCTCCACTACAAATCAACTCAAGACGACACTCAACTAAACTAGAAACAACACACGAAAGTGAAAACACCGACTACACACGATGTGATGGTCTAATTTGGGGGCATTGTGATTAATATTCGACATTTTTCCTTTGTAAAGCTCAAGTTCAATTATATTTGTAAACCTAAATTTCTAATTTCAAAAATTTTACATATTTTACAAATTGGGAGTCCATCTTGGGTTCTATTTATTTCATACAAGTTTGTTTTGATCCAACCAAGTGGTTGTCTAATTTTAGGGCATTTCGATTGATATTTACTTGAGAAGCCTAAGCACAATTATTTTTGTAAGTTTCAAACTTCTAAATTAGTAACACAACTAGTACTATTAAATGTAAACATGAGATATAACTTACTTTTTATGAAGAAGCTGTGCTTGTGACATCAGAGTCTTCGACAAGGTTTCCATCTCATTTTGCTTGATCCTCATCTCTTGCATCTTTGCCTGTTGTGCCTCAAACCGCTGCCTAATATCCGCAACTTCTCGTCTAGTTGTCTCAACCTCCAGCTCAAACTGCTGCCTAGTCTTCACAGCTTCCTGCCTAACTATAAGACGACGATTGACAAATGACTTCGAACCCGAAATGTGATTAACCATGAGCCATGATCTATTCTTTGCTTTTGTAATGCTTCTTCTCTACATCATACAAAAAAAAACGTAAGAAGCATATCGAATTCAAACTTTACAAAAAAAAAAACTTTCATTTGCATCAAATAGGATATATATTAAGATATAATTATCATTGTGTAAGAATGAAACTTTGTTAGAGGAAACTAAATCTATCACTAATAATTACATGTTGTTCAACACTTGAAACACTTTTGAGCTGAACCGCTCGCAAAGACAGTCCCACGTGTCTTGCACCATGTTTTTTGGAGGATAGTCGCTTGTACGTGGAAGACTATCCTTGGAATATTTATATAGATTAGCTCACCAATTTCATGAAGTCTTTAACACCTTCTATATATATTTAGGGCAAAATCTATCTTTGAGTTGCATCCAAGTCTTATCAATCACTATAATCCTATCATAAGTTGGATAATCATGTTACCTCACGAGATGGGGCTGCTTGGATGCGATTCAATGCTTGAAACCCATCCTATGGGGGTCGACTAACATGGAAGGATTGCACGTGCTCAAGAGCACTCGTATAACGACATACTATTTTATTACTAACCAGCTTACATTCTTTAGAAGACATACTATTTAACATTTGTCACAATTTTATAAGTAACATTAATACATTATAACAACACCTAAAAAGAAAGAATCAACCTAATTGGGGCACCAAAGCCATTAATCATGGAAACCTAGAAACCGAATCACAATAGCACTCGTGTGACCCCATCAATCGAGGCCAAAAAAAAAAAAAAAAAAAACTATGGGTTCATATCGCACCAATCGAGTGGATTTTTCATGTCCAAGTGATTAAGGGAATGCTTATATAGAACCAGGTGGGTCAATCAAAAACATGTAAGCAGCTAGAAGGGGAAGGTAAATTGCACCATAGATGATCATATGTCTATATTAAGACTAGAATCTAAGTTTGATTGCTAAAACTCCATTACAACTAAAAATAATATGCAGCCTAAGTAAACAAATATATAAAGATGTTTAATGTAATATATAAGATAAAATAAAATAAAATAACTCTTCCTATGCATCTTTTAAAATCTTAATTCTACCATCTCCAAGCTCAGCCTTTATCCTAACTGTCCAAAAGAAATTTCTCTGACTCTACTTTCTCAATCTGCAAAAAAGAGTTGAAAATTTTCAAAATCATGTTTATCTCATGTAAATGCAAAATAAAAACTACTAGCATAAAGAACATTGGGTGCAAGGTCATTTAAAATACAACCAAAGCAAAATTACACACACACACACACCCACCCAAAAAATAAATAAATAAAACCCGACCCCCACTCATAAGAAAAAAAAAAATGTATAGAAGCCTAATAAAGTTCCAAATCTGAGTCCAATAACCAATGAAAAAGCAAAATCTTTGCTAAAATAGTAGAATTCACACCAAGGTAATTGGATTTCATTTGAAAATGCAATAAGATCTCTTAAGTTGCGCCGTGAGGCTCTTAAAACAATTCAGCACTATGAAGAAAAATGTCGAAATGGCGAGTTCTAGCTAGAGATAGATTTTCCAACATCTTTCAATTCAAGTCTCGGTGTTGTAAATGTAGTGAGATCCCAAATTGGTAGATGCCATGAAGGAAACTAAGAAAGCGATTTAAAGTAATTCAAAAATAGTACATGATCTTATTTATTTGACCAGTAGAAGCATGCAAATGCATTGAAGATTATGGTCCAACCAAACCCAACTTGACCAAATTTATCATAATGAATGTAAGATTCAATTAATGGCTTACCTCTTGAGTCGGCTGGCAAATGATCCCAAGCCCCTACTTGTCATTCACTTTGGGCGTTCAGCTAGCATTGGCAACATTTTCCACACAACCAAAAGTGTTTAATTTATTGGATGGTCAATAAGTTAGATTGGTTATTGATGCACTTTGTCCACATGGATGTTTCAATGGGTTGACTGAGAACTAAAGCAGTCCAGCAGTTAAGGAAGTCTAATGTTACAAGGAAGATAAAGAAGCAAAAGGAAAAAATAAAATAAAAACAAAAACAAAAAGGACAACATCCAATTTGTTATTATACATTGGCAAAAATAAATGAACAAATAGAAGACTCACCTAAAAAAAAATCTGAGCACAATGCTGCCTAAGTCTTTGTTCCTTTACACTAGCTTTCTCCAGCTACAAGAGAATTTCCATTAGAGCTGAAAGAAGAAAAATTAAGGATTAGAAAAAAATAGAGAAAGAACCGTTATACTTTCGGAAAGTTCAAATAGTCCTAATTAAGAATAATCGAATAAGAAACTTTTGGACATTTGAAGGAAGAATAGAAATCAGTTTGGGTTAATTTGAATTGGAGTTAATAATTTTAACCAATGAAAATAGTTGGGATACAATGGTTTCAACCCAGAGTCAATAAACCCAACCCAAAAAAATATCAATCAAAATAAGCTAAAATTTACAAATGGATGATAAAGAAATTTCTAAAATCAAATATAGGAATACCCATTTGAACAGTACCTCTATGTTCCCCACAGCAAGGTTAATTCAAATCTATTAAAATCCCAAATAAGACATGGAGTCTAGACCTAAAATTAATCACCATACACCTCTAAAAAAAACCACAAAAACCATGATTTGTTTTTTTTTTTTTTTTTTTTTTTTTTTTTATGAGCAAAAGAAAATATATTAAATAAAATGAGTTCCAGACTTACAGAACACCAAATACCTCAAACCAACATTGGTTCAAAAATAACTCAGCTACATCACCAACTAAAGCAGCCCCAAAGAAACTTAGCTTACACAAGCAAAACAACAAACACCTAAAGTGCAACAGGAAGAAAATTTTACATCATCAACCAAATTGTTGATTCAGAGTGATCCATCAGGCATTTTTCTTCCTATTTTCTCTTATACATCATTGGATTTGAAGATGTTATATATATATATATATATATAAGCCGTGGCTTGGATCTCATCCAACAAGCCCTAACATGCTGTTCGCATTAATCCCGCACAGAGCAGTCTTCCTGGACAGCCTGTAGTAAAACACATATATATTGAGCTACAAAACTCCGATTGAGGCGCCGTTTGTTGCGTTGGAAAGCTGATTCGAAGAGCTTTCCAACCATATGAGGCTCAAAAATTTTCGTTGAGAAATCTGATCACGGCACTCAAAAGAAGAGGACGATTTCTGTTGCCATGAAAACTGCTCATGCAGTTTTGGATTTCACAAACCGTAATGGCCAAAACCCTAGGTCTTATATGATCCAATATATGAATATGCCATCAAAACCTCCATGAATCTTACATGAATATATATATATATAATATCAAACCCATTATATATGTCAATGATAATGAAACCCTAACTCAAAATTGCAAAAGAGAAAGAAGAAGAATGAGAACAAGAAATTGGTAGAACTGACCAGGATTTTGGAGAGCCCCTGTTCGTGATCTGAAGAGGCTCTTTTCCTTCGTCACCCCCTGTTCCTTCGTCAGAAGGAGGACCACCGATTTGGGGAGAAGAGGGTATTGCTAGAGAGAGATTGGAGATTTGTTGAAGAAGAGGGTTTTGTGAGATTGGGGGTTTATGACTGAAAGAAGGCGTGAGAGAGAAAGAGGGCAGGAGAGTGTTCTAGAGCGTCAGAAATTCTGCTCCCAATTAGAGGGCTTTGGCGGTTAAGATGTAATATGGGAAAAATTTCCCCTTAAATGAAACTACGTCGTTTTGATGATTTTCCTTAAAATTCCTAGATTTTTGCCACCAATTAATAAATAAATTTGTTATAAAGACAATGAAATCTTAATTTCCCTCCAAATCTCCCTAATACCAAAAGTTCTAAAATTCTAAAATTCTACTTGAGTAAAATCCTAAATTTATAAATAAATTTTTATTTCCCTCCAAATCTCCTCTCCTAATTTTATAATTATAGTTATTTAAAAAAAGAAAAAAACAATAATCTAATGGTGGAATTTTAATGTTACCATTTTTTTTATTGCCCAATTGACTTGGTTGGGCTAGTAGGTCAATAGTCGAACCACTTAATCTAGATTGGGTTTTTTAGTTTTATAACTTTTGGGGGTTAATTGAACTAATTGATCGATATAGTAAATGTGTCAGGTTTGGTCTAACATGGTTTAATTAATCAAGTTGGGGTGGTTTTCAAAACATTGATTTATACATGGAATCCAGTTATGGATGTCATTTTATCACTCGATCATTGATTGGAACTTAAATCTTGGCAATTAGAGGCTAGGTCTTTCATACAATTTGAACATTGACTCAAAATTTTAATTAAACAATCAAAGATCTTTGTACCGTTCAATCGTTGCTTTTAAGTTTAACTATGGCAATCTAAAGGTATTTGTATCATTTAATCATTGCCCTGCACTTAGAATCTAAAGATAAAAACAAATGCACAAGCACATCTATCTTTTTCCTTTGGGAAGGTACTCTGATTAGTGGGTATCTTGTGGGATGCCGACCTACTAATAACATAGTTATCTAACTCGAATCAAACATTAACCTAGTAAGAAGGGTGGGTCACTAGTTCAATTGTGGGCTAGTATCAAGTTAAAACCCTAAAATATAATTTATGTTGTACTATGTAACAAAAAGTGAAGGTGGAAGAATTGGTGGAGTGTAGGATGTTGTAAATGATGGAAGGTTCGAGCCTTTATGCTTGTTATTAAAGTGGGTTTTTTTTTTTGGGAAAAACACATAGTAGGATGTGGCATAGACTAACCAGGCCAGTTAGTACCGGCTCAAAAGAAATTCCACTGGTTTAAGGGGTTGAACCTGATTATAGCTGAAATCTGTTAAATCGTTGATTTGAAGTTTAACTATGGCAATCAAAAGGTATTTGCATCACAGACACATCTTTTTCCTTTTGTGCTTCTTATTAAAGTGGTTTTTTTTTTTTTTTTTTTTTTGGAGAAAAACACATGGTAGGATGTGGCATAGACTAACCAGCCTAATTAGTAGCGGTTCAAGAGAAATTCCACTGATTAAAGGGGTTGAACCTGATTATAGCTGGAATCTGTTCAATCATTGATATGAAGTTTAACTATGGCAATCAAAAGCTATTTGTATCACAGACACATCTTTTTCCTTTTGTGAGGGTACTCCGAGTAGCAAGTATCTCATATATATCCTCGACCTGCTAATGGTAAAGTTATTTGACCCAAATCAGACATTAACCTAGTAAGAAGGGTGGGTCACTCGTTCAACCATGAGTTAGTATCATGTTATAACCTTTAAATATAATTTATGTTACATTTTGTAACAAAACGTGAAGTGTGGGAGAATTGGTAGAGCGTAGGATAAGGTAAGTGATGTTAGGTTCAAGCCTTTGCACTTGTTGTTTAAGTTTTTTTTTTTTTTTTTTTTTTTTTTTATTTTGAAAAACACATGGTAGGAAGTGGCATAGTCAAACCCACCCGATTACTATCGGTTCACGAGAAATTTCATTGGTTTAAGCGGTTGAACCTAATTATAGCCAAATCCAATGTTCAAATCGAACCAACCAAGGGTTTATGTTGCCAGTTCACCTGGTCCAATTTTGATGTCAAAGTTTTAGCGACAAATAGAATTTTGTTGCTAAAAAGCTATCTTTTGCAACGAAATAACTTTGTCACCAATAGTGTGTCACATGCTAAATGGCATCGTTTTATTAATTATTTTTGTGACAAATACGTTAGTTTGTCGCCAAAAGTCTTTCCCACCAATTGGTGCCAACAAGAAATTTGGCGCCAAAGCTTTAGCGGCAAACAGTATTTTCTTGCTAATAAGTTATCTTTCGCAACGAAATAACTTTGTTGCCAATAGTGAGGCACATGCTAAATGACGTCGTTTTATTAATTTTTTTTGCGACAAATACGTTGGTTTGTCGCTAAAAGTCTTTCCCACCAATTAGCGCCAACATGAAATTCAGTGCCAAAATTTTAGCGACAAATAGAATTTTGTTGCTAATAAACTATCTTTCGCAACAAAATAACTTTGTTGCCAATAGTGAGGCACATACTAAACGGCGTCGTTTTATTAATTCTTTTTGCAACAAATACGTTGGTTTGCTGCCAAAAGTCTTTCCCACCAATTGGCGCCAATAAGAAATTTGGCGCCAAAGTTTCAGCGACAAATAGTATTTTGCGGCTAATTAATGCCTCTTTCGCAATGAACAACATTTGTCGCCAATAGTGAGACACATACTGAACGACGTCGTTTTGTTAATTAGTTGGCGACAAATATATTGGTTTGTCGCCAAAAGTCTTTCCCACCAAATGGCGCCAACCCAAAATTTGGCGCCAAAGTTTTAGCGACGAGTTTTAACGACAAACTTGCTAGATTTGTCGCCGAAATGTATATTTGGCCTATTTTGGCGACAAAATGCTATTTTGTTGCCACAAGTATGCCATTGGCGACAAATTTTTGCTTGTCACCAAAAAATTTGTCGCTAAAAGCCCGATTTGTTGTAGTGATATCAAAGCTTAGCTCGTTTAACCAAGTTAAGAATTCTATGAAAAATTTGTTTAGGAGCTCGACAAGAAGCTCCTTAGTGAAATCCGTATTAGAGATTAGAGGAAGAGAAATACCACTTTTAGTATTAGATGACATGTACAGAGGGGTTTCAATTCCTTCTTGGGTTCCATGGGTGTTATCTTTTTGGAGTACTGCAAGTACGTTGTTTCTCAAAAAGGGTTTAAAATACCATTCTGGGTCCGCGTGTTGTTGTTTTCTTACAATATAGCTAGCGAAACGCTAAAAGGGCAATCTAGGAATTTTAGGTCATGGTGAATTGGTGTTCCATTTGCTTCATTTGTATCCCCTTTTTTGGGTGTTGTGTTTCATTTGCTTCAACTGTGCACGCTAGTGTTTGATTTTCTTTCTGTTAGATATTTGTCTCAAGGAATGTTAGCATGCTCATTTGACATTAAAGGTAAATAAAAGAATTTTAAAAGACATGTATTAAAGTTTGGATCAGAACCCCTGATATAAATAAATAAACAATTTAGATCAAAGAAAGAATGTGTCAAAATGTGAATCAAAATTACACGTTCTCTTCATTATGAAGCATATGTACTAATATCAAATTGAAGAATGTTGTATATAGCACCTTAGGTGCAGCACAAAAATACAATATCTTATATGGCATATATGTATGGATCAAAATTCTCTCAATCTATTTAACATATCTTTTTGCTTTTTTGCTCATGTGAGTTGGGTATTACACATGAGTGTTGTACGAACTATGAAGGATGCTTCGTATAGTACTAGCCTATTGAAATTTTATTACAAGTACCTTGTAACATTACGTTGACACCATGACGTAGTACCATTAGTTATACAAGTTCTACTTTTATAGTTTTAGGACTAGAAGCCATTAGGCTAATATTATTATTATTATTATTATTAAGGGGGTTTCTATTGGCACCTTAAAACTTACTTTTCATCCCCATTTATTTTACACTTCAAGATTTTATGAAAAATATAAATGCTCAGGTCCCCCTCCAATTCGGGTTTGAGATGAACTTCGGGAAAGCTCTTCCCTTTGTTGGGAGGGGTCGAAGCAGGCACCCAGTCCCACATTTATATTTCATCCCGACTGTCCTTCTAGACTGATCAGCGTAAGACCACCTTAATAACACCCACCCGCGTACCTAACTACGCACACACATAATAATGACAGAGAGAGAGCTTGTCTTCTAAATTTTACAGTTTTGCACTTTTGATTTTTGACCATGGTGGCCAAATCAATGAACTTTGTTTTTTCATGATGCAAATCAATCAACTCGACATTTGCTTCATAGCAGGGAAAAAACAAACAAAAAATCAACATTTACTTTAAATGAGCACAATTTTGGGCCATGGCTAAACCAACAACGTACCCCTTCAATGCTTATAAAAGTTAAAGCCCAAAAACAGGATCAAGCTCTTATTGTGGAGTCACCCCATAGGAAATGAAAATATTAGAATGATAATATGTAACTAATCAACCTCTCCAGCGATTGGTATGAAGAGCCCCCTGCCTCTAGGCAAAGATTAACCTTTTCTTTTAAGTCCACAATTCTCTCCCTCATCTGCTTCCCTTCTTCCTCCACCATTAGTCCTCTAATTGCACCCTCTATCTCTTCTCTCTCAATTCCATTCTCTAATTGCAACCCAATTCTCCATACATGGCTCACGTATCTCGCATTCACCTTTTGGTCACCGAAACAAGGCATACAAATCATGGGTACCCCTTCACAAATACTCTCCAATGTTGAATTCCATCCATTGTGAGTCCAAAACCCTCCAATGGCAGGATGAGCTAGCACTTCTTGCTGGGGAGCCCATTTCACAATATGTCCCCTTCCACCCATCATCTCTAGGAATCCATTTGGCAATGGCTCAACCCATTCCGAGCCACGGACCAACCCGGGTCGAACCACCCACAGGAATGGCTGCTGGCTGTTGGCTAGCCCCCAAGCTATGTTAAAAAATTCGGCTTCATCCATTGCAGCTATGCTCCCAAAGCTGACATAGAGTACAGACTTAGGTGCTTGTTTGTCTAGCCAAGAAATGGAACTTTGGTCTTGTGTTAATAAGCTACTTGAAGAGGCTGGAAAATATTTGTGAAATGGGCCTATTGGGAATATTTGGATGGGAAATTCTTGCTTAAGTGTGGCCAGTGCAGATTCTTCAAGGTCTTCAAAGGAGTTCCAAATGAGTCCTGAAGAGGCCTTGATTTCTTTAACCATGCTACCAATAAAATTATATAGAGACTCTTGATTTTTCACGCTTATCGTCGGAATGTCTTTGACTTTGAGAGGTGGAAGTTCTGGTATTGGTGCTTCTAATTGAGATTCTGAGCCAGAAAAAAAAAAAAAAAAAAAAAAAAAAAAATCCAAAATGTTAGTTTGGTAAAGATTGGAAAAAAGAAAAAGAAAATAAATTGGCATCCATGCAACCTAGCTATATAACGCATATTGAAACCTTTCTTACATGTACAAAAATGTATTCGCTCAGAACAAGAGATTTGAAATTTATAGTTTTCCATATCATTTAAAGAATTTCATCTTTGTAGAATACAAGAGAATCAAAATATATCCCCACTTCAACTTCATTTGGAAGTAAATAAAATAAAAAGAATCAAAACGCACATTTCGACTTCCAGAGGGATCCCATCATGTAAACCAAAAGTTATGTTTATGATGACGATAGCAACGTGAGAATTATATTTATAATCACATCAACTATCACGTCAGATAAAATGATATTCCAAAAAATACAATTGAAGGAATAGAGCGTACTACTTTTAGTCATAAATGTGACTGGGTGGTTCCTATCAGAATATTAAATGGTTTATTCTGTTCCTATCCGAATCTTAAATGGTTTATTCTGTGACTTATGATATTTTGGAGGTAGAGAAAACTGGTGGTACACGCGCAATTACAAGGAAAATTGACGTAGAAGCAAGTGGCTGATAATGACAAATGTTTTTGCAGATTCACGAGGGAACCACGTACTTGGCCAGTTGGCCCCAAAAATGAAATTATATAGCATTATTCGAAAAAGGAAGCTTTGATATCATTTTCAATTTGATGTATGTATATTTTTTTTTTGGGTAGAAAAGAAAAAAAATCAACAGCACCTAACATAATATCTACAAACTTAATTGAAATTAACATGAATACAATTTTCCAACCCCCATATATATATAAAAGAAAACAGAGGACTCCTGCATGAAACTAAAGAACTCTCATTCAAGACAAAAAAGCTCTCCTAGGTATAACCATGATCTTGTTAATTGAGGTTATTGGATCAATTTAAAGATTTCTGAAATGCCCGTGTTTCAAATTTTGAGCTTTCATTCATGATGATGATAGATATCACTCTCAAATTGATTCATTCACTATGAAGATTAGTTTATAAAATTCTATGCAAAATATTTTAAAATATTTCAATATTATAGGGCAACCAAACAGGCCCATAGAATGATAGAGATTCAATAAAACTAAGTGGCTCCATTGTGAATTACATAGCCATAATAATCTGCCAGCCATTGGTGCAAAATTCAATTATCACTATTAGATGAAATCTTTCTGATCTTATTATACGCATGTTGTTGGGTGATAGTCGATGGACCTATTCTCATAAATGCCATGTAAAACACATCGAAAGGAATTCAATTCAATTTTCATATAATGTCCAGAGAGTAATGCTAAATAACCTACACCCTATTAGTAATTGGAAGAATTAATATTTACTGTGTCTGAAATGCATGATGGGTCCATTTACAAGGGAAGAAAAAATTACTGCATTAAGCCACACCAATAGACGCCAATGGCCCTGTGGCCCAATGGCATTTCTCTCCCTTGTGTGGAAGAGGTTGTAATTTCGAATTTTAGAATTGTTATAAATTGATGTATGAAATTTCTACTGACAAAAAAACAACAGCAGCAGATCACTGGCCTAGCTTGTGACCTGCTAGTGCCTAACTGCCTTATGTTATGGGTTCCAATTATAGCGTCTAACTCAAGGCCTAGGGGAGAGAGTAATGACTAATGAAAGCTTAAAGCGCACCTTTTATGGGGAGATAACCCTTTTCCCTTAGTAGTGGATAGGCAGCAAAAGCAAGAAAGGAACAAACATTACTTGTCCTCAACACAATCCTTGGGATCTCAAGACTATCAGCGACAGCCTGGGAGAAGTGCCAAACAGCATCAGTGATTAAGCAAGCAATGGGCTCCTCCGAAACATCGGATAACAACCCAGACAAGCAATCACGAAACGGCGCAACGCAATATATGTTGAGGAGTGTGACGAGATTTATGATATGCACATCTGCAGTGGAAGCTTCGCTTTCGGATAAGCCGTCGGAGATGGGGTGGAAGGAGAAGTGAGGGTAATTGGACGGGTTGGGAGAGTTGAAGTGGGTGTGAATGATGGTGATGGGGAAGCCCTTTGAATGGAGGATGTTTGCTAGCTGAAGCATAGGGTTGAGATGGCCTTGCAAGGGCACTGGGAAGAGTACTAATCTGCGGCCCTTTTGTTGCTTTGGGGTGTCTCTAATTGAGTTCTCCATGGAGCTTCTTTGCTGTAAGAGTTTTGCTTGGCTACACTGTTTTCAGTCCTAAATTCATCATACTACCTAAGAAGCTGCTATATATGAATTATAATGTACTAGTACATTTTCCATATTTAGAAGAAGGAAATAATAAAAAATAAAAACTTTATGTGATTACGAAAGCAATGACGTTTGATCATGGCCGGCATTTGTTTCGAGACATGACATTATTGGATATGTAATACTCCATAAAAAAAACCTTGATTAAATTAAATTTTGTCATGACGGATTGTGATGCTACTAAACATAATTACACAAAAATATATATATACAACTCAGTGTAAATTAAAAGAAACCCCTTTCATGTTTGATCTTTTTTTTTTTATCACTTAATCTTTCTATAAAAAATTAGTTATAATGTCCTTTTAAATAGCTTACAAATTTAGTAGTTAGTGTCATCATTCATCGCTTTTTATGAAATTAAAAATTTTAAATTATTTGGAGGAAATTAAATTGCAACCATTTTTTATTTGGGGTATATAGAAAAAAAAAAAAAGCTAAATATTAGGTGTTTCATATCATTTACCCTTAAATTTATCTATAATTTTTGTAAAACGAGATTTAAATACTCGCTCCGTAATAGAAGAGTACTACACGACATATTAACATGTGTCCTTTTTTTTAATCACCTAGCAATTGGCTTTCATATGGGCAGAAGACCCACATGACCACGTGCATAACTCTGATCAATGCCGAGTGCTGTGTCTAACAATTTACGCCAAAAAAGTGCAGAATCCCCAAAAGTTCTATAATACAACTTTTACCCCATTTTAAGCAAATAAATTTAACATGGTGTACGTGTGGCTTCTTATAGTATATTTATTGTTACTTATGTATAGCATGATGTGGTCCAATTGCTTATCAAAAAAATAAAGATGATATGGTCCAATTGGCATTTCTGATTGATATGATAATTAGTTAACCAATTAAAAATTTTACCGAAAGAATAATGGCTTGATATCACAATTGCTAGTATGCTACCACATTTTGAACAAGAGATTTGGGCACAAAATTTGGGCTATGCAACATTGCTCTAAGATTTGAGCTTTGAGCTTTGAGCTTAGATAAATCTTTTTTTTCTAGATTTGTTTGCTCAAATGGCATGACAACTGCCACGTACAATTAATAACATGTAAACAAAATACATGGGTAAAAAGGCAGTGGTCAAAAGGGGCATGGCTCCCTTAAGATATCGCCCTCTACCCTTTAGAAAGGGGCCTTAACTTAGCCCTTGAAATCCAATAAATAAATCTAAGACACCTCACAACAAATAATTATTTATAATTTAATCCATCTTATATTTTAGTTTTCTATATGAAAGATTGTAACGAGATTTATTTATAATTTAATCCAATATTTTAGATTTCAATTGGCAAAGTTTTTCCATTATATTTAAAAGATTACGAGATTTGCCGGTTACTCTTATTGTATTTACCTATTGGATGATGCAACATGTATTATCGATCCAAGGCCACGTAAACTCCATGCTCAAGCTAGCCGAGCTTCTCTCCCTCGCTGGCCTCCACGTCACCTTCCTCAACTCCCCTTACAAACACCGCCGCCTCCTCCAATACGCCAACATCCAGTCCCGTTTCGCACGCTATCCCGGTTTCCGCCTCGAAACCATTTCCGATGGGATTCCCGACGACCACCCGCGTTCCGGTAGTCGGGTTGTCGATTTGTTTGCTAACTTATTTGCGGTGACGCCGCCGCTTTTTAGAGAGATGATGATTTCCGGCAGCCTGAGTTCTGATGGCAGGCCGCCGGTGACATGCGTGATAGCGGATGGGGTCTTGAGTTTTGCTATTGATGTTACCAAAGAGATTGGAGTAATGAGCATCGTTTTTCGTACTGTCAGTGCTTTCGCCCTGTGGGCTAATTTCTGTTTTCCTCAACTCGTTCAATCTGGCGAGGTTCCCTTCCCCAAAGGTACGGTATATATTACGAGTATTGCTTTAGCGCTCGCCATGTTTTTTTGCTTTCAAAAACAAGAAAGTGTCTTCAAAATATACCAAACGAAAGACACCTAACACCAAAACAATGAATATTGTAGGAAAAGAAGACATGGATCAGCTGGTGACGAGTGTGGCGGGCATGGAGGGTTTTCTCCGACGGCGAGACCTCCCGAGTTTCTGCCGTGTCGATGACTTATGATGGCCAAGTTGGCAAGGAAATGTGTGAGTGAAGGTGGGTCCTCTTACCGCAATTTGGACCGTCTGATTGACGATATAAGGCAGCGCCGAATAGCCAAAGACTAACTCAAATGATGAGCAGTGAATGGAAGCTAATAATTCAACAACCAACGTGGTGTGATTGATTTTTTACAATAAATTTTTTAATACAATCATCAAAGCTAAACTGTGCAAAGAATAGGTCAACGTGGTGTGATTGATTGATTTTTTACAATGATTTTCAGTTAAAAGAAAATTGGTACAATCATCAAAGCTAAGCATGGGCGAAGGGAGGGAGGGGAGGCTGGTAAATCAGGCATGGGCATATATATATGGCCCCCACGTGCTGTTCAATTGAGAATTGAGGCTTTGCCCTGTATCATTAGAGGTTGGAAGCAAAACTGTGCAAGTAGTGTGAAGCATTTTACTTTGTGATTATCAGGAAATTCTTACTCTCTTAAATTTAATTTAAATGTTTCAGATAATATCAACCAGAACATATAATATAGGATAGGTCCAAAGTGTATAAATTTTTCTTTCTTGTGTGGGTCCCTTGCTGGCCTGCCCATATAAAACCAATTGATACATGAATAAAAAAAGGACACATGCTATGCAGCATCCCTCTATTATTACAGATAAAGGACACATACATGATTAAAAAAAGGACACATGCTTCATCGCATCACTAGTGTGATAAATTTAGGACAAGAAACAGTGCTTGATCACATGTCAATTGCAGTCAAATTAAATATGGAATTGTAGTGTCTTAAATTTTACTAGAAACAGCGGAAAGCCAAGCAAAACTCAACCCACCAAAGAATCAAAGAAGCTCCATGGAAAACTCAAGAGAAACCCAGATCCAACAAAGGATTGGCCGCCGATTGGTACTCTTCCCAGTGCCCTTACAAGGTCACCTCAATCCCATGTTTGAGCTCGCAAACATCCTCTATTCAAAAAGGGTTCTCAATCACCATCATCCACACCCCCTTCAACTCTCCAAATCCTTCCGATCACCCTCACTTCACCTTTTTCCCCATCTCCGATGCCTTGTCCGAAAGTGAAGCTTCCACAACGGATGTCATAGCTCCTCGCTTCTCAATATCAATTGTGTTGCGTTGTTTCGAGATTGTTTGGCTCGGTTGTTATCTGAAGCAAGGCCGGTGCAAAGATTTTTTGGGGTCCTAGGCGAACTCCTAAAATGGAGCCTTCTATACATATTCATACGCACAAACAAAATTTATACCCAACAATTTTGTTTTCCTAGTACACACAAAATTTGCATGCATATATGATTACTAAAATTTTCTTATATAGATTAATATAAAAAATAAATCTTTATAAGAACTAAAAATAAATAAAATTTGATCTTCTTACACACAAAATTTGCATGCATATATGATTACTAAAATTTTCTTATATAGATTAATATAAAAAATAAATCTTTATAAGAACTAAAAATAAATAAAATTTGATCTTCTTGCTTTATAGTTTAATAAAATTCACATATATAAAAAGAAGAAAAAAACAAAAAACAAAATGTAAAGTTATGATACCAAGAAGAAATAAACCAATTGTATCAAAAGAATCATTTACACATTACTTGTTACTTGTTATATCCCTTGTTACTTGTCAGTTTTAAAACTTATTTGATTCTAATGAAAATTTAGTCACTTATATATCCCTAAAAACCAAAAATAAAATAAAATTTGAGTTCAATTTTTTTTTTTTTTTTTTTCACCGTTGGATTCTTTATATAGATTTTTCAATATTATTTTTAATGTGAATTGTAATTTTTTTTGGGTGAAAAAAGAAAGATTTGTTCTACTTGCCCTTGTCCCCTTCTAATTTGGGTTTGTGATGAACTTCGAGAAAGCTCTTCCCTTTGTTGGGAGGGGTCGATGCGAAGGACCACCTTAATAACACACACCCACCCATTCAGTCCCACAATTATATTTCATTTATACTGTCCTTCTGTAGTTAGACTAAAGGGTAAGAGCGGAATTAGGAGTTATCTCCTATGAGTAAATTGTATTGTAATTTTGTGAAGTGAGGAATGAAAGTTTTTAAAAGTATATATGTTTCGAAATGACTATCATCTTCCTGTTTTTGGTATTATTTCTGAAATTGGTTATCAAATGATAATTTCTTCCCAAAAAATAAAAATGGGTTGGACTGATGAGAGAAGGACCACTTTATTAACACCCACCCACGTATCTAATTACTACGCACAAACACAATACTGATGAGAGAGAGAGAGAGAGTTTGTCTTCTAAATTTCACTGTTTTGCACTTTTGATCTTTGGCCATGGTGGCCAATTCAATGAACTTTTTTTTCATATAGCAAATCAATCAACTCAACATTTGCTTCATAGCAGGGTTGCAACCTAAATCCCACTGTACTCTACCTAACTGAAGAAAAGCTTCTCACTCCTTCTTGAAGCACCTAATTGCCCTATGCTTATGTAACGAAGGAACTGTATATGCTCCCTCGTTGGCATTTGGTAACAGTCCTGATTTAGGGCCTGCAAAGAAAGTGGAAGAAAAGGGACAACATAAAAAATACGGATCCTAGCTTCCATTTGTTTAGTCATCGCTGTGAAGAGGAAGATATCAACTTTACAAATCAGATCGACAAAAACAAAAGGCTTGTTGGCTTTATGACTAGGATTTGGCCATCCCATATCACAGCCTTTGCCTCGCACGCGCGAATAGATTTGATAAAAACACTGAAGTAGACAATGAGGAAGCATGGATGGCAACTTTCATGCCTGTTGCTCTAAATTTGATAAAAATCCCAGCAACTCACCGATATATATTTTATGAGTAGCTCCAAATTTTTCACACTAAATATTTTTATTTTTTACTTTAAAAAAATAATAATAAATAGATCCAAACAAACTTGAAGTAGTCTGATTTTAATCATGCAAGGTTTCTTCTTTTCTAAATTTAACAGCACAAGGGTTGGATAGCTGTATGTCACAAGTCACAACGTACTAAGTCTCTCCCCATGACCCCACCTCCACAACTCTCATCAATGCCGAGTGCAAAACAATTTACGCTAAAATCAACTCACATTCTGCATTTGGCAGGAAGCCAAAGAAGTGGATCCCCAAAGGTCGTACAATACAACTTTAATTTGAAGACACAACTCAACATTGTTACTTTAAAATATAAAATAAAATAAAATAAAAAAACAAAAACAAAAATCAACTCAACATTTCCAATAAATGAGCACAATTTTGGGCAAGGGCTAAATCTCAAACCCTTCAATATGCCTATAAAAGTAAAGCCCAAATAGACGATCAAGCCCTCTTATTATGGAGTCACCCCATTGGAAATGAAAATATTAGAACGATAAGATGTAACTAATCAAGCTCTCCAGAGATTGATATGAAGAGCCCCCTGCCTTTAGGCAAAGATTAACCTTTTCCTTTAAGTCCACAATTCTCTCCCTCATCTGCTTCCCTTCATCCTCCACCATTAATCCTCTAATTGCACCCTCTATCTCTTCTCTCTCAATTCCATTCTCTAATTGCAACCCAATTCTCCATACATGGCTCACGTATCTCGCATTCACCTTTTGGTCACCGAAACAAGGCATGCAAATCATGGGTACCCCTTCACAAATACTCTCCAATGTTGAATTCCATCCATTGTGAGTCCAAAACCCTCCAATGGCAGGATGAGCTAGCACTTCTTGTTGGGGAGCCCATTTCACAATATGTCCCCTTCCACCCATCATCTCTAGGAATCCATTTGGCAATGGCTCAGCCCATTCCGAGCCACGGACCAACCCGGGTCGAACCACCCACAAGAATGGCTGCTGGCTGTTGGCTAGCCCCCAAGCTATGTTAAAAAATTCGGCTTCATCCATTGCAGCTATACTCCCAAAGCTGACATAGAGTACAGACTTAGGTGCTTGTTTGTCTAGCCAAGAAATGGAACTTTGGTCTTCTGTTAATAAGCTACTTGAAGAGGCTGGAAAATATTTGTGAAATGGGCCTATTGGGAAGATTTGGATGGGAAATTCTTGGTGAAGTGTGGCCAGTGCAGATTCTTCAAGGTCTTCAAAGGAGTTCCAAATGAGTCCTGAAGAGGCCTTCATTTCTTTAACCATGCTACCAATTAAATTATATAGAGGCTCTTGATTTTCCCCACTTATCGTCGGAATGTCTTTGACTTTGAGAGGTGGAAGTTCTGGTATTGGTGCTTCCAATTGAGATTCTGAGCCAGAAAAAAATAAATAAATAAAAATCCAAAATGTTAGTTTGGTAAAGATGGAAAAAAGGAAAATGGTAGTTTAGATCAAATTTGTGTTCAATTGATCTGCTAATTGGGCTTACTCCATATACCATCGTACCACAAAGCTAGATGAAGCCTATTTTATTTTATTTTATTTTTTATAATAGATGAAGCCTAGCTAATTGAAAATTGCATAAGAGATCGAATGGAGTGGCAGGTAAGGACCCAAATATTGAAGATAGGCACTACATGCAGTTTATGGTTTCAAAAATTGGAACCACGTACTTGGCCAGTTGGCCCAAAAAATGAAATTATATAGCATTATTCGAAAAAGGAAGCTTTAATATCATTTTCAATTTGATGTATATATATATATATATATAGATATAGATATTTTTGGGTAGAAGAGAAAAAAAACATCAACAACACCTAATATAATATCTACAAACTTAATTGAAATTAAGATGAATACAATTTTCCAACCCCCATATATATATATATATATATATATATATATAAGAAAACAGAGGACTCCTACATGAAACTAAAGAACTCTCATAACCATGACCTTGTTAATTGCGGTTATCGGATCAATTTAAAGATTTCAGAAATGCCCGTGTTTCAAATTTCGAGCTTTCATTCATGATGATGATAGATATCACTCTCAAATTGATTCATTCACTATGAAGATTAGTTTATAAAATTATATGCAAAATATTTTAAAATATTTCAATATTATAGGACAACCAAACAGACCCATAGAAATTCGATAAAATTAGGTTGCTCCATTGTGAATTACATAGCATTTGAAGGAGTACACAAGCCATAATCCAGCCATTGGCGCAAAATTCAATTATCACTATTAGATGAAATCTTTATGATCTTATTATACGTAAGTTGTTGGGTGATGGTCGATGGACCTATTCTCACGAATGCCATGTAAAACACATCGAAAGGAATTCAATTTTCATATAATGTCCAAAGAGTAATGCTAAATAACCTACACCCTATTAGTAATTGGAAGATTTAATATTTACTGTGTCTGAAATGCATAATGGGTCCATTTACAAGGGAGGAAAAAATTACTGCATTAAGTCACACCAGTAGATACCAATGGCCCTGTGGTCCAGTGGTATTTTTCCCTTTTATGTGGAAGAGTGAAAGAGGTTGTAGCTTCGAATTTTAGAATTGTTACAAATTGATGTATGAAATTTCTACTTAAAAAAAAAAAATGAAAGACAAAAAAACAACAGCAGCAGACCACTGGCCTAGCTTGTGACCTGCTAATGCCTATCTGCCTTATGTTATGGGTTCCAATTATAGCGTCTACATCAAGGCCTAGGGGAGAGAGTAATGACTAATGAAAGCTTTAAGCGCACCTTTTTTGGGGAGATAACCCTTTTCCCTTAGTAGTGGATAGGCAGCAAAAGCAAGAAAGGAACAAACATTACTTGTCCTCAACACAATCCTTGGGATCTCAAGACTATCAGCAACAGCCTGGGAGAAGTGCCAAATAGCATCAGTGATTAAGCAAGCAATGGGCTCCTCCGAAACATCGGATAACAACCCAGACAAGCAATCACGAAACGGCGCAACACAATATTTGTTGAGGAGTGTGAGGAGATCTATGATATGCACATCTGCAGTGGAAGCTTTGCTTTCGGATAAGCCGTCGGAGATGGGGTGGAAAGAGAAGTGAGGGTAATTGGAAGGGTTGGGAGAGTTGAAGTGGGTGTGAATGATGGCGATGGAGAAGCCCTTTGAATGGAGGATGTTTGCTAGCTGAAGCATAGGGTTGAGATGGCCTTGCAAGGGCACTAGGAAGAGTACTAATCTGCGGCCCCTCTTTTGTTGCTTTGGGGTGTCTCTAATTGAGTTCTCCATGGAGCTTCTTTGCTGTAAGAGTTTTGCTTGGCTACACTGTTTTCAGTCCTAAATTCATCATACTACCTAAGAAGCTGCTATATATGAATTATAATGTACTAGTACATTTTCTATATTTAGAAGAAGGAAATAATAAAAAATAAAAACTTTATATGATTACGAAAGCAATGACGTTTTTCACCAAAAAAAAAGAAGAAAGCAACGACGTTTGATCAGGGCCGGCGTTGGTTTTGAGATATGACATTATTGGATATGTAATAATCATCCTTGTTTAAATTAAATTTTTGTAATGACATGCTACTAAACATAATTACAAAAAATATATATATTAAACTTAGGGTAAATTTAAAAAACTCATCTCATATTTAGCACTTTTCTTGATAACTCAAAAAAAAAAAAAAAAAAAGGAAGTTATAATGTTCTTTTAAATAACTTACAAATTAAACAATTAGTGTAACCATTTATCATTTTTTGTGGAATTAAATTTTATAAACTATTTAGAGGAAATTAAATTGCAACGATATGATTTATAGATGACCGTTACTAGCCATTGAACTTTTATTTCATGTTATTTATTAGGCTGTTATAAGAATTGTTATAGCATTTATTATGGGGAGGCCTCTATTGGCACCCAAAGACTTGCTCTTCATCCCCCATTTATTTTACATTTTAAGGTTTTATGAAAAATATAGAAGGTTTTCATAAAAGCTGATCACATATTTTATTAGAAAACATCATTTTGAACAACTTTTTAGAATAAAGTTTTTCCAAAATCTATCGTCTAAGTATAGTTTTTTGTCATTTATAGTATTCGCTCCATAAATGACTAAAAAGTTCACTTAAACAATAGATTTTGAAAAAACTTTCTTCTAAAAAGTTATTCAAAATTATGTTTTCTAATAGACAATGTGATCAATTTTTATAAAAATCTTATATATTTTTCATAAAATCTTAAAGTATAAAATAAGTGGGGGGGATGAAAATAGGGATGGCAATTTCGCCCCGATCCATAGGGTCCCGACTCGATCCATACCTGAATGGGCGGGTTTTTTTTTTTTTTTTTTTTTTTTTTTTCGGGTATTGAGTCGGGTATGGGTATAAATTCTAAAAAATTTCGGGTATGGGTCAGGTATGAATCCCAAAAAGAAAGTGCCAATAGATGAAAAGCAAGTTTTTGAGTGCCAATAGAGGCCTCCTTATTTTGGGTATTTATTAGCCCAAACTAATTTCAGTCATATTTTATTATAAATAGTGGCCTCTCTACATGGATGATATATGAATTCACATTATTTTCTCTATATTTTTATAAGAACTTTATTTAGATATTTTATATATTGTTTTACAAGCAACTGATGCTGGATTGATTCATCATACTTTTCTTGTGGATGTACCTATAAAAAAAGAAGTTGTGAGTTTTGAGGTTGTATCTTGGAAGTCCTATCATTTATTAGCACCTGTACATAGGGAGGTGATAGTTCTTTTAGAACAACGTAATCTCACGTGCCTTTCCACAAGCCAGTTCTTCTTACTCTTTTTTATTTTATTTTAATTTAATATTTGTTGTGTTGATTTTACTAATTTAAATTATGATAATTTTGAGATTTATCTGTGTACAATTTCATTGTATTATATGATTTTTAATTTGTATTGTAAATTCTATTCATATTTAATTTTAATAAAGATTCTAAGGTATATGGAAAAAGAGCTAAATATTAGGTGTTTCATATCATCTACCCTTAAATTTATCTATAATTATCGTACAACGAGACTTTAATATACTCTGTAATAGAAGAGTACTATACGACATATTGACATGTGTCCTTTTTTTAATCACCTAGGACACATACAAAAAATATATATATATATATTCTTTTGAATTGAACATGTGTCAATGGCTATAAATAATATCCCATCACGACTTACAGTGACACTCCTCTTAATTTAAAATCAGCCAAACCACATTTTTTAAAATTTAAAAGCACAGGAGCTGTTCGTTACAATTAAGGCTGCCCACATGACTGCGTGCATAACTCTTACCAATGCCGAGTGCTGTGTCGGCGGTTTACCCTTAAATCAACTAATCTTAAGGGGTGGATAGAGTGATTTGTCACGTAAGAGGTTTTGAATTTACCTGTCATTATTACCCTTTAAAGTTATTCACATAAACTTTGTCTTGTATTTACCTGATAAATATTGAATAAAGTATAAAACATTTGAAACTTTCTGATATCAAAAGATTAAAAATAAGATAATGGTAAAATCAACTCACATTCCATTTTGCATTTGGCAAGAAGCCAAAAAAGTGGGTCCCCAAAGGTTCTACAATACAACTTCTACACGCATTGTAAGCAAATCAATCAACTCAATATTTTCTTAATATCACTTTACTTTTATTTGAATCCAAATAAAATTAAATGAGATTTCAATAGCTACATGCAACGAAGTTTTCGTAAAGTACCAAAAAGAAAGTAAAATAAAACAGCAGTTCCTTTAAATGAGCAAAATTTTGGGCAAGGGCTAGACCTCCACCCCTTTCAATGCCTATAAGATGTAAAATCCCAGACAGACGATCAAGCTCTTATTATAGTCACCCCCTAGGAAATGACAATATGTAATTAGTCAACCTCTCCAGATATTGGTAAGAAGAGCCCCCTGCCTTCAGGCAAAGATTAACCTTTTCCTTCCAGTCCCCAGCTCTCTCCCTCATCTGCTTCCCTTCTTCCTCCACCATTATTCTTCTAATTGCACCCTCTATCTCCCCTATCTTCATTCCATGATCTAATTGCAACCCAATTCTCCAAACATGGCTCACATATCTCGCATTCACCTTTTGGTCACCATAAAAAGGCGTGCAAAGCATGGGTACCCCTTCACAAATACTCTCCAATGTTGAATTCCATCCATTGTGAGTCCAAAACCCTCCAATTGCAGGATGAGCCAGCACTTCTTGTTGGGGAGCCCATTTGACAATATGTCCCCTCCCACCCATATTCTCTAGGAACCCACTTGGCAATGGCTCAAGCCATTCTGAGCCGCGGACCAACCCGGGTCGAACCACCCACAAGAATGGCTGCTGGCTGTTGGCTAGCCCCCAAGCTATGTTAAAAAATTGGGCTTCATCCATTGCAGCTATACTCCCAAAGCTGACATAGAGTACAGAATTAGGTGCCTGTTTGTCTAGCCAAGAAATGGAACTTTGGTCTTGTGTCAATAAGCTACTTGAAGAGGCTGGAAAATACTTGTGAAATGGGCCAATTGTGAAGTTTTGGATGGGAAATTCTTGGTTAAGTTCGGCCAGTTCAGATTCTTCAAGCTCTTCAAAGGAGTTCCAAATGAGTCCTGAACAGGTCTTGATCTCTTGAAACATGTTACCAATCAGATTAAAAAAGGCCTCTTGATCTTGATGCACATTTACCGTCGGAATGTCTTTGACTCTGAGAAGTGGAAGCTCTGGTATTGGTTCTTCTAATTTTGATTCTGAGCACGGAAAAAAAAAAAAATTCTCAAAATGTTATTTTGGAAAAAATAAATGGGCATCAAAGCCACATTCTTTCCAACATTTTTTTCTAAACTTTCTTTTATATGTTCTGACAAATGTGTACCATCATCACATCATTGAAAAAATTATATTTTTTTTTATAAGATGACCCTACTGTTCTAATTTTGAAGATCAATCAAATAATCTTTGGATCAGATGGCATATTTTCTATGTAAGAATAAAGGTTTTTAGAATGGCCTTTGGATTACCTGGCATATTTTCTTATAGCAAAATGAGGGCTTTTAGAAGTCGTGTTTCAATTCCGTGTTACTGCCTGAGTTTAGACATGTCACTTTATGAATTCTAATTATATTAACATACAAAAATTTTAAAACAAATAGATTAAAAAAAAAATTTGTTCTACCGACGTAGCTAGGATGTGACATTATTTTCGCTGTCATGTTATTTCAGAAGAAGTAGGAAAAACCAACACTACTCTTGAGCATAAATGTGTTGGGTGGCATTGTCTCCTATAGGGATACTAATTGGTTTGTAGTGTGTCATGTTTTTTTGGTGGTAGAGGAAACTGGCGGTACACGCAACTACAAGTAATAGGAACCAACAAGCATGTGAATGATAAAGACAACTTTTTTGGCAGTTTCACCACAAAACCACCCAGCCCCAAAAAAGTTAATTTGTCACCGTCAGTCCGAAAAGAAAGCCTCAACATTATTGCCAATTTGATTTAGGTCTTCAACAATATCTGTATAAAAATTTTAGAGGGAATTACAGGTTGGTCCACCTATGGACAAATAATTACAGTTACTGGTTTTTCTATGAAGTTAATATTCATCTGTATTTGCCTATTTCGGAACCAATCTGTGATTCCCTAAAAAATCTGAGTTGGGTTTCAATCATAGACTCTATTTCAAAATAATAACTGCGGGAGCACACGTGGTGCGTGTGCGATTCGATTATTATTTGTAAATAGATCTTTTGATAATATTAGATGTAGGCACACGTGGGGCACGTGGTTATTTTTCAATAACATGAAATATAAATGAAATAATAATTTTAAAGAATTAGATATTAATATCGGTTTGGTTAGATTTTTACTTCTAATGAAACTTAAAGTGAATAGTATAACTAATTTGAAAAATTTTAAGTTAGTCACAAATAAATTTAGACTATAATAATTCCCAATAATATATAGTAACACAATATTATATTGATTAACCACAAAACTTCAACAATTTGAAATGAAAATTTAAATTAAATAAATTTCGTAAGTATATCATAATTATGAAATGATCATTATACATGTTATGGATAAAAATAATGAATTCAAGCTTACCAAATTCTAACCTCTAACGATTGAAAGCCAATAAATCTTGCTATTTCTTTTAAAGTTTTGATGGAAAAACATCTATTCACAATGAAAAAGCTAAAAAATGACCTAGCATACAACTCTAATGAAATACAAAATACAAAAGAAATGTTTCCTATAAGTTAACTACAAAAGTATAAATGTCTTCTATATAAACTTTACTATAATAATAGTTGTCATCTATTCAACTATAATAAAATTAAAATGGTGTAGAAGGATAGTTGTGTATTTAAAATTTATAATAAAGGTATATTAGTCAATCAAAAGTTTTTCTCACATTTAACCTTTTATAAGTAGTATAGATAGATATAGATATAAATTTGGAAATATTTTAATTTGTTACCATCAGTTCAAATTAATTCAATTTTCATGGAATGTCCTAATGCATAACTCCCCCTGTTTTGGGTTTCAATTATAGAGTCCACTTCAAGGCCGAGAGAGAGAGAGAGCTTAAAACGCACCTTGTAAGGGGATGTATCCCTTTTCCCGCAGAAATGGAAAGGCAGCATATACAAGAAAAGAACAAACATTACTTGTCCTCAACACAAGCCTTGGGATGTGAAGGCTATCAGCAACAGCCTGGCTGAAGTGCAAAATAGCATCTGTGATCAAGCAAGCAATGGGCTCTTCGGAATCATGGGACAACAACCGAGCCAAGCAATCTCGAAGCGGCGCAACGCAGTTGACGTTGAGGAGGGTGAGGAGATTGAGTACGTTCACATCTGCGGTGGTGGCATCACTCTCGGATAAGCCGTCGGAGATGGGTTGGAAGGTGAAGTGAGGGTAATTGGAAGGGTTGGGAGAGTTGAATTGGGTGTGGATGATGGTGATTGAGAACCCCTTTGAATGGAGGATGTTTGCAAGCTGAAGCATGGGATTGATGTGGCCTTGCAAGGGCAATGGGAAGAGTACCAACCTGCGGCCTTGCTTTTCTTGCTTTTGGCTGTCTCTTGACTTCTCCATGGTAGCTATTGGGTTTTGCTGTTCCTTTTTGGCCTTTTGGGTCTTGATCGAGGTTGAGTTTTGGTTGGCTGCAATGTTTCTTGTCCGTCCTAATTTCATCCATCATATATACATTACATTTCTTTGAAAGAAAAATATGAAGGAACTATGATGACAAAAGCGATGACGTTTGATCCCAGTCAACACATTGCTTTTGACGTCCGACATTATTATAATGAAAAATGATTAGAGAGACGAAGTTGTAGTACCGACTAACAGTGGGACCACTACGGTGGATGTTGAAGAATAATGCCAGATTTTTTCCTTTATTTGAGTTCCTATAATTATAATTGAGGGATAACGGTTCTCAAACCGTTTGGTTTTTTGTTCACACGATTATCCTGTTTTCATGCCATATTTTTTAGGGATCACATGCACTAATCGTTTTATCATTTTGGGATCTTTTTTTGGTATGGGAATATTGTCAGATTCCGTCGATCATGTCCGATTCGTTCAATTTTTGAATTCACGTTTTGGTTTAGTATTCAGATTTTTGATATTTTTTGATATCCTAAATGCTGCAATTGTGAAAGTTAGTTGATTTTCGGTCGATTGTGTTTATGTTTTTAGCTTCGTATTTATGTCATCTTGATCACAAAAGAAGATAGATACACAAAAGATAACGCAAAAGAGGTGCAAAAGAGGTGCAGTTCAGTTAGTAAAATTTTCAAGATAAATTGCAGAACTTGCTTGAAACATAAAACCCTAACACGGCCAGTATGTAGCAGAGCTGGCGTCAAGTTATCTTATTTTCCTGTGCCAATGAAAAACAGAGCCACTAGTTCCTCGTGGGAATTGTAAAAATGGGGGAGAAGATGTCACCTAAATAGGTCACGTTGGTTCCTATCACCAGCGAACAAAGGGGCGAACTCGAATGGGAGAGGGCTTCCGGGTGCGAGTGAGTTGATGAAGCCTAGTCGAATGAGAGAAGGTTTTCGGGTGCGAGTGGTTTCCTTTTGGGAATCGCTGAAGGGAAGGAGAATGTTTGAAGAAGTTTTATTCGAAATTTAGATAAAACTCCAATTATATGATTTCTTTTGAAGCAATCTGATCCGGGAAATTAGAAACTCCCATATTTAGACTTTTTTTTGGCTCTTAACAGTGTTAAAACTACCAACCAATCAGGTTCAACTACATCAATGGTCTTATATTTTGGTCCTCTAATAGTGATCCTAGTGATTCTATGTATCACTACTCTATTGTAATTTGCAAGAGACCTCATAAAAAGCTTTTTCTAATATAATGAGATAAGATTCTCACTGATATATATTCAAAAGTTTGGATAAGTGTGCTGATTTCCTGGCTAGAGAGGGTCACAAAATCAATTGTAGTTTACCTCTGTTGGCTGATCTGGTCAGCCGTACCCAGAGTTTAGTTTAGTAAAGTTCTCTCAAATCAAAAAAGATTTAAAAGACAAAAAATATATATATATATATATATATATATATATATTCAAGAAATAAAATATTAGGGAATAATAGGGAAGTGGGCATCGATGACTAACACACCACTTGCTTAGGACTCCTTTGTATGGGACCCGACACCCCGTAATAGGTTTATTTCGTTTGCTAATGGAGACCCTTATCTAGTTATTCTTATATTTTTCCCTACAAATCTTGTTTTATAGGGAATAGGAAATAAAGTTGTGAGACAGTTAAATCCTAAAATTGAAACAAAACTAAATCCATATAATATAGTAAGATTTGTATGACAAAATGTGAGACTAACTAGTATTTTCCTTATATATTCTATTCTTTCCGTTTCATATTTATTATCTTTTTTCCTATTTAAAGCCGTTTCAAAATTATTGTCCTAATAAAAAAGGCAAGGCTTCATTTTAATCAATTTTCTAAAATACTTTTACTTATAGTATTATTTACATAGTATGGATAAGAGTGTTTTTTAAAAAGAGACGGTCACTTTGAAATGGAGCTAGGGAGCATATATAAACTAGTCGAAATCTTGGCCGATCCCCGAAAATCAAATAAATATCTTTTAAATAAACATGTATCATATCCAATTATCCATGAAGAAGAAAATATGAGATTTTAACAATATTATACTAAGAGTAGCGAGCACACACCATTCGTGTATGTGCACAACACCATAATTATCCTTTAAAGAGAATCGTGAGTTGATTTGAATTTAAATTAATATCAAATTATTATTTTGTTTGTACTAATTTTAATTATAAAATAATAATAAGAGTATTTTAGAATTTTAGAAGGAAGAATAGAGACGTGTGGGGATCGTAGATAGATACAGATGATAAACTATTAAAAATAAATAAAAAGAGGCAAATATCAGTGCCGTGTGCTGCTTGCCCGTTTGTTTGACAATTGTATGAGAAAATAAACGTGGAACAACGCCGAATCAATGCCGTGTGCTGTTTGTTGACAATTCATGCTCCAAAAAATTCACAACCTCCCCACTCCGCGAGGCTGACCAGTGGGGCATCTAAATAAAGATGTGGCCATGAACATTTCGGTCTCGACCTTTTAAGCACACCATCAGCTTTCACAGAGCCTTTATCACACTATAAGAAACCCTGTGGAAATGGGCAAAGGTTAAAACGAATTTACTTATTTAACAGCCCACTCAATTGTTGCCAACACTGCCTTGTTATATCATGGAGGAATACTGGACAAATCCACTCTTCTATCCATCATGTTGACTCCCAATATTCCTACTTCCTAGTAACATGGTTGCCCACTTCTCTGTCTTTCGATTCCCTTTAATTAAAACAAATGCCCATATCACAAGTGCAAAATTTACTTGGAATGAACACAAATTAGAAGGTCCAAGTTAACAAAATATTCATAAACCCCGCGCCATGATTTAAATATGCAGCTATTGGCCCTGTTGATATGCAAATTCGGTGGGTCGAACTTTGGCGCTGTTGGATTGCGGCTTGAAATCTTTGCACCTATTAATGGTTCTATATTATGTGTTCTCGCCATGATTTAAAAACTTTGATTAAAATCAAGAGAGGAAGAATTTCATTGTGTTTGAGTTATATATATTATGTGTGCTGTTAGGCTTGTTGGCCTAACAGCACTTCTCTCCCCTTTGCTAGGAGAGGTATACGTTTTGAATAGCAGTAGGTAAATTTAGTTATATCACATATTCTTACCTATTGTAAAAAAAATAACGAAATAGTAAGCAAGACAGTAGACGAGGACTAAATCCCCATTGTTAGGCCCAATTTGCCCATTAAATGCCCTGATGAATATAAGCCATTAAGACCAAATAGACTGAAAACTACGAAGTGTCAATCAAAGAGATCCCAAATATAAATATGGAGGATAAAAGGTTAGAGTGATAAAATGTAATTAATCAAGCATTGTAGGGACTGGTATGAAGAGCCACCTTGCCCTAGGCAAAGATCTACCTTCTCCGTCAAATATGCAGCTCTTTCTCTAATCTCCTCCCCGTCTTTCCCCACCATTAATCTTCTGATGGCCCTCTCTATCTTTCCTCTCACCAGCCCATTCTCCAATCGCACCCCAACTCTTCAAACATGGCTTACATATCTCGCATTCACCTTTTGGTCACCAAAACAAGGCCGACAAATCATTGGTACCCCTTCACAAATACTCTCTAATGTGGAATTCCAGCCATTATGATTCCAAAATGCTCTGACCGCAGGATGGGCCAGCACTTCTTGTTGGGGAGTCCATTTGATAATATGTTCCCTCCCACCCATCATCTCTGGGAACCCACTTGGCAATGGTTCAAGCCATTTCGAGCCACGGACTGACCCCGGTCGAACCACCCACAAGAAGGGCTGAGTGCTATTAGCTAGACCCCAAGCTATCTCCAAGAAATCAGTTTCATTTATTGCAGCAATGCTCCCAAAACTCGCATAGATCACATCATCACAGATTACTGCATTAAGTCACACCAGTAGACGCCAATGGCCCTGTGGTCCAATGGTATTTCTCCCTCGTATGTGGAAGAGTGGAAGAGATTGTAGCTTCGAATCTTGGAATTGTTATAAATTGATGTATGAAATTTCTACTGAAAAAAAAAAAAGCAGCAGCAGCAGCAGACCACTGGCCTAGCTTGTGACCTGCTAGTGCCAAGCTGCCTTATGTTATGGGTTCCAATTATAGCGTCTACTTCAAGGCCTAGGGGAGAGAGTAATGACTAATGAAAGCTTAAAGCGCACCTTTTATGGGGAGATAACCCTTTTCCCTTAGTAGTGGATAGGCAGCAAAAGCAAGAAAGGAACAAACATTACTTGTCCTCAACACAATTCTTGGGATCTCAAGACTATCAGCAACAGCCGGGGAGAAGTGCCAAATAGCATCAGTGATTAAGCAAGCAATGGGCTCCTCCGAAACATCGGATAACAACCCAGACAAGCAATCACGAAACGGCGCAACACAATATTTGTTGAGGAGTGTGAGGAGATCTATGATATTGATGCAGATTGCATCGGTATGCGCACCACGGGCTATTGGACGTCTTGCTCCTGAATCGGGATTCTAGTTTATTTAGATATTTTAGGAGTCTTTATTATTATTATTTAATTATTGCTTTTAATTAATTAGTTTCCTAGAGAGTTAATTCTTACTTGTTCTAGTAGAATTAGGTTTTCTTGTTTTAGTAGAACTAGGTTGTCTTGTTCTAGTAGAACTAGGTTTTTCTTATTAGTTCTATATATAAAGGAATGTAAGCCTTATGGCAAATAGTTAAGTTCAGACTTTGATTATTTGATTAATAATATTGAGAGAGAGAGTTCTCCTTTATTTTCCTACTTTCATGTTCTTGAGCGAATATTGATTGTGGTTGCCTACTATCTGGCATTGTTCTTGCGACAATCAACAGATTGGTGGAAGCTTGTTTGTTTTTTGGTGAGCTAGTCTCGACCGCGTAATTTCCGCTGCATCAGTTGGTATCAGAGCCCAGTTCGTTCTTGCCGTCATGCCAAGACGAGGAGGAAGACGTGCCGGAGGCCGTGAAGCCAATCTGAAGGACGTGTATTATCGCGAGGACATGGCCCGAATTAAACAAGAAATCAAAGATGAGGTACGTGCCCTATTCAAGAGTTATTGTCTTGAGCGGTGTCGTAGTCATCGACCTCCATCTCCGCGTTCTATGGACAAAGAGAGTGTTGAGGATATTTTGGTTGAGGATGTTTGTGTTGAGGATGTTGTTGTAGAGAATGAAGATTTGAATGAAGTTGAAGACGGTAAGAATTTTGAAGTCATGGAAAAATTTTCTTTAAATAACTTTCACAATGCTGAAGCTGAAAAAGTAGTGGATTTTAATTCTCCGCCTATTTTTGATGAATATTATGATGATGATATTAAGCCAAATATTATTGAAAATTTGGAAGGGCAAAAGGAGGCTATAACTTGTGAGACACATAATAATTTTTGTTGTCGTGTTAAACTATTTAGTGATTTTCAAGAAGACGAAATTTTGGTCATTGAAGAGTTGAAGCATTATGATCTTATTGAAGTTGACAATATTTGTTGTGTTGTTAATACTCTATTGCTGAAGATTTTGAATGAGATGAAAGGTGCAGAGAAAATTTTTTTTGTTATGAAATTTTGGAAAAATAAATTTTGAAGGCAATTGAAACAAAAAAAGTTTTCAAAGTATTTATTCAGCTGGATTGGTCGACTTCAATACTTCTATGAAGCCAACCCGCAGAGTTCGGGGACGAACTCTCTCCAAACAGGGGAGAATAGGGATGATGATGCAAGGTGTGGAACGATGACTTTTGTGCAATCAAACCATTGCGGATCAAGTACTCCATCCACGATATCAGCAACTGCAAGTATGATGGTAATATTCGTACTCATAGTTTGTTCGATGTCAAGCACTTGGTTCCTTATCATGAAGATATCTCCGAGGATGAGGTTACGAATTCGAAGGCGAATTCTCTCCAAACAGGGGAGAATGATGCAGATTGCATCGGCATGCGCACCACGGACTGTTGGACGTCTTGCTGCTGAATCGGGATTCTAGTTTATTTAGATATTTTAGGAGTCTTTATTATTATTATTTAATTATTGCTTTTAATTAATTAGTTTCCTAGAGAGTTAATTCTTACTTGTTCTAGTAGAATTAGGTTTTCTTGTTTTAGTAGAACTAGGTTGTCTTGTTCTAGTAGAACTAGGTTTTTCTTATTAGTTCTCTATATAAAGGGATGTAAGCCTTATGGAAAAAAGTTAAGTTCAGACTTTGATTATTTGATTAATAATATTGAGAGAGAGAGTTCTCCTTTATTTTCCTACTTTTATGTTCTTGAGAGAATATTGATTGTGGTTGCCTACTATCTGGCATTATTCTTGCGACAATCAACAGATTGGTGGAAGCTTGTTTGTTTTTTGGTGAGCTAGTCTCGACCGCGTATTTTCCGCTGCATCAGATATGCACATCTGCAGTGGCAGCTTCGCTTTCGGATAAGCCGTCGGAGATGGGGTGGAAGGAGAAGTGAGGGTAATTGGAAGGGTTGGGAGAGTTGAAGTGGGTGTGAATGATGGTGATGGAGAAGCCCTTTGAATGGAGGATGTTTGCTAGCTGAAGCATAGGGTTGAGATGGCCTTGCAAGGGCACTGGGAAGTGTACTAATCTGCCCTGCTTTTGTTGCTTTGGGTTTCTCTAATTGAGTTCTCCATGGAGCCTCTTCGATCGCTGTCAAGAGTTTTGCTTGGCTACACTGTTTTCAGTCCTAAATTCATCTTACTACCTAAGAAGCTGCTATGAATTATAATGTACTAGTACATTTTCTATATTTAAAAGAAATAAAAAATAAAAACTTTATGTGATTTCGAAAGCAATGACGTTTGATCATGGCAGGCGTTGGTTTTGAGATATGACATTATTGGATATGTAATAATCAACCTTGTTTAAATTAAATTTTTGTAATGACATGCCACTAAACATACTTACAAAAAATATATATATTAAACTTAGGGTAAATTTAAAAAAAAAACTCATCTCATATTTAGCCCTTTTCTTGATGACTCAAAAAAAAAAAATTATAATGTTTTTTAAATAACTTACAAATTAAACAATTAGTGTAACCATTTATCAATTTTTGTGGAATTAAATTTTATAAACTATTTAGAGTAAATTAAATTGCAACCATATGATTTATAAATGACCGTTACTAGTCGTTGGACTTTTATTTCGTGTTATTTATTGGACTGTTATAAAAATTGTTATGACATTTATTTTGGGCATTTATTAGCCCAAACTAATTTAAGCCATATTCTATTATAAATAGTGGGTTTCTCTACATGGATGATATGTGAATTCGCATTATTTTCTCCATATTTTTATAAGAACTTTATTTAGATATTTTGTATATTAGTTTACAAGCAATTGATCTTGGACAGGTTCATTATACTCTTCATATGGACGTACTTATAGAAAAAGGAGTTGTGAATTTTAGAGTTGTATCTTAAAGGTCCTATCATCCGTCAGCACCTGTACATAGAGAGGCGATAGTTCCTTTAGAACAACGTGATCTCACGTGTCTTTCCACAAGCTAACTCTTCTTACTCTTTTTTATTTTATTTTAATTCAATATTTCTTGTGTTGATTTTGCTAATTTAAATTGTGATTATTATGAGATTTATATGTGTACAATTTTATTATATTTTATGATTTTTAATTTGTGTTGTAAATTATATTCATATTTAATTTTAACAAAGATTCTAAGGTATAATGAAAAAGAGCTGAATATTAGGTGTTTCATATCATCTACCCTTAAATTTATCTATAATTATCGTACAACCAGACATTAATATACTCTGTAATAGAAGAGTACCACACGATATATTGACATATGTCCTTTTTTTTTAATCACCTAGGACGCATACAAAAAAAATAAATAAATATTCTTTTGAATTGAACATGTATCAATGTCTATAAATAATATCCCATCGCGACTTACGGTGACACTCCTTTTAATTTAAAATCAGCCAAACCACATTTTTTTTAAATTTAAAAGCGCAGGAGCTGTTCGTTACAATTAAGGCTGCCCACATGACTACGTGCATAACTCTTATCAATGCCGAGTGTTCTGTTGACAATTTACCCTTAAATCAACTAATCTTAAGGAGTGGATCGAGTGATTTGTCAAGTAAAAGGTTTTGAATTCAACTATCACCATTACCCTTTAAGGTTATTTACATAAATTTCGCCTTGTATTTACTTGATGCATATTAAACGGTCAAGTACAAAGCATTTGAAACTTCCTGATATCAAAAAATAAAAAATAAAATAATGGTAAAATCAACCCACATTCTATTATGCATTTTGCAAGAAGCCAAAGAAGTGGATCCCCAAAAGTTCTACAATATAACTTCTACACGCATTGTAAGCAAATCGATCAACTCAATATTTTCTTAATATCACTTTTATTTTATTTGAATCGAAATAAAATTAAATAAGATTTCAATAGCAAGCACAAACGTGTCCTACATGCAATGAAGTTCTCATAAAGTACCAAAAAGAAAGTAAAATAAAACAGCAGTTCCTTTAAATGAGCAAAATTTTGGGCAAGGGCTAGACCTCCACCCCTTTCAATGCCTATAAAATGTAAAATCCCAGACAGACGAATAAGCTCTTATTATAGTCACCCCCTAGGAAATGATAATATGTAGCTAGTCAACCTCTCCAGATATTGGTAAGAAGAGCCCCCTGCCCTTAGGCAAAGATTAACCTTTTCCTTCCAGTCCCCAGCTCTCTCCCTCATCTGCTTCCCTTCTTCCTCCCACCATTATTCTTCTAATTGCACCCTCTATCTCCCCTATCTTCATTCCATGATCTAATTGCAACCCAATTCTCCAAACATGGCTCACATATCTCGCATTCACCTTTTGGTCACCATAAAAAGGCGTGCAAAGCATGGGTACCCCTTCACAAATACTCTCCAATGTTGAATTCCATCCATTGTGAGTCCAAAACCCTCCAATTGCAGGATGAGCTAGCACTTCTTGTTGGGGAGCCCATTTGACAATATGTCCCCTCCCACCCATATTCTCTAGGAACCCACTTGGCAATGGCTCAAGCCATTCCGAGCCGCGGACCAACCCGGGTCGAACCACCCACAAGAATGGCTGCTGGCTGTTGGCTAGCCCACAAGCTATGTTAAAAAATTGGGCTTCATCCATTGCAGCTATACTCCCAAAGCTGACATAGAGTACAGAATTAGGTGCTTGTTTGTCTAGCCAAGAAATGGAACTTTGGTCTTGTGTCAATAAGCTACTTGAAGAGGCTGGAAAATACTTGTGAAATGGGCCAATTGTGAAGTTTTGGATGGGAAATTCTTGGTTAAGTTCGGCCAGTTCAGATTCTTCAAGCTCTTCAAAGGAGTTCCAAATGAGTCCTGAACAGGTCTTGATCTCTTGAAACATGTTACCAAATAGATTAAAAATGGCCTCTTGATATTGATTTGGCATATTTACCGTCGGAATGTCTCTGACTCTGAGAAGTGGAAGCTCTGGTATTGGTTCTTCTAATTTTGATTCTGAGCACGGGAAAAAAAAAAATAATAATAAATAAATAAATTTCAAAATGTTATTTTGGAAAAAATAAATAGGCATCAATGCCACATTCTTTCCAACATTTTTTTCTAAACATTCTTTTATATGTTGTGACAAATGTGTACCATCATCACATCATTGAAAAAATTATATTTTTTTTTAAGATGACCCCAATGTTCTAATTTTGAAGGTCAATCAAGTAATCTTTGGATCAGATGGCATATTTTCTATCTTAGAATAGAAGTTTTTGGAATGGCCTGTGGATTACATGGTATATTTTCTTATAGCAAAATAAGAGCTTTTAGAAGCCGTGTTTCAATTCCATGTTAGTGCCTGAGTTTAGATATGTTACTTTATAAATTCTAATTATATTACCATACAAAAAGTATAAAAGAAATTTAAAAAAAAAAAATTGTTCTATCGATGTAGCTAGGATGTGACATTATTTTAGCTGTCATGCTATTTCAAAAAGAAGTAGGAAAAACCAACACTACTCTTGAGCATAAATGTGTTGGGCGGCATTGGCTCCTATAGTGTGTCATGTCTTTTTGGTGGTAGAGGAAACTGGTGGTACACGCAACTACAAGGAATGCGAACCAACAAGCATGTGAAAAAGACTACTTTTTGGCAGTTTCACCACAAAACCACCCAGCCCCAAAAAATTTAATTTGTCACCATCAGTCCAAGAAGAAAGCCTCAACATTATTGTCAATTTGATTTAGGTCTTCAACAAAATCTGTATAAAAATTTTAGGGGGAATTACAGGTTGGTCCACCTATGGACAAATAATTACAGTTAGTGTGTTTTTCTGTGAAGTTATGTATTCACGTGTAATTATTTGCCCATTTTGGAACCAATCTGTGATTCCCTAAAAATGTTAGGGGATATTTGTAATATTTTACTTACTAAGATCTGAGTTGGGTTTCAATCGTAGACTCCTACTTCAAAATATTTCTGAGTCGGGTTTCAATCATAGACTCTATTTTAAAATATTTGGAAATATTTTAATTTGTTACCAACAGCCCAAATTAATTCAATTTTCATGGAATGTCCTAATGCATAACTCCTCCTATTTTGGGTTTCAATTAAAGCATTTTTAGCGATAAGTTATAACTTGTACTATTATTATAATATAGCATTTAACATAAGTTGGACTGCTCTAATGGTGTGCTAAAAACCTGTATTAAAAATAACAATAACTCATCCTTGTGCTAAATATAATACAAAAGTGAGCTATTGCTATATTTACCATGTCAACTTTCCCTCTATTTCTCAACAACTAAACACACCAAAAACTGTAGAAAATATAGTATCTCTTCCAAAATTTTCTCACTAACCAAATAACCCGTAAATAAATACAATATTTTCAAAAATAATATTAAAATCTTATATATAAAAAAAATAAAGATAAAAAAAAAATCATAGACGGGCAAATCTAGTTAGTATCATAATTTTGTGGTTAGAACAATGGAGGTTGAAAGATGATAGTTTATAAAAAAAAAATGAAGGGAATAGAAGTAGTGGCAAAAAATAGCACCCTATACTATTTGCGCCAATAGAATACCTTGTACCAAATTATAACATTTGGCACTATAGCATGTGCTAAAATAGTAATACCATAAGTAATTTAACTCACATAATTGGAGATGCTCTTATAGAGTCCACTTCAAGGCAGAGAGAGAGAGAGAGAGAGAGCTTAAAACGCACCTTGTAAGGGGATGTATCCCTTTTCCCGCAGAAATGGAAGGGCAGCATATACAAGAAAAGAACAAATATTACTTGTCCTCAACACAAGCCTTGGGATGTGAAGGCTATCAACAACAGCCTGGCTGAAGTGCAAAATAGCATCTGTGATCAAGCAAGCGATGGGCTCTTCGGAATCATGGGACATCAACCGAGCCAAGCAATCTCGAAGCGGCGCAACGCAGTTGACGTTGAGGAGGGTGAGGAGATTGAGGACGTTCACATCTGCGGTGGTGGCTTCACTCTCGGATAAGCCATCGGAGATGGGTTGGAAGGTGAAGTGAGGGTAATTGGAAGGGTTGGGAGAGTTGAATTGGGTGTGGATGACGGTGATTGAGAACCCCTTTGAATGGAGGATGTTTGCAAGCTGAAGCATGGGATTGATGTGGCCTTGCAAGGGCAATGGGAAGAGTACCAATCTGCGGCCTTTCTTTTCTTGCTTTTGGCTGTCTCTTGACTTCTCCATGGTAGCTGTTGAGTTGTGCTTTTCCTCTTTAATTTGCCTTTTTGGGATGTTTCTTGTCCGTCCAAATTTCATCCATCGTATATGTGGGTGTTAATGGTTTTGGTTAAAACCGTGAATCAAACCGTTGGTTTTTTTTGTTATTAAGTTTGGTTTTGATTCTAATTTTAGAAAATCAAACTAAATTGGCTTGGTTTTGGTTTTTATTTTTAAAAAAACAAACCAAACCGAAAAACCTATATTTATCTATACTATACTATACTATACTATACCTATAAAAAGATGAATGTAAGAAAAACTTTTGATTGACTAATATATCTTTATTTTAATTTTTAAATACACAACTACTCTTCTGTATATATAGGAACTACAACAATATAAAACAAATACCTTAATAAGAATGCTAAGGAAACTATACAATTACCCTCCTGCATATATAGGAAATATAGCAATATAAAACGCATATCTTAATAAGAATTAGGGAATTTTGGCCAAAACCCCCATGTATAAGAATTCTAAGATAATAGAACCCATTAAAACTAATGTTTAGTGAAAACCCCATTTGACAGTAAAAATACTAAAACACCCTTATTTTTACAAGTTGCCATAATTTACAACCGTGCCATCTCACACACCTAGGAGAAAAATTAGGCTTCTTACCTTCCCACGTTCCTTTTTTTTCGGCAGCAAATATAGGAAAATACGGTACATTTAATTCTTCCAAAAACACACCTTCCATTATTAGAACAGCACCATAACTCTTTTCTAGGGTTTTTGCCACATGTTTGAACGTCTCCCAAGAAGTTTTGCAAGACAGATTGAAGAAACGGATTGAAGAACAACGATTGACGATCTGGGGTTTCGATTGTAGAACAAAAATGCCAAAAAGAAGTGAGTTACTGTTTCAGCTTGTTTATTCTGTTTATTTCCATGATCGAAACATTAAAATGATATATTTTTATATTAAATCGTATGAATAATATTACTCAAATAAGTCGGTATGTTTTGTAGATGAGTTTGATTTTGTTTAAATGAAATATTGTGGACAATATTGCAAAAATCTAAACCCAACAATGAATCGGTCCGTATAGAAACTCCATTTGGTATATTTGACATGCAAATATTTGGATTTGTGAAGTGATATAGAACCACGACACCGTTTTTTGGGTTTGAATGGGAAATTTTTGCGTGCGAAAACCCCATTTAGTTTTGATTCTTGTGTGGTTTTGAAAAAATAGTGATCCAACTGTACATTGGTACTGTTGGTCCCTACAAATTGCCCAACATTGAAATAAATTATAGCAGACAAATTATATGCTTTTAACAGCATCACCTTACTGTTTCGCATTAATATTTCATATTTCTGATCTTTGTTATTGTGTGGTTCTGAAAAGTGTTGTTCCAACACTATATTAGTACTATTGGTGCGTATATTATGATTTCTTGTGAAATAATGTTGACAAATTAAATACATTCAACAGCATTAACTTATTGTTGCATTATTATTTCATCTCTCTGATCTTGTAATTATGTGGTTCTAAAAAATTATTGTTCCAACATTATATTGGTACTATCGGTTTGTATATTATGATTACTTGTGAAATAATATTGACAAAATAATACATTTCCAACAGTATCAACTTACTATTGCACATTATTATTTTATCATTCCAGTTTTTTTCCAATTATTGACGTATGAACAGTAAACTGGTAATATTCAAACTTATATTTTCACATGTGTGTAATATGATATTGCCTGAAATCATCTCAAACCATGATAGTCCACGATTAATGTAGACATTGTACCTTTCCCTTCCCTCAAAATTATCACACTACTATTGTAGATAGTATAAACTAACATATTAGAATACATTTATAATATGTAATATTTTTCTATAGTTGTAATATAATGCAATATATACAATTTATCGTTGTAAAAACAGTACCAATTCACTAATGTGCAATATTTATTCAATATTAAATTTTGTAATGTTTTTTGTTTATTCAATATTCATTCAATAGTGATCCAACTATACATTGGTACTGTTGGTGCTACAAATTGACCCAACATTGAACTAATTTATAGCAGACAAATTATACACTTGCAAACAGCTTTACCTTACTGTTTCATATTATTATTTCATATTTCTGATCTTTGTTATTGCAACAGTAAACTGGTACTGTGTAATTATATGCAACAGTAAACTGATACTGTTTGCTGTTATTAATTCATTAGAAAACAACACTGAAACTTACAAATTCTGACTTTCCTATTGCTAATCAGAAACAAGTTCAGATGTTGGCAACACAAGGAAACAGAAGAAGTCAAGGACAACAACAGAAAACCAAATGAGATCCAAACTGTTGACCATCAAGAGGTTGGTTAAGCACAATCATTGGGGATGAACCGCAAGCATAGTTGCCAAGTTGGGCCAGACAAACAGCAACACCAAACGCAAAAGAGGCAATCACAATCAAGTAGCTATCTATTGCGTATCCAAAAACAAAAGGGAGCAAGAGAAACCAAAGAGGAGTAGACAAAAAGTAGTGACTATTGGTTTATTGTACAAAAGTATAGTTACATTTGAATATCAAATATGGGTTTGCTAATTTTTCATTGTTAATATGTCAATTTTTATGTTATGAAATCATAACAAAAGGAAATTCGTGAATGATAGTACAGATTTCTTTCGCAAAATATGATTACTGATGTGTACAAAATTGCCAATAGGTGAATTCAGCACAATAACTTGTAATGTGGTAATGGTTATTGAAATGCATTTGCAATAGTACCACTTTATTGTTGATAGTTTAAAATACCAAGACCGTGAACGCAAATGCATTAAATATAAACATCATTTTACCACATGTCCAACAAAGTAATCGACATGGTGGGTTCCTATTGAAGACTATAAGATTGGAAAAATGTCAAAGCATCACAAATAAGTTGTACTCCAACTGTAGTTACCATTATTCATTTTCCAACAATACCATTTTACTGTTGACAGTTGAAAATACGAAGACCATACACTCTTAAGCATTAACTACCTCCAATTAATGAACATCATTTTTACACATATCCAATGAAGAATTAGCATGCTAGTAGCATTTGCACGATAAAGTTAAATAAGTGCTGTTTGTTATTTTACATTACAAACAGTATCACTATACTATTGTAAGTTTGAAGTAATATTTGATACATACTCATTGGCATCATATACGCATCTAAGATCATATATTCCAACGTGTATTAGGAACATAAACAATGTCACTCCGTGTCCATAAAATTGGACGACATAAAACAAACTTGAACAAACTTAAGACATTTAAAACTATCAAAACTTATAAAAAGAGTAACAAAATTATGCTATATCGGTTCTTGACATGTCTTCTTATTATAGGTTCTGAGCCTTCTGCATCTGCCACATTTTATTTGCCTTATCTTCTCTCCTATGAAAGGTATCCTTCTATTCTTTGGCCTCCCCGCTGGTCGTCTTGTGTTGGGTGGAAATACAATTTCACAATTTTCTTTGCTAACACCCGCTTTTAAAGCCGTGGAAATGGGATAAATAGATTGACTGGAGTTACCATTATGTGTTTGATAAAACAAACCCTTGAATAGCATCAAAAGATATGTGCACATCTACGGGCATAACAATCGTCCTCCCGCCAAAAGTATACATTAAACATATGTTCTCGTCCATTGCTATCCAAATGTATATATGAACCTGAATTACAACGCAAACAATATCAATTTACAGTGTGAATTTAAACAAAACAAACACATATGTACCAAAAACATAACAGCATATATGACATTCTCTCAACAGTACCACTTTACTATTCATAAGACGTAAACATAAAAATAACCATTGACAGTATCATGATACTGTTTACAGCTCATTTTTAATGTACACCTATTTACATCTAAAACCAAGCAAACCAAATCGTGTGAAAAATACCACCCCCAACACAGTTTATCGTACTTAAAAATCTTTGAACTATTCATCCACTTGTATGATATACATACAAGAAACAACTCAAAATGAAGCCCAATCAATGCTCGAATGACAAATGCATATAAAAATGTAAAAAATCTCAAAACTAACAAAAATATATGTATACAACTTACATATACAGCAGCAGTATTCATATATTGAAATCCACATACACCCCCAACGATATTTCACGAACAACCTTCAATACAATACATTATTCTTTCCGAAATCCACACTATGAACATGTTCACAACTGATTTCGCATCTAAACTCCAGATAAATCAACAAAAATCTGGGAAAACGACTGAAAGAGATGAAACGAGAAACACCTTCGAACCCAAACTGAATCTCGAGCAATCACTTGGAGAGAGAGATTTGAATTCCCTTCATCAGCGCTGGTTGGAAGAGAGAGAAACATAATGGAGCCGAAATCCCTCTCCCACGATATAATATCCCCCAAAAACGGTTACACATGTTTATCTTAACATGGAAATATGATTTTTCCATATCTGATATGCAAGAGATACGGAAAAGTCAAAAAAAGGGTATAATTGGTATACAAAATCACCTATTTACCTTACCACAAATAAAAACTTAAAAAAAGGGGTTATTAAATTACTAAATCTTAAGTAGGGTTTTTTACTAAAGGCAGACCCCTAATAGGAGTTATTGCTAATTTTCCCTAAGAATTATAAGGAAACTATTCGTATAATAATTAGATAAAACCAAACCCCTTCAAGGCTTCAATTAAAGTAACTAAAGTAAAGATGATTAGAATCCTAAAACCCTAAAACGTTGCCCTCATCCATCCCCATCCGTCTCTCACCTCTTCTTCTCTTTTTAAGTCGCTTTCTCTACCCAAGGATTTGCACACTCAACTTCTCGTTTATTCCATCATCATCTTGAATATTTAAAGTCTCATCATAAAAGGTACTCTTTCAATTTGCTTTACTTTGTGTTTTCTACATTTTTATATGCTCAATCTCTATCAAATTATTTTAATTGGTTGTATTTTATTTTTCTACCTTTTCATGGTCTGTTCTGGTCATCATGCGCTATTTGATTATAACTAGGCCAAATTGTTGTAGTAGGCTGAGTAGAGTGAAGTTTTCTGTGTCATGGATTCCAAAATGATGAAACCAAACAAATTTTAAATTTTTTTTGGTTTTGTTTTACTACTTTTTCTCAGAAACCAAACGGAATTTTAGGCTTCTATTCCAACACTTCAAAAAGACTTCAATCCTTCAAAACATGAATCAGTTCATTATTACTGCTTTAGTTCTCATTATTTGCTTCTCATATCTTGCCATTTTGTACTCAGGTTCCAATGGTCTTTCATTTTTTTCCTCAAAATTCATATTTCTACTTATATAAAATTATTTAAATTATTATCTCTCAAGGATGAAATTAGAACAAAAGAAGAAGAAGAAAAAGAAAAGGGAAAAGGTCTTCTATATTGATGGCACTTTTAGAATACGATATACCACAACATAATGTTGCTTAAAGGTTGAGAAATCTTTACTTGTCACCTCAAATTCTATTTTTCTTTTGTTTCTTTTGTTTTCCTTTACATCATGTTTAATTACCAAGAACACAGAGAAATAGAAAATATTTCTATATGTAGATGCTCTTTAATATATATAAGAAAAAATTATAATTTTCCATTAACTATCAAATTAGGATCATCTAACCTATGTTTATAAATGACATTGAAATTTTATCGCACAATATTGTGTCAATTGATGATATAGGATTCATTTTTTCCTACAATTGAGTTTCCAATATTATTATTTATTAGTAATGATACGTGCATCGCATTAAATCAATAATTCTCTTTAAGTGGGTTTTTTTTATTAAAATGTTTTGCTCTTATATTGTATTGTTGTAGATTTTGATTACTGATTAAATTTATTTGGTTACAGTATTAATGATTATAAGAAAAATTTATGTGTATACATATAAAAAAAAAACTCCAAATGGTCCACATGTGCATTAACTAGAAATTTGTTGAGTTGGGTTTTGGTTTGAATACTAATAATCACATTAGGTTTTATTTAATTTTGTTCCTCTGAAAAATTAATTTTAAGCAATCATATTTCATTTAAATCTATATATCCTTTCTAGAGTTTTTTTTATTCAAGTTTTTGGTTTTATATTTTTTATTTTTGCTATGAGTATTTTCACTTACTTTTGATTTGATTGGTCAAGTTTCATAAGCAATTTGCTAAAATGCTTTTGTGTTTGAATGCTAAACCCTTTATTTTATGTGGTAAATCATCTAATTATATTGTTTATTCTTTTATATAATTATATTGTATAATTGTATAATTATATAATTATATTGTTTATTCTTTTATATGTTTATTTAGGAAAAATAATTGATGATCTTTAAATCATTTTATTGTTGACAAAAAATCCACGAGCAACGCACGTGTGCAATAACTAGTATATATATATATGTGTGTGTGTCAAACTTAAAGTTTGTAAATTTCCTATTCTAATAAGGGCATAATAGGAAATAGATTTAAAATAGTATAAAACGTATTCTAAGTCTCTCAGCCTCGTCTCATTTTAAGCTTCTTATTGTTTTTCCTTTTTTAGATTTGCATGTATTAAACTAGCTATTAATGTTGTGTAAGATATTGGATTGAAATATGTCAATATGTTTCCATTTTGATATAATGTTTGATGTTTTTTTTAGTTGCTAATATAATGTTTTTATTAAAAATGTTTTTATTTGAAGTTTGGTATATCATTTTTTTCATTTTCAATTATTTGTTGCTATTTGATAGGTTAAAACCGAAATCGAACTAAACCAAACCGAAATTTTTTGGTTTGGTTTTTTTATAGTATGGTTTGGTTTTGGTTTGGTAGGAACAAAACCGAAGTATAATGGTTTGGTTTGAAATCTACCTTAAAATTAATCCAAAACCAAACCATTAACACCCTTAATCATATATACATTACATTTTTTTGAAAGAAAAATATGAAGGGACTATGATTACAAAAGCGATGACGTTTGATCCCAGTCCACACATTGTTTTGACTCCCGACATTATTGTAATTTGCAAGAGACCTCATAAAGAGATTTCTCTAATGTAATGAGATAAGATTGTCACTGATACATATATTCGAGAGCTTGGATAAGTGGGCTGATTTCCTGGCCAGTAAGGGTCAAAATCAATTGTAATTTTCAAAGTTTTGGATTTAAATGCCCCCAATTGGGCTGTGTAACCTTTGTTGGAGTGATTCTTCCATGTAATTGTGATAGAATTAGGTAATGTTACAAGTCAATGAGGGCCAAACAAAGTAGAATTATGGAATTAAAATGTATACTGACAATTCCACTTTACTTGGCCTTCATTGACTTATGACACTACCTGACCCTATCAGAATTACATGGAAGTTTTTCTCCCTTTGTAGGCTGATCTCGTCAGCGGTACCCAGAGTTTAGTTTAATAAAGCTCCCTCAAATCAAAAAAGATTTAAAAGAGGAAAAAAAAAAAAAAAAATGAAGAAGATATATTTAAGAAATAAAATATTAAATTTACCTATAATTGACTTGCCACGAATAATAGGGAAGTGCTAGCATTGATGACTAACACAGCACTTACTTAGGACTACACCTCATAATAGATCTATTTCGTTTGCAAATGGAGACCCTTGCCTAGTTAGTCTTATATTTTGCTCTATAAATTTTGTTTTATAAAAAATAGGGAATAAAATTGTGAGACTCATTGATATAGTTAATGTAATATTTTGAATGTTTATTGATTTATTTTATGTGTATATTTAATGAAATTGTACACAATGTGATAAATTTAAATATTTTATATAAAGAATGAAGATAAGATCAGTTGGATGCTAGAAAACATTGTATTAAAATGCTTTGAGTAGAGAAAATGATTAAATTATAATATATATATATATATATATATAACCGGTGGAAGAAAGAAAAGTCAATAGAAGAGAAAAAGAAAGAAAAAAAAGTGGGGTAGGTGTTAAAAAAGATAAAAAAAGAAGAAAAAAGTGGCGTGAGAGGAGAAGAAAAGAAGGAAGAACGAAAATAATGGCGGATAGGTGTAGAAGAAATAAATGAAGGGAGTGAAAAAGGAGAAAAGGACGTGAGAAAAAAGGGAGAATTAGAAAGAGAGAAAAAGAGAAGAAATAAATAGAGAAGGAAAGAGGATAAGAGGAAGAACAGAGAGAAGCCGAGAAAGGCAGTGGGTCGGCAGTTACTGGGCAGAGCATGGGGGCTCCAATCCGATTCCTGTTAGTATGGATTTTGTATTTTTTGAGTTGATTTATACGTTTATAGTTGTGGTTTTTCATTTTATTTACTCATTTTTTAGGTAGAAGGTTTAATTCTTGTACAGTGGATAATGAGTATTTTGAAGTATACGTTAAGATTTGATTTGTGCAATAGATATATTATTGATGGTGATATTATTTGATGTCATGTATTATGATGGTTGACTTTATTAAGGCCAATATAGTTAGGAATTGAATTATTATTGATCAGTGGATTATATTTGAGGTATATGATTAAGAGTTCGTATTATTTGGCCTATATATTATTTTGAATATAAATGCATGTACTGTATGTGAAAATATTTGAAACATTATTAATTGTATAGGAATTGAATTTCCTACTGGGCTATTGTTCGCTCACGCCAATATATTTTTAGGTGATCATTATTGGAGACACGTAATAAAATTAGGGTCGAGATTTGAAGAGACTATTATGTATATTTATCTTATTTAAAGCTGATGTAAATTTTATTTAATTAGTTGGCCATTGTATATTGATAAGTTTTGGGTTAACCATTGCTAACCACGGTTGCGCAATATTTTATATTTTCAAAGGAAATTTATTTTTTTAAAAAGTTTATTTGTACAGAACTCATAAAAAAATTAAACGTGTTATCGTTTGTTAATGTATATAAATTTTGAGGCGTTACAATTAAATCCTAAAATTGAAACACAACTAAATCCACATAATATAGCAAGATTTGTACGACAAAATGTGGGATTAACTAGTATTTCCCTTACATATTATATTCCCTCCATTTCATATTTATTATCTTCCTTTCTATTTAAAGCCTTTTCAAAATTATTGCCATAATAAAAAAGGGCAAGACTTCATTTTAATCAATTTTTTAAAATACTTTTACTCATAGTATGGATAATAGTGTTTTTTAAAAAAGGACGGTCGATTTGAAACAAAATTAGGAGCATATATAAACTAGTCGAAATCTCAAACAATCCCTGAGAATCAAATAAATATCTTTTAAATAAACACGTACCATATCCAATTATCCATAGAGAAGAAAAGATGAGATTTTAACTCACAATAACACTTGTCTTAATAATATTATACTAAAAGTAGCGAGCACACACCATACGTGTATGCGCACAACATCATAATTATCCTTTAAAGAGAATCATGAGTTGATTTGAATTCAAATTAAAATGAAATTATTATTTTGTTTGTACTAATTTTAATTATAAAATAATAATAAGAGTATTTTAGAATTTTTAGAAGGAAGAAAAGAGACGGCGGTGGGAATCGTAGACAGATACAGATGATAAAATATTTTTAAAAAAAAAAATTATATATATATATATATATATAAAAGAGGCAAATATCAGTGCCGTGTGCTGCTTGCCCGTTTGTCTGACAATTGTAAGAGAAAATAAGCGTGGCACAACGCCGAATCAATGCCGTGTGCTACTTGTTGACAATTCATGCTGCAATAAATTCACATCCTCCCCACTCCCCAAGGCTGACCAGTGGGGCATCTAAATAAGGATGTGGCCGGCCATGAACGTTTCGGTCTCAATATTTTAAGCACACCATCAGCTTTCACAGAGCCTTTATCACACTATAAGAAACCCGGTGGAAATGGGCAGAGGTTAAAACGAATTTACTTATTTAACAGCCCACTCAATTGTTGCCAACACTGCCTTGTTATATCATGGAGGAATACTGGACAAATCCACTCTTCTATCCATCATGTTGACTCCCAATATTCCTACTTCCTAGTAACATGGTAGCCCACTTTTCTGTCTTTCGATTCCCTTTAATTAAAACAAATGCCCATACCCCAAGTGCAAAATTTACTTGGAATGAACACAGATTAGAAGGTCCAAGTTAACAAAATATTCATAAACCCCGCGCCATGATTTAAATATGCAGCTATTGGCCCTGTTGATATGCAAATTCGGTAGGTGGAACTTTTGGCCCAGTTGGTTCGCGGCTTGAAAGCTTTGCACCTATTAATGGTTCTATATTATGTGTTCTCGCCATGATTTAATAACTTTGATTAAAATCAAGAGAGGAAGAATTTCATTGTGATTTACTTATATATATTATGTGTGGTGTTAGGCTTGTTAGCCTAACAGCACTTATCTCCCCTTTGTTGGGGGAGCTATACCTTCTGAATAGCAGTAGGTAAGTTTAGTTATATCTTACCTACTGTCAAAAAAAAATAACAAAATAGTAAGCAAAACAGTAGACAAGGACTAAATCCCCCTTGTTAGGCCCAATTTGCCCATTAAATGCACTGATGAATACAAGCCCAAATAGACTGAAAACTACGAAGTGTCAATTAAAAAGATTCTAAATATAAATATGGAGGATAAAAGGTTAGAGTGATAAAATGTAATTAATCAAGCATTGTAGGGATTGGTATGAAGAGCCACCTTGCCTTAGGCAAAGGTCTACCTTGTCCTTCAAATATGCAGCTCTTTCTCTAATGTCCTCCCCTTCTTTCCCCACCATTAATCTTCTGATGGCCCTCTCTATCTTTCCTCTCTCCAGCCCGTTCTCCAATCGCACCCCAACTCTCCAAACATGGCTTACATATCTCGCATTCACCTTTTGGTCACCAAAACAAGGCTGACAAATCATTGGTACCCCTTCACAAATACTCTCTAATGTGGAATTCCAGCCATTATGAGTCCAAAATGCTCCGACCGCAGGATGGGCCAGCACTTCTTGTTGGGGAGCCCATTTGATAACATGTCCCCTCCCACCCATCTTCTCTAGGAACCCACTTGGCAATGGTTCAAGCCATTTCGAGCCATCGACTGACCCCGGTCGAACCACCCACAAGAAGGGCTGCATACTATTAGCTAGACCCCAAGCTATCTCCAAGAAATCAGTTTCATTTATTGCAGCAATGCTCCCAAAACTCGCATAGATCACAGATTTGGGTGCTTGTTTGTCTAGCCAGGTAATGGAGCTTTGGTCTTGTGTCAATAAGCTAATTGAAGAAGGTGGAGAGTATTTATGAAATGGGCCTATTGGGAAGATTTGGATGCGAAATTCTTGCCGAATTGTGGTTAGTGCAGATTGTTCGAGGTCTTCGAAGGAATTACAAATGATTCCTGAAGAGGCCTTGCTTTCGTTGATCATGCCGGCTACTAGTTGATAAAGTGTCTCAAGGTTGGGAGTGTCGACCACCGGAAGGTCTTTCACTTTGAGAGGAGGAAGGTCTGGTACTGGCTGTTCTAGATCAGAATCTGAAATTTTGAAAATAAATGGTGATCAAATGCCTTGTAGTAGAAAGGCATCTTGTAGTGAGTCCCACATCCCCTGGCCCTAAGACCAACCTAATATTAGTATTTTCCATTCTATTTACCCTGTATTTTCTCATCAACCAAACATGGGATTAGAGAACGCACCTCGTAGTGGGAGGTAACCCTTTTCTAGCAAAAGTGGAAAGGCAGCAAAAGCAAGAAATGAAGACGCACTACTTGTCCTTAACACGATTCTTTGGAGCTTAAGGCTGTCAGCAACAGCTTGGGTGAAGTGAAAAACAGAATCTGAGATTAAACAAGCAATGGGCTCATCTGAAGCATCACCTAACAACCGAGCCAAACAATCCCTAAACGGCGCAATACAATTGACATTGAGAAGCGAGAGAATATCTAAGGCAATTGCTGTGGAAGCTTCGCTTTCAGACAAGCCATCAGAGATGGGATGGAAGGTGAAGTAAGGGTGATTGGAAGGATTGGGAGAGTTGAAGTTGGTGTGGATAATGGTGATGGAGAACCCTTTTGAATAGAGGATGTTTGCGAGCTCAAACATGGGATTGAGGTGACCTTCTAAGGGCACTGGGAAGAGTACCAATCGGCGGCCAATCCTTTGTTGGATCTGGGTTTCTCTTGAGTTTTCCATGGAGCTTCTTTGATTCTTTGGTGGGTTGAGTTTTGCTTGGCTTTCGGCTGTTTCTACCAATACTTTTAAGACACTACAATTCTATATTCAATTTGTCTGCAATTGACACGTCATCAAGCACTGTTTCTTGTCCTAAATTTATCACGCTGGTGATGCTACCAGACACTCAAGAAAAAACAAAAGATGAAATTCGCATGCGATGAGCCAGTAATAATAGAGGGATGCTACACAGCATGTGTCCTTTTTTTAATCATGTATCAATTGGTTTTATATGGGCAGGCCAGCAGGAGACCCGCACAAGAAAGAAAAATTTATACACTTTGGACCTATTCTATATTATGTGTTCTGGTCGATGTTATCTAAAACCTTTAATTAAATTTAAGAGAGTAAGAATTTCCTGATAATCACAAAGTAAAATGCTTCACACTACTTGCACGGTTTTGCTTCAAACCTCTAATTATACAGGGCAAAGCCTCAATTCTTAATTGAACAGCACGTGGGGGCCATATATATGAGTTTGGATTTTGTGTAAAACTCAGCACCATATCAAGGTAATCCACATCCTTGAATGAGAAATTGGATAGTTTTGATTGAAAGTTGAAAATGTGTTACTGAAATGACCAAAATGACCTCATTAAACAACTTTTTCAACTTTCAATCCAAGTCATCTAATCTCTCATTCAAGGATGTAGATTACCTTGATATGATGTTAAGTGCTTAATTTACCAGCCTCCCCTCCCTCCCTTCGCCCATGCTTAGCTTTGATGATTGTACCAATTTTCTTTTAAATGAAAATCATCAATGACACCATTTTTTTTTTTTTTTTTTTTGTTGGTTGTAAAAAATCAATCACACCACGTTGCTTATTGAATTATTGGCTTCCATTTACTGCTCATCAGAGCATCTCCAATGATAAGCTATATGGTGTGCTATTGCTATATTATAACATTTAGCACAAGTTGGGATGCTCCAATGGTGAGCTAAATGCATGTGCTAAATATAGCAATAACTCACCCTTGTGTTATATTTGGCACAAGGGTGAGCTATTGTTATATTTGTCATGTCAGATTTCTCTCCCTTTCTTAGCAACCAAACACACCACTCCCTTCATTTCTCAACAACCAACACAGCAGCAAATATGAAAAATCAAATATTTCTTTCCCTCCATTTCTAAAATTTTCTCAATAACCAAACAACTCTAAAAATACAATATTTTCAAACATAATATTGAAATCTTATAAAAAAAAAAAAAAAAATCAGAACAAACTTTTTTGTTTAGCCTATTTGTCTCACTTCAAGTAATCTCGCATTCAAAAAACATACCCTTCTTAAGCTACTATTGAACTGAATTACATATTTGGGTTCATCTCTTGCTTTCAAGCATCTTAATTTCCCCAACTAGTAATTCTTTCTCACTTTCCGCACGACCTCTTTTTGCATATCCTTTCTCGGTTAAGGTTTTTTGCACACATTATAAAAAATAGCACACCATACATTTGAACCATTGGAGCACCTTGTGTTAAATTATAACATTTGGCACTGTAACATATGCTAAAATAATAATAGCTCATCATTTTTAGCTCACATGACTAGAGATGCTCTCATATGAGTTAGTCTTTAGCTATTCGGCGCTGCCTTATATCGTCAATCAGACGGTCCAAATTGCGGTAAGAGGACCCACCTTCACTCACACATTTCCTTGCCAACTTGGCCATTACATCCGCGGATCTATCGAACTCATCCTGCCTTACCTCCATCAGATCATTCACCATCTTTTCAACCGTGCGTCTATCACACGTATCTTTCATGTCCAACCCAAGCTTCCACACCTCGCTCACAAATCTACTATTCACCTGCTGGTCAGCAAAATAGGGCCAACATATCATTGGCAATCCCGCGACTATACTCTCAAGCGTCGAGTTCCACCCACTGTGGGTCAAAAACCCACCAATGGCTGGGTGGACTAGGACTTCTTCTTGTGGGGCCCAGTCCACCATGTAACCCCTCTCTTTGGTGCCCTTCGAGAGCTCCTCCGGAATATCACTCTTCCCGTCTTTTCCCGCAACGGAATCCGGCCGTATGACCCACAAGAATGACTTCTTGCTATTTACCAGACCGTACCAAAACTCCATGAGCTGATCTCTCGTGAAGACCGTCATACTTCCAAAGCTCACGTAAATCACGGATTTCGACGGCCGTGCGTCTAGCCACGTCATACAGCTCCTGTCTTCTTTCCAGAGACTGCTGGAAGATTGTGTGGGCGACGGTGACGACGAGGTCGTCTCTGCCGCAAGTCTGGTCTTGAGGTGCGCATGTAGCGGTCCGAGGGTGTAGAGTATTGGACAACGAGAACGTATGTGAGATAATATGGGTCCTTCTAGTTCTTCAAACGTGTTGAGTATGAGCGCGTCGGCGCGTGAAGTTTTTTGGGTCTCTGTCATAACGACGTCGAAACCTGGGTCGGATAAGTCATCGACGCGGCAGAAACTCGGGAGGTCTCGCCGTCGGAGAAAACCCTCCATGCCCGCCACACTCATCACCAGCTGATCCATGTCTTCTTTTCCTACAATATTCATTGTTTTGGTGTTAGGTGTCTTTCGTTTGGTATATTTTGAACACACTTTCTTGTTTTTGAAAGCAAAAAAACATGGCGAGCGCTAAAGCAATACTTGTAATATATACCGTACCTTTGGGGAAGGGAACCTCGCCAGATTGAACGAGTTGAGGAAAACAGAAATTAGCCCATAGGGCGCAAGCACTGACAGTACGAAAAACGATGCTCATTACTCCAATCTCTTTGGCAACATCAATAGCAAAACTCAAGACCCCATCCGCTATCACGCATGATACCGGCGGCCTGCCATCGGAACTCAGGCTGCCGGAAATCATCATCTCTCTAAAAAGCGGCGGCGTCACCGCAAATAAGTTAGCAAACAACTCGACAGCCCGACTACCGGAACGCTGGTGGTCGTCGGGAATCCCATCGGAAATGGTTTCGAGGCGGAAACCGGGATAGCGTGCGAAACGGGACTGGATGTCGGCGTATTGGAGGAGGCGGCGATGGTTGTAAGGGGAGTTGAGGAAGGTGACGTGGAGGCCAGCGAGGGAGAGAAGCTCGGCTAGCTTGAGCATGGAATTTACGTGGCCTTGGATCGGTAAGGGGAAGATGAGTACATGCGGAGGAAGTGGCCGTTGATCCATTGTTTTGGTTTAAAAGACTCTCAAGACTGTGATCTCCTTTTTCCACTTCTTGGTGCAAGCGATTGTCATGAGGTTCTGTGGCTCTATATATTATGCATCTTCTCTCATGTGAATGCATGTGACCAAAGACTTAAATACCGATATCGATGGATATATCGAGATGGATATATCAGATATATCGATAAATATATCAAAAATTTCAATATCGATTTAGAGATATAAAGGATATTGTTAGTTATACACATATATTTCCATTGAAACTCTGGAAACAATGATTAGACTCTAATAAACAATTTAAAATCAAACTATTGCAATTTAAATGTGTAATTGACAAGTTTGTATTATGTAGGGTATAAAAATTGTGTCACACTGAGCAAAAGAATGAATATTTTAACGAAGTAATTAAAAATTGTTACTTCATAACACTAATTTAAACCATTAGTTTAATTGAAATATTTATGTAAATCAATACTAAAAGAATAAGAAGTGATAATTTTGACACAATAACAAGAAAATGAATATTTCGATAACATCGATATATATCCTCAATATAGTGGATATCGACGATACCATGTGAAAAAAAGAAGATATTATAGATATATCGAGATTTTATCAATAACATAAAAAATATTGACAATATCGTAAAGATATTTTACAAAAAAAAAATATGTCAGTTAGATATCGTATCGAGGGGTATGAATATATAAATATATCGTGATATATCGAAAATATCATAGATATTTAAGTCCATACATATGACTCACATTCAAATTCAACGATTTCAAAAATCAATTAACAGATCGATAAAGTAGGAAGAGAATGCCAAATGAGATACGTTTTCTTATATAATATAAACTTACATTTAAAAAATCTCAAGACTGTGATCTCCTTTTTCCACTTCTTGTTGCAAGCGATTGTCATGAGGCTCTGTGGCTCTATGTATTATGCATCTTCTCCCATGTGAATGTGACTCACATTCAAATTCAGCGGTTTGAAAAATCAATAGATCGATAGAGTAGGAAGAGAATGCCGAATGAGACACGTTTTCCTATATAATATAAACTTACCGGGTAATGCTACTTTGCCCGGGGCGAAGTCAGGCATAATACAGGGAGGGTAGACGCCCACCCCAAAATTTTGAAAGAAAAAAAAAGAAAAAAAAATTAATATTTTTCTCTATTTAATTCCAATTTTATTGAATTTATTTATAAAAATAATAAAACAAAGTTATTTTTACTCTACAACCGAAAAAAAATAATAAAAAAAATAAAAGATGGTAAGATGTGAGTTTGTCAGCCCATTAAATAATGTTTTACTTTACTGGCTTTTCTTTTATAAAAAAATATATATATATATATATATATTGAATATCACCGAAACGTCAATCGCTTCTGCCCCTGTTTCCCCACTTGGCCACTTCTCTTCCAGGTTCGGCACTTTTGTAGGCAACAGCTATACCTTCAAAGCTTAGACCCAAACAAAAAAAATAAAATAAAATTCCTTTGAGAACTCTATCCTACCCAGCCAACGAAGAGAAATACAGCAGCTAATGTTATGTTTGGTAAGAAGGGTGAAAAGGGAAAAAAAAGAAAAGATAGAAATGAATGAATTTTTTATCTCTAGAGGAAGGGGATAATCTCTTTTTGTTTTTATGTGTTTGATTCAATGGATGTAGAAGGGAGGGGGAATAGTTTTCTTTGTTCCTATGTTCTTGATATAAAGGAAGGAATAGAAAAAATAAATACTTATTTTACTATTTTGCCATCATATATGTAGTAATAAATAATAATATTCTCTCCGTCCAATAAAGATAAGCCAAGTTTAATAAAAACACGTAATTTAAGAAAAGCCATGATTACCTTGACTTGTCATTTATTAAACTTCATTTTTCCAAAAATACCCTTTCTTACTTGGCATTGGGTTTTATGTTGAAAGTAATTATTGAACTAATAAAGGATAATATAGGAATGTTAAAAAAATTATGATTTGACTTTTCAAAATGGAAAAACATTTTGGGACACAAAAAGTTGCAAAAATGACCCATCTTTGTGGGACGGAAAGAGTAATAAACATAGGGGTAAATGTGTCATTTGAATAAAAAAAAGTTCTATTTCCCTTCTCAAATCCCCCCAAAATTGGAGGGAAGGGAAAAAGTGGAAAGGAGGGATTCCTAATCCTCCCTCCACTTTCCATCCTTCTCCCTTTCCCTTCAACCAAACACACCAAACTCTTTCCATGCATCCTCCCCTTTTCCTTCCTCCCCTTCCCTTCCCTCCACCTTTCCCCCCAACCAAACACTGGGTGAGAAAGAGAGGATATAGTCACCCTTTTCAACAAGCCGGCAGCCCCCAACCCAATCACCTGTTGTCTCATACTCTCACCTGTAAGTTATAGTTCTCTCTCTCCAACTCTCCATGTTCTTTGTTTCATGATCATTCTATTTGAAATTAAGGTTTAAAACGATTTATGGTTTATCATTTATTGTTGTGGTTGCAAACTTGCAGTCCTTTGACTCCTTGTGAAAAATGATTTGCTTGTTTGCATTTTGATTTGGTTTGGTGGTTTATCATTAACTCTCAAGTCTCAAGGCCTCAACGAATTACCAACCATGAGAGGTATGTCAAATTGAAATTACTTTTCTTTACTGAAATTGAGAAAATGATTAGAAATTTTTGAAATTGAAAAATAGTTAGTGAATTAATATGGATGTTCAATTGAAAAATACTGTTAATAATAAAGCTATCATACAACACTTTCAAAATATGAAACCTTGTTGAAGACAATTGTGAAAGTATTCAATTGAAATATGGTTTATCCAATATGAATGAAGTATGAATTTTTGTAATTTTGTCTTCCTCAAAATAACAAGATCAAATAAATTTTTTGAACAAAAATGTATTTGATTTTTTGAATTAGAATAAAGTATTATTATATTAACAACTAAAGAAAGTTCACCTCACCTAACCTAAATTCCTGGCTTCGCCACTACTTGCTCCACACTTTGCCCTACTCAGTGCATTTGGGAGAGTTTTAATTTTTAGGGTTTAATTCTATCAGTGGGTCTCACAATTTTATCCCCCAAATGCACTAAATAGAGTAAAGTGTGAGTTAAGATAGCATTACCCCTTAAGGGTAATAGTGATTTCTTCCCTTTTTAATTTAAACTTACCGAAGGATAATACATGTTGCATCATCCAATAGGTAAATACAATAAGAGTAACCAGCAAATTTCGTAACATTCTTTTAAATATGATGGAAAAACTTTGCCAATTGATGAACAATCTTTCATATAGAAAACTAATATATAAGATGGATTAAATTATAAATAATTATTTGTTGTGAGGTCTCTTGGATTTATTTATTATCGGATTTCAAGGGGCCAGGCTAAGGGCCTTCCTAGATGGTAGAGGGCCATAGCTTAAGGGAGCCATGCCCCTTTTGACCACTGCCTTTTTACCCATGTCTTTTGTTTACATGTTATTGTTTGTGGCAGTTGTCATGCCATTTGAGCAAACAAATCTAGAAAAAAAATTTATCAAAGCTCAAAGCTCAAATCTTAGAGCAATGTTGCATAGCCCAAATTTTGTGTTCAATTCTCTCGTTCAAAATGTTGTAGCAAACTAGCAATTGTGACATCAAGCCATTTTTCTTTCAGTAAAATTTTTAATTGGTTAACTAAGTTATCATATCAGTCAGAAATGCCAATTGAACATATCTACCAAAAATTTAAGACACCACAATTCCATATTTTACTTTGACTGCAATTGACATGTGATCAAGCACTGTTTCTTGTCCTAAATTTATCACACTAGTGATGCTACCAGACACACTCAAGAAAAAAAAAAGGAAATTTATCTGTAATTGGCATGTGATGAAGAGAGCAATACTAAATTGGAAAGAACAAAAAAATGCCTCATGTACATCATTTTTTTTATTTTTTCATTTTTCTTTTCAATTAGAAATATATGCAAAAATTGAAGTTATTGGTCTTGTGGAACCCTGTGTAAACAGGCTAATGATAAGACGAACTTTGCTTATTTGATAGCCCACTCCTTGTCCTTGTCACCTTTCAGCCTTTCCATCGCTCTGCCTACACGACCTTCTTGTCATATTATAGAGGAATGCCAGACAAATCCACTCATCATCTTGACTCCCATTCCTACTAACATGATAAGGCACGTTTCTATCTTTCTTATTACAACAAATGTCTATCAATCTGTCTGTTTTCCATTGCTATATCAGTTGGTGGAAACAGAGCAATACTAAATTGGAAAGAACAAAAATTAGCTGAAGGTCTAAGCATATATTTCATAAACCCTGACGCATTGATGAGTAAAATTATCTTGTTTTGATAGGTTGATCTTTTGGCCCCGTTTTTGTTTGCGGCTTGAACACTTTGGACCTATTCTATATTATGTGTTCTCGTTGATATTATCTAAAACCTTTAATTAAAATTAAGAGAGTCTGCTTCACACTACTTGCACAATCGGAAACTAAAAATTTCAAAGTAAGCATAACATTGCCAATAGATCCCCCCCCCCCCCCCCCCCCCCAAAAAAAATAAAAAATAAAAAAAATTGAAGCAAGACATTTGACAAGGTCTAAATCTCCATTGTTATGGCCAATTTGCCCATTAAAAGTCCTGATGAGAATAAACCCAAATAGACTAAAACAATTATCCATTAAGGAGGTCCTGAAGTTGGAAGATAAAAGGATTAAAATGACAAAATGTAATTAATCAAGCTTTCTAGGGATTGGTATGAAGAGCCACCTTGCCGTAGGCAAAGATTTACCTTCTCCTTAAAATATGCAGCTCTTTCTCTGATCTCCTCCCCTTCTTTCTCCACCATTAATCTTCTGATGGCCCTCTCAATCTCCCCTCTCTCCAGCCCATGCTCCAATTGCACCCCAACTCTCCAAACCCGGCTTACATATCTCGCATTCACCTTTTGGTCACTGAAACAAGGCTGACAAATCATAGGCACCTCCTCACAAATACCCTCCAATGTAGAATTCCAGCCACTATGAGTCCAAAATGCACCAACAGAAGGATGGGCTAGCACTTCTTGTTGGGGAGCCCATTTGACAATATGACACCTTCCATCCATCCTTTCCAGGAACCCACTTGGTAACGGTTCAAGCCATTCTGTACCATGGACTAACCCTGGTCGAACCACCCACAAGAAAGGCTGCATGCTATTGGCTAGACCCCAAGCTATCTCCAAGAATTCAGTTTCATCCATTGCAGCAATGCTCCCAAAACTCGCATATATTACAGATTTGGGTGCTTGTTTGTCTAGCCAAGTAATGGAACTTGGGTCTTGAGTTAATAAGCTACTTGAAGAAGTTGGAAAGTATTTGTGAAATGGGCCTATTGGGAAGATTGGTATTGGAAATTCGTGCCGAATTGTGTTTAGGGCAGATTGTTCGAGGGCTTCGAAGGAGTTCCAAATGATTCCTGAAGAGGCCTTGCTTTCGTTGATCATGCCAGCTACTAGTGCATAAAGTTTCTCAGGGTTGTGGGTGTTGATGATTGGAAGGTCTCTCACTTTGAGAGGAGGAAGATCTGGTACTGGCTCTTCCAGCTGAGAATCTGTCCAAAGAAATAAAGAAACAGTAGTGCTGGAGCCAATTTTTCACACCAACTCTATGCATCAATGCCCGAGGCAGATGATGTGAAGCGACATTAGTCCAATTAAAAAAAAATAATAATAATAATAATAATTTATATTCCACATCATTTGTAATGGGAGTTGGTACAAAGAATTAATTATTTTTTAGAATTGGTACGGAGAATTGATCTAACTAATATTTTCCACAAGAGAACACCACTTAGTACTTACTAATGTGATAATAAAATGGGGTCAAGTGAACTCATGGCCAATCTAATGTTAGTGGGCAGAGGCGTGCGGAGGGGACAGTAAGTGCTAAGGGGATCAACCAGCCCTCCTCAATTTTTTTTTTTTTTAATAAATAATTTATACCTATATCTTTTTATTTCTTACAGATTTGGTTCTGTTCAACTCTTTTTTGTTTGGCCTAGAGGGTTCCTTTTAGATGGAATCACAGAATAGCCCAATTAGAGCAAATAATTATAAGTTAATACAATTGAATCGTAACTACCTAATCATTCTTGGTTAAGTTATTAGTCATCTATTTTTAATTACTAGCTAATTGTTTTGATTTGTATTTTTTTTTTCTAATAACCGGGCCATTCTGTCATCCCCCATACATGGGACAATTTTTTTTTTTTGTAGAAATAAGTAAATATTCGTTTTTAGTTCCCAAAAAACAAAATATTCATTGTTAGAAGGAAAAAAATTACAGAGTCGTAGTCATTTTTAGTTATTTGGTAATTTTAACTAAAGTTTGGCCACATTGGACATATTCTTGTCTCTGCCACTGTCAATTAGTATTTTCGATTCTTTTCCCTTGGATTTTCTCGTCAACCAAACAAGACAAGAGATAAGAGAACGCACCTTGTACGGGGAGATAACCCTTTTCTAGCAGAATTGGAAAGGCAGCAAAAGCAAGAAAGGACGATGCACTACTGGTCCTTAACACGATTCTTCGGAGGTTAAGGCTATCAGCAACAGCTCGGGTGAAGTGAAAAATAGCATCTGAGATTAAACAAGCAATGGGCTCCTTGGAAGCATCAGATAACAACCCAGCCAAGCAATCCCTAAACGGCGCAATACAATTGGCGTTGAGAAGCGAGAGAATATCTAAGACATCGGCTGTAGAAGCTTTGCCTTGGGACAAGCCGTCGGAGATGGGGTGGAAGGTGAAGTGAGGGTAGTTGGAAGGATTGGGAGAGTTGAAGTGGGTGTGGATGATGGTGATGGAGAACCCTTTTGAATAGAGGATGTTTGCGAGCTCAAACATGGGGTTGAGGTGACCTTGTAAGGGCACTGGGAAAAGTACCAATCGGAGCCCAATCCCTTCTTGCACCTGGGTTTCTCTTGACTTCTCCATGGAGCTCCTTTGCTGCTATAGTGGGTTGAGTTCTGCTTGGCTTACCCTGTTTCTTGCATTCTTGTCCTATAATAGAAGAGACCAAACCGCCATTTTCTAATCGAACAACACGTGGTTAAGTAAGCTGTTTGTTAGCATTAAGGCTCTGTTTCACCCCAAAAAAAAAAAGAAAGGAATCTCCACACCGTCCAAATACCTTTATCAATGCAATTAAGCACGCAAGTCGAGACTAAGAAACAAGAGGAGTGGTATAGTAGCTGTACGGGGTAAAATCCTGCTCCCCGAACTGTGTGTCGATGATGGAACTTGCCCCCTCGCTTGTACCTGTAATCACAAGCTTGGAAAACGGGTCAGAGGGTAGGCCAAGGTGAGTTTTGGCCGTGCCCTCTCCAATGCTTAAGTCAGAAAGCTGTACTGGGGAGAATGAGGCAAGGAAAAAGATGAATCTCAGAGAATTAGGGTACTGTAGCTTACCAAATTAGGCTGTATCGTATTCTTTTTATACCCACCTGTACGGACTGACCATGTGAGGTCAGATAACTGCTTGGGTTAGGTCAGATCTGACCATGGTTTACCCATAACCGTCTGACCATAGTTTATTGACTATGATTGGCCAAGGAACCGTGGTTTCTTGTAACCGCTGTGTCAGGAATTACAGCTGCTAGGACAGTTTTGGACTGTAGTAGGATTTGGACTGTGGTATGAGTCATAAGACAGGTGTCCCGAGGTGAAAACCAGGTCCCGAGCTGGAAGATCACGTGCTTTGCAGCAGGTCCTAGCGTGCGGACCTTCCACGTGTCCAGTAAAGTGACTTAACCTCTGGCCCCGAGCTGGATCTTAGGAGGTGAATCACCCGCGTTGTGGTTGGCTGGGTTGAACATTCTTCACCACGTGTCAGCGTTTCAGGTCTGAACCTTCCATCCCGAGCTGAAATTTCGGTTCATAGATATTTCCACACAATTTGCCCCAAATTATGACATTCCCGAGCTGGGACTTGTCATAATTTTGTTTTGCTAAATGTTTTTCCCTGTGCCCCTATGCCGCTTGGTATCCTAGGGCTTACCTGGCAAAAAGGCGGTTAAGCCTTTCCGTATTCCAAGGCGCTGACGTCATGTGCCTTGGGACCGTACGATCTGCATTTAATGCGCCAGAAGCATTATGTCTTTGGAGGGAAACAGATTATTGCTCATTTTATCTTCTGCACTCTCTCTCTACTCTTTGCCTTTTCTCTCTGCATCCTGTTCTCCGTTTTCTCTCTCTACTTTCTTTGCTTTTGCCTTCTGTCTTCTTCAAGAAAACACCGTATTTTCCACCGGAATCCACTGTCTACGCCGTTCGCTTGTGGGAGAAGATCCGTTATGCTCTTCTTTGTTGCCCTTGCGAATCGCTTCTCCGGTGCTATTCTCCGTTGGTACTCTTCCTGTTCAATTCACCTTTCCAAGAACAACTCTTGGAGGTTTTCAGCACTAAGCCGTACAGCTTCTCCGGCGAAACAACTTTTTTGACCACCGCTTGATCTTTGCAAAGGTATAACTGGTTTTTGTTCTTTATTCTTCAATTTGTTCGGTGTATTTTTCTCTTTGCGGTTGTTGGAGATGTTCTTGGGGTTTGCTTCGTAATCCTAGGGTTTTCCTCTGGCTTTTGGGGCAAATCACCAAGATATTGATTTTCCCGCCTTTTAGGGTTTGAAAAATTCCATCTCGGGGTAAACTTGAGAAAAAAGTTTTTGGTGTCCTTTTTAGTCTTTTCCCAACACCGAGTTGAGTGTTCCCCGAGCTGACACTTAGAAAAATTTTAGGGTCTGTCAAGGCAGGGGTAACATACCTGTTAGAACTTGATCATGGAGTTTTAGGTCGGGACATGTTGGCATGGGTTGAGTTATCCCTGCATTTAACCTTCCCCTTTCATCTTGGCAGATGTCTTCTTTTTATGACATTAAGGGGAACCCTACAAAGGTAGCAGAGTTTAAGCCCTTATACGGCTTTGAAGACGGGAAGTTTAGCTTCCGCTTTGCTGAGCCCGGGGAGGACGTCTTTAGGTCAGACGCCAAGGATGGCCTCCCCGTTCCCATTGCTGCTTTCATGGAGGGTGGAGGTCGTGTCCCCTTCCCTGACCTTCTCAATGACTTCCTCCTCTACTGTGGAATAGTCCCAACCCAGCTAGGGCTGAACTCCTTTAGGATCATCATGGGGGTTCATGTCCTTAACCAGCTTCTAGGGACTTCTGTCGGTGTGCGGGAGATCCTCCACCACTACAAAATCTGCGCCCTTAAAAACAAACCCGATGTTTACCTCTCCCTCAAGCGCAGGATGAAGCCCTTTGTCACTCACATCCCAGACTCCAACCCGGGAGCTCATGACATTGTGGTCTTCGTTTATGGACCTGTAGATGGGACTCTTCCCCCTGATCCTCCCATCATTCCCCGAGAGAGAGGCTCTAGCTGTAAGAAATCAGCGATGTCATTTTGCTTCTTTCTGTTTTATATGACCTCGAGTTGAATCTTGGATGTAATATTGATACTCATGTCATGTTTCTTTCTAGCAGCTCCTCACGCCAACGAGCCCGCTGACAAGCTGAACAAGGAGGATATCCAGAGACTGCTCGGATATCAAGTCAGCCAGCGTTGCCGTGCGGCGGAGACCTTGCTCAACTACCACGCGCGGTACTAGACTTGGGGGAAGGCGAGTTACCCCCATTGGGAGCAGCCTGACGACGAGCTGACCCGTGTGGTGGAAGAGGACGTCGAGAGAGGAGAGCAAGAGGAAGAGGAGGAAGAAGGGATCCGCCTCCAACCTGAAGGGGAGGGAGCTGAGGAAATTAGGCCCTCCGGCAAGACGGCTCGCCGCGCCCCCTTCGTCATTGAGAGCTCCAGCTCTGAGGAGACTGTCTCCCAAGCCATGGAGAGGAGAGGCTCCAATCGCCCCCCACCAAGAGACAAAGAACAGACTCCGGCAGCCAGAGGACCAAGAAGGACTCTGGGATGAATTTGAGGGCTCTGGTTGCCGAGAGAAGGTCGGCGGAGAAGGAGGCCCAGGAAAAGAAGGCTGCTGTGCAGAAGCAGCAGCAGCAGGATCAGCAGCAGCAGCAGCAGCGTCAACAGCTGCAGAAGACTAACAAGGCTGCTGCTGTTGCTGCTCCTGGGTCAGGTCGGGACGCTGGGAAAAAGCCCACTGACCCCAACAGTTGCAAACTCACGTCCAGCGCCATGAGGGGGCAGGACGTGGGCAGGCCCCAGGCGCCCGAAGTTACTGAAAAGGGGAAGGCTCCTCTGGTCCCTCCTACGAAGCCCCGGAAACCCTCTACAGTCCCCGAACAGCAACCCGCTGTGCAAGGGTCTGGACAGGGGGGCGCCAATGCCCCGGCGGCCGGAAATGGGAGCGCCCCTTCCCGTGCTGGTGTGATAGCAAAATTCCCCGAGGTAAGCCTTCACTTCTTTCTGTGCCTTTTATCCGGAAGCCTATTATGACTTCTGACTGATTTTATGTCTCTGTTCGTGTGTGCAGTTCCCCGTACCCACAGATAGGGATGTTACCAGCTCCTTCTCTGCGGAGTACAACTTCAAGCAACTGGGGAACCCCATGAGGTTGCCGGCGGACATGGAGCACTTCAGGAAGAGGTCCGCCCTCGACAACCTCCGCTTCGGGTTTACCAGTCTTTACCGAGTAAGTTCCGTCCTCTTGTGGTTTCCATTACTTGCTGTTCAACCCTATTTTTGACTTGCTGATGTCTGCATAGGGCTGCCAACAAATCTTGCTGGCCGGCGATCGCTTCGAGGAGGAAGACAACAAGTTGCAGCTCGAGCTCGCCAAAGTCCGGAGTGAGTACGATCAGAAGCTAGGGGAGGCTGAGGCCAACTGTGGTGCGGCTATGTCTCAACTTCAGAAAGTAAAGTTTGAATGCGAGACTTTCAAGTCCACAGCCGAGAGTGCCGTCAGCAAACTCGAGCTCACGAGGAAAGACTACGCAGATTTGGAGGCTGAGCTGAGGAAGGCAAAGGATGCCCAGGATGGGCTGGCCCGGGAGAAGCGCGAGCTGGCGAGTAAGGTCCGGGCCCTTGAGGCTGAGGTAGAGAAGGAGAGGGCCTCCGTGGAGAAGGCCGTGGCTGAAGAGAGGGAAAGCGTGAAGGCTTCCCTCGTTGGGCAGTTGACCACCGAGCTCGAGGTCACCTACAAATTTGCGTGGGAGACCTTGCTCGAGTTGGCATCTGCCCAATTCCCTGGCATTGCCGATATTCCCTTTGAAAGGAGGGATATTCCCCCGGATTACGACCCCGAGGGAGGTGATGTCGGGGAAGCTGAGATGGAGGTTGCAGGCGGCGATGAGGCCGGGGAGAACAATCCCGAGGTCACGTCCCAGCCTAATGCCACCATTGAAGCCGAGAGGGTCGTTGACGCCACCGATGACACTTCAGTCGCTGCCAATGGGGACCAACCTGCAAATGCGACGGAAAGCACCACGGAGGCTATCCCTGATCTTCCTCAGACTCCCGTGGCCCTGCCTGTCTCTACTGATCCCGTCGCTGCTCCCGAGGTCATCGCCCCAGCTGCTGGGAACTCGGGGGAGAATGTAGCTACTTAGGTTTTTTCTTTTGTTTTTTCTTTTTCATTTCTTCTGGCTGAATGCCCCAATTTGTACAGACCATTGTAATACTCTTTCTACTGGAATGAAATACAGAATTTTTCTTTCTCGTGTGCATGTGTCTTTTATTTTCATACTGGCTGTGTGTTTGAATGTACTATCGGGATAAGATCCCTTGTTGCTGTGGTGAAAATAATTAGACCCAATCTGACTATGGGCTTTAGTTTGTCGAGTGAGAGACCTGAACACCTGTTGGTCCTTGTTTACTTAGACCCATCTCTTGGTATGTTGTTGCGTTGAACCTGTTCTTAGGTGAGAATTCGTTGTGAACCCATTCTTAGGTTCAGTGTGCTCAAGCCATTTATTAGGTGAGACTTATGCCCATTCTTAGGCAGTTTTGCTTGGACCCTTTCTTGGGCAAGACTTCGTGTTTAACCCATTCTTAGGTTCAGCGTGCTCAAGCCATTTATTAGGTGAGACTTGTGCCCATTCTTAGGCAATTTTGCTTGGACCCGTTCTTGGGCAAGACTTTGTTGTGAACCCATTCTTAGGTTCGGTGTGCTCAAGCCATTTATTAGGTGAGACTTGTGCCCATTCTTAAGCAATTTTGCTTGGACCCGTTCTTGGGCAAGACTTTGTTGTGAACCCATTCTTAGGTTCGGTGTGCTCAAGCCATTTATTAGGTGAGACTTGTGCCCATTCTTGGGCAGTTTTTGACTTCGACCCGTTGTTGGGGAAAATGCCTTTAGCTCGAATGATAAACAAGCGATGACGTTCCTGAATAACCTCTGAACTTGTATTGAATAATCGTTGAATGTAATTACAACTTTAGCTATCGGTAAAACAATCTTAGGTTAGCTATATTAACTGATCTCGGGAGCTCTTGTCCGGTCTCCAAGCTCTTTAGTTTGTAAGAACCTGTACCCCCGACGTGGATGACCTCGTAAGGACCTTCCCATATTGCCCCGAGCTTCCCGTCTGCAGGGTTTCTGGTTCCAGCGTTGACTTGTCTGAGTACCAGCTCTCCAACATTGAACTCCCTCGACTTTATTCTTCGGTTGTAATATTTTTTCAGTTCTTGCTGGTAAGATGCCATTTTAATTCGAGCCCTTTCTCTTCTTTCTTCTGCTAAATCCAGATCTTGAGACAGAGTCTGATCATTCGTTGCCGCGTCATAAGATTCGGTTCTGAGACCTGGTAGACCCATCTCTATTGGTATAACCGCTTCCATGCCATAGGTCATAGAAAACGGAGTTTCTCCAGTGGACCTCCGCGGGGTAGTTCGATATGCCCATAGTACAGAATGCAGCTCGTCGGGCCAAGACCTTTTCACGTTGTCTAGCCTCCTCTTTATCCCTGCGACTATAATCTTGTTGGTTGCCTCTGCCTGACCATTGCACTGCGGGTAACTCGGATTAGAATACCACCATTGGATTCCCTGTTCTGCACTGAAATCCCGAGTTCGTTTACTGTCGAACTGAGTTCCGTTATCCGATACGAAGGCTCTCGGGATCCCGAAGCGAGTGATAATATTTTCCCAAAGGAACTTGATAATGTCTGAATCTTTAATTGATGCGAGCGCGATGGCCTCTACCCATTTGGTAAAATAATCAGTTGCAATGAACAAGTACTTCCTGTTCCCCGAGGCTGTGGGCAGTGAACCCACAAGATCTAACCCCCATTGTGCGAAAGGCCATGGACTGGATATGGGATGCAACTCCTGAGCAGGCTGGTGTATCTTGTCAGCAAACATCTGGCACTTCGGGCACTTCCTCACATACCTAATAGCATCCTTCTGCATGTATGGCCACCAGTAGCCCTGAGTGTTTGCCCTATGGGCTAACGATCTTCCCCCTGCATGACCCCCACATGACCCCTCGTGGAGTTCAGCCAGCAGGTCTACTACTTGATCTGGGTGTACGCATTTCAGGTATGGTCCCGTGTAGGATCTTTTGTAGAGAGAGCCCGACGGAGATAACCAAAAACGAGCTGACTTAGCACGAATTCGGTGACCCTGATTGCGATCCTCGGGTAGTTCATCCCTCTGTAGATAGGCAACTATCTCATCCATCCAGCTCGGTGTCGAAGGCTGAATGTCCGAGATGAACTCTTCTGTCCCAATACTGGGTTCTTGCAAGATTTCGACATTTATGGTTCGGGGGGTGTCTGTTTCCAACGCTGCAGCCAGGGCGGCCAACCCATCTGCATGTCTATTTTGATCCCTGACAAAGCGTTTGAACTCCAGACTAGTGAATTTCGCAGCTAATTCCCATACCTTGTGCATGTACGCAGCCATCCTTTCATCTTTGGCTTCATATTCTTTGTTCAGCTGGTTAACCACTAGCCTGGAGTCACTGTATACTGTCAACTCTTTTACCCCCATTGCTTGGGCCATCCCTAGTCCTGCCACAACTGCCTCATACTCTGCTTCATTGTTTGAGGCTGGGAACATAAGTCTCACTGCTTGCTCGATGATTTCTCCTTCGGGATCTGTTAGTACAATTCCCAGACCTGCACCTTTCGCATTAGATGCACCATCCACTTTGAGCTCCCATCTCTTCCTCTTCTCTGTGTTTATATTGTCTTTTCCCCCCAGTTCGGGCAGAGAGGATTTGAATGCTGTCTGCCCCGAACTGGAAGTAGGGTCTGCGAATTCAGCCAAAAAATCAGCCAATATTTGCCCCTTTATGGCAGGTCGGGGCTGGAAGTGAATGTCGTAAGCATTGAGTTCTACCCCCCACTTCGAGACGCGTCCTGACAAATCAGCTCTGTGGAGCACATCTTTTAGTGGGTAGTTGGTGAGGACGATGATAGGATGAGACTGGAAGTAGTGTTGGAGTTTTCTGGAGGCTGTGACAAGGGCTAGGATCAGTTTTTCAAGGGGCAGATAACGGGTTTCAGCGTCTAATAGTGTCTTGCTAATATAATAGATAGGTGCTTGAGTAAGGTTGCGCTGGGCTAAAAGAACGCCACTGAGTGCATGAGCTGAAACAGCAAGATAGACGTAAAGAGGTTCCCCGAGGTAAGGGTGGGTCAGGGTGGGCAGTTTTTCTAAATGAGCAACTAACTTTTGATAAGCCTCTTGGCATTCCGTGTTCCATCCCGAGTTAGTGCTCTTCTTCAGTATTTGAAAGAATGGGTGGCATTTGTCTGATGACCTCGAGATGAATATACTGAGTGCTGCCACCATCCCGTTCAACTGTTGAACGTCCCTGACCGTTGTTGGAGTACGTAAGGTTCTTATCGCCTCGATCTTACTTGGATTTGCTTCGATCCCCCTTCTTGAAACTAAGTGACCCAGGAATTTTCCCGAGCCTATTCCAAATGAGCTTTTCTTCGCATTTAACTTCATCCCATACTCCCTGAGTCGGGCAAAAGCCTCAGTTAGGTCTGCCAGGTGATCTTTCTCTGAGCTGCTCTTAACAATAGTGTCATCAACGTACGCCTCAAGGTTTTTGCCAATCAGTCCTTCAAACATCCTGCTAACAAGACGTTGGTAGGTGGCCCCTGCATTCTTTAACCCGAACGGCATCACCTTGTAGCAGTACGTTCCTCTAGGAGTAATGAACCCCGTCTTGTCTTGGTCGTGTTCTGCCATAGGAATCTGATGGTAACCCGAGTAGGCATCAAATATACTCAGTCTCTCATACCCCGAGATAGAGTCTATAAGTTGGTCAATCTTAGGCAAGGGGAAACTGTCCTTTGGGCACGCTTTATTGAGGTCTGTGAAATCGATACAGACTCGCCAGTCCCCTGTCTTCTTTCTTACACATACGGGATTGGCCAGCCAACTCGGGTACTTTACTTCTCTGATGAACCCTACTTTCAAAAGCTTATCAACCTCGGCAGTAACTGTTTCGGCTCTATCATCTGACAATCTTCGTTGCTTCTGAACCACTGGCTTGTAATTCGGGTTAACTTGCAACTCATGAGTAATAATTCTGGGATCAATTCCTGGCATTTCATGGGGTGACCAAGCAAATACATCGATGTTATTCTTCAAAAATTCGAACAGTTCTGCTGCGTCGGTTTCACTTAATGACTTTCCTATCCAGAAAAACCTCTCTGGATCATCAGGACTGATTATCTTCTTCACTAACTCCTCCCCTGTTCTGTCTGCGGGTTCCAGAGCTGTTTCTTCTACTCCGGGCCGTTCTCCCTTTCGTTGCTACAAGGGGACCTCATCAATCTTAGCTTTTTTCTTCTGCTCAGGCTCTTGCCTCGGGGCTTTGATTTTGCTAGTTCCCGAACTAGGAAGGCGTGGGACCTTGGACTTCAGTTTGTCCTCGGAAGGTGCTGAGTGGCCTGCATACTCTGCCAGAAAACACTCCCTGGCCGCCGCCTGGTTTCCCTTTATCTCCATGATTCCTTCTGGGCTCGGGAACCTGATGGATTGGTGGTAGGAGGATGGGACAACCTTTATGGCATGAATCCAGGGTCGCCCGAGTATCACATTGTAAGCTGACCTTTCCTGGATCACCACAAACGTTTCCATGGATTGCACTGGCCCTGCCCGAACTGGGAGCGTTATCTGTCCCAATGGGAAAGTCATGTTGCCATTAAAAGCTTTCAAGCTGACGTGGCAGGGCTTCAGGTCGGAGTCCTTAAGCCCGAGTTGACTGAACAACTTTTGAAACATGACGTTCACAGATGCCCCGTTATCCACATAGACTTTGCCCACGTCGTAGTTCCCTATTAGCATGCGGACAACTAGAGCATCATTGTGCGGGCAGCGCACCGTCCCATCAGTCTCGGCATCCCCGAAGAAAAGCAGTTTCTCACCATTTTCTCCCTCGCTCTGAGGTAGCAGAACTGGTTCATCCCCAATATCACCGACTTCAACATTTTGACAGGCCATCCTATACTGCGCCCTGAGCTGGCTGGTTGACAGAGCGGTCTCCTCATATCCTCCAGTGATCATATCAATCCTCCCGAGGATCTTTGGTTGAGTGGATTGAGGAGCTCTATTGTCGGGTTTCTTCTGTTCGGATGGCTGCCCTTTGTCTTTTCGGGCTATAAATTCATCGAGCTTTCCTTCCTTAGCCCAAGCTTCGAGGTTGTATTTCAGAACCTTACAGTCCTCTGTCCTATAGCCGTGATCCTTGTGGTAACTGCAAAACAGCTTCTTATTTCTCTTCTCGGGCTCCGCAAACATAGGTCGAGGTTTCTGGAAGAAGTCCCTGTTCTCCAGTGCCTTCATTAACTTGTAGATGGGGAGAGTAAATACAGTGAAGATGGCCTGATTTGGATTGGTGGGTGGTCTGGATTTCTCTCCTCGGGGATTGTCTCTTTGTGGCCTAGAGTCCTTCTTCTTGTCATCTTTTTCGCTGGCTTTGGCAGACTGTGGAGCGTAAAAATCATCCAACTTGGAATAATTGGTTACAGTAGAGAGTAGCTTGGCTAGGTTTCTGGGGGGATTAACAGTAAGCTCCTTAAACAGAGGTGAAGGCTTCCTCAACCCGAGACGAAACAGATCCATCGCGTTCTTCTCAATGGGCTCGTCAATCTCATTGTAGACCTCCCAGAACCTCTGAGAGTATTCCCGAAGTCCTTCCCCATCTTTCTGTTTCAGCTCGTATAGGTTCTGCATGGTCCTCGGGAATTTACAGCTAGTGATGAACCTTTTCTTGAACAGCTTGCTCAGTTCGTGCCAGCTGTCAATAGACTCATCTGGGATCTTGGCCCACCACTTTAGAGCCACTTCCCCCAAACTCATAGGAAATATTTTATAGAGAAAACCCTCGTTTCCAGCATATAACGACATACGTTGCAAGTAATAATTCAAATCATGATCGGGGTCTATTGAAAGAGAGTAAAGAGTAAAAGTTATCTCGGAATACCCTCGTGGGATTGGGACCCGTTGAATCCACCGTGTGAATGGGCTCCGAGCCACAGCAAGGCTTTCAGGTCTTTCTCCCCCTCTGCTTTGATTACCCCGATGTCTTTTGGAGGCTTCTTCCTCGTTTCTTTCACGCCTGGGTGACCGAGAATGCTTTCTACTCGTCGCCACAGTACTCCTCTCCCCCATTCTTTCAAGAGACCGAGACCTGTGATAGCGTCTCTCTTCTCTACGAACTTCGTGCCCAGAACGCACCTGAGAGCGAGGTCTTGGGTGGTCCTCATCCCACCTTCGCACATGATCCGAACGCCTTGAACTGCGTTCTGGGGACCTCTGAATCAGCGCACGATGTTGTCCATCTCCCCTTCCTGAATGCCTCGGCTCTGGGCCAGTTAATCGTGGCTCATTGTCATGTCTGCTGCGGTGGTGGTGGTGCGAGGCCCCGGGCCTGGGTGAGCTTTCCTGATGCCTAGTGCGATGGAGAGGACTGGTTTGGCTAGCCTCCTCAGCGACAACATTGACTCCGCGAGGGGCGAAGGTTCGCTGGAGGTAGCGGTGGTAATTTTGCTCTGCATTTAGCTTCGCAAGCTGCGCCGATTGAATCTCCGATTGCATGGTTGCAATCAGTTCCACCACTGCCGCTGGATTTGGGTTATTTGTCACAGCCTTATCGAAGGCGGCCTTCAATACAGGCTGATCATCAAGAGAATGTAGAACAGCAGACATTTCAGGGGAGATCTGATGTTGCTGAATCGGAGGAAGCTGACTGGTTCCCGCCGCAAGCAATGGCGGGTTGGTCTGTGAAGGCTGGGTTTCTGCTCGCTTCCCAGCATCGCTTGTAATGGCTTGGTCTACGCGAGTAAAGTTCGCTCCAGATCTGGTTCGCCCAAAGATGGGCGGAGGTGGTGTAGCCATCTTATCGCGATGGTTCCCACAGACGGCGCCAAATTGTACGGGGTAAAATCCTGCTCCCCGAACTGTGTGTCGATGATGGAGCTTGCCCCCTCGCTTGGACCTGCAACCACAAGCTTGGAAAACGGGTCAGAGGGTAGGCCAAGGTGGGTTTTGGCCGTGCCCTCTCCAATGCTTAAGTCAGAAAGCTGTACTGGGGAGAATGAGGCAAGGAAGAAGATGAATCTCAGAGAATTAGGGTACTGTAGCTTACCAAATTAGGCTGTATCGTATTCTTTTTATACCCACCTGTACGGACTGACCATGTGAGGTCAGATAACTGCTTGGGTTAGGTCAGATCTGACCATGGTTTACCCATAACCGTCTGACCATAGTTTATTGACCATGATTGGCCAGGGAACCGTGGTTTCTTGTAACCGCTGTGTCAGGAATTACAGCTGCTAGGACAGTTTTGGATTGTAGTAGGATTTGGACTGTGGTATGAGTCATAAGACAGGTGTCCCGAGGTGAAAACCAGGTCCCGAGCTGGAAGATCACGTGCTTTGCAGCAGGTCCTAGCGTGCGGACCTTCCACGTGTCCAGTAAAGTGACTTAACCTCTGGCCCCGAGCTGGATCTTAGGAGGTGAATCACCCGCGTTGTGGTTGGCTGGGTTGAACATTCTTCACCACGTGTCAGCGTTTCAAGTATGAACCTTCCATCCCCAGCTGAAATTTCGGTTCATAGATATTTCCACACAGTAGCATCAGTCGGCGACAACCTTTATTGTTGCAAAGCACTTGTAGTATAATAGCAGTAGCATCAGTGTCATCTGACAATCTTTTTCCTCAGAGAAATAACACGTGTCTACTATAAAGTGTGTGTTCAAAAGGCACAATTCGTGCCCACAAGGAGAAAGAATACAATGACATCTAATGTTGGCGGTCTTCCTAGAAACATAATACATCTTCTGAAGTTAGTTTTGACTATGTGCCAAAAAAGCTAAATGGTGCTATGATTAAGTGGTCTTTGATAACTAGTTTTTCTTGCTTCTTCCTAATCCAATCTCTCTCTTTTCCAGTTACTGAAGTTGGATGGATGCAACTGGGTGATAAGGTTTTTTTTCCTTGTTGCTTACTTTGCTTTTTTTGTTCTTTTTCTCTTTTTGTCTGTTTCTTGACTTGTTTTTGTTTTTATGAAGGTCCTCTTAGCTATAATAAAAAATTAAAAATAAAAAATAAAAAACAGAGGAACCGACCTCCTCCACCAACAAAAATCAATAAATAGAAAGATAATAAATAATGGAGAGAGAGAGAGAGAGTTGCTGATCATTTCTAAATTTCAAAGTTTTATTTCTTGGCTATTGTAACCCCAACAAGACGATGATCGAAGCTCATATTATGGAGACACCTCATGAAAAATCAAAAGATCAGAATGATAATATGTGACTAATCAAGTTTTCTATAGATTGGTATGAAGATCCGCCAGGCCTTAGGCTAAGATTAACCTTTTCCTTCAAGTGCATGCTTCTCTCCCTCATCTGCTTCCCTTCTTCCTCCACCATTAGTCTTCTAATAGCCCCCTCTATCTCCCCTCTCTCCGATCCATTCTCTAATTGCAACCCAACTCTCCAAACATAGCTCACATACCTCGCATTCACCATCTGGTCACCGAAACAAGGCATGCAAATCATGGGTACCCCTTTACAAATACTCTCCAATGTTGAATTCCATCCACTGTGAGTCCAAAACCCTCCAATCGCAGGATGAGCTAACGCTTCATGTTGGGGAGCCCATTTCACAATATGTCCCGACCCACCCATCATCTCTAGGAACCCACTTGGCAATGGTTCAAGCCATTCCGAGCCTCGGACCAACCCGGGCCGAACCACCCACAAGAATGGCTGCTGGCTGTTGGCGAGCCCCCAAGCAATGTTCAAAAATTTGGCTTCATCCATTGCAGCTACACTTCCAAAGCTGACATAGAGGACAGACTTTGGGGCTTGTTTGTCTAGCCAGGAAATGGAACTTTGGTCTTGTGTTAATAAACTACTTAAAGAGGCTGGAAAGTACTTGTGAAATGGGCCTATTGGGAAGCTTTGGACGGGAAAATCTTGGTGAAGTGTGGCCAGTGCAGATTCTTCAAGGTCTTCAAAGGAGTTCCAAATGAGTCCTGCATGAGGACTTGGTTCCTTCAATCATGCCAGCAATTAAATTAAACAGAGACTCTGGGTCCTTCATATTTAACACTGGAAGGTCTTTGACTCTGAGTGGTGGAAGCTCTTGCACTGGTGCTTCTAACTGAGAATCTGAAACTTAAAAAAATTGAAAATTGAAAATTTTTATTTGCATGAGTAAATGAAAAATAAGCACTCATCCCTTGCTCGGTGTGATACTTGAGTAATGGCCGTCGTTCAAGTGAATTTAAGTATCAAATGCTTAAATTATTAACATGCCACGCTAAATAAGATATGTGTACGAAGATGAGGCCATTTGGTCCTTCCCATTTTAGCACATGTCGATCTACATGCCATGCTAAATATATATCAGATTTGTTTTATCACTTCTTTGAGGCATGTTTTCAATATTTCTCATGGAGTAGTGTTATTCATCTCTAATTTTTATCTCTAATTATATTATCTAATAACGTGACAACGACATTACCACATGGATTTTTTTATATTTTATCATGAGAGAAAAAATTAGGGAAACTTTTAGGGATCAACAGCATTTTTATTTCTCATATTCAAGTCATTTTTAAGTCAACTCATGCTGGGGTTTTGATGCTCTTTCCTTTTCAAAATAAACCACTTAATTTCCTTCCTAAAATGGAGGATTTCATTGCAATGTTTGGTCAAGGTAGGAAGCTAACTATGTCAATAGAGCAAATTAAAACAATGACATTAAAATTTGGCTCATTGTCTTGAATTGAAGGTGAGTTTTCAAGTATTTCTCATATTCAAGTCATTTTTCAAATTAATTCCTTTAGGGCTTTGATGCTCTTTCCATTTAATTTCAAAATAAAGCAATTAAATTTCATTGGTTGAGGTAGGAAGGTTTTTTTTTCTTACTATTATTATAAGAGGAAGCTAATTATGTCAAGAGGGAAAATTAAAGGAACGCCATTAAAATTTATCTCAAAGTCTTGAAGGCATGTTTCAAACATTTATCATGGTCAAGTCATTTTTCAAATTAAGTCACGCCTCTAGGGCTTCTTCTTTTTTGTTTTTTTGAATAAGAGAGTTATAAGCATCAAAGAGTAACCTAGAATCCGAACTGATCGAGGCTTTTGATGCTCTCTCCTTTTCAAAATATAACCACTTAATTTCCTTTGTAAAATAGATAATTTTGTTCCGAATTTTGTTTAAATAGGAAGCTAATTATGGGTTTTTTTTTTCTTTTTAAGAAAAAAAGAAAACTAAACGAATGACATTAAAATTTGAATAACAAATCAACTTTGAAAATTATTTTGTGGACTATCAGGAACCATTCAATTTTCAAATGAAACTCAAACGATCGTGTTCTAAAATCACCAAAAGATGCAGACCGCTCATGCATGTTTACATGAAGGCCTATGGAGATAGATCTGACAGCAATATCGAAAGCTTAAAACGTACCTTGTATGGGGAGGTAACCCTTTTCCCGCAAAAAGGGAAAGGCAGCAAAAACAAGAAAAGAAGCGACACTAGTTGTCCGTAACATCATCCTCGGGAGCCGAAGGCTATCAGCAACAGCCTGAGTGAAGTGCCAGATAGTATCTGTGATTAAGCAAGAAATGGGCTCCTCCGAATTAACATCAGACACCAACCGATTCAAACACTCCTTAAACGGCGCAACACAATTGACGACCATGAGTGGGACAAGAGCTGTGACATCTGCGGCACTGGAAGTTTCGCTTTCAGACAAGCCATCGGAGATGGGGTGGAAGGTGAAGTGAGGGTAATTGGAAGGATTTGGGGAGTTGAATTGGGTGTGAATGATGGTGATGGAGAAGCCTTTTGAATGGAGGATGTTTGCAAGCTGAAGCATAGGGCTGAGATGGCCTTGCATGGGCACTGGAAAGAGTACCAATCTGCGGCCCTTCTTTTGTTGCTTCGGGGTGCCTCTTAGGTTCTCCATGGAGCTCCTTTGTTGCTATAATGGGTTGACTTTTTGCTTGGCTATACTGTTTTTTCTCGTCCTAAATTTATTATACAAGTTATCTAGATCTTGTTATGCGCCAACCCTAAAGTATAAGCATATATGTATCACAGAAATAATTAAAAAATAAAACCAGTAAATTAATCTGTAATTAAAATGTCATGATGGAGAATTAATATTCCTCCCATCCCATAAAGATAGGTCATTTTTGTAACTTTTTTGTCTCCAAAATGTTTGGCTTGGATTTTCCTATATTATCTTTTCTTATTTCAATAATTACTTTTCATACAACCCAATAACAATTAATAAGAGAGAGTATTTTGGAAATATGAAGTTTAATAAATAAGAAGTTAATACAATGATAATTTTTTTTAAACTGCGTGTTTTGTCAAATTTGGTTAATCTTTATGGGACAGAGAGGATAATTAATAATGTCACTTACCAAACTTCCATTTTTTTTCTATTTTAACAGCACATGGATTAGGTAGCAGCCTGTTACAATTAAGCATTGATAATTAATAATATCATGACAGGCGGTTGTTGCTTGGGAATTTACACTAAAATCAGCTCAAATTTGCGTATTTGCCCATGGAGGGCTTTCCCTCCCCGTTGAAAGATAGCTATCTACAAAAAAGGAGGCTAGTCACCTACCTATGTTGCTGACGATCGAAAGGGTGAAGGGTGCTGTTAGGCCGACATACAAGTTATTAGCTCCTTTTGGTAAGTTGAGTTTTGCGCATTTAGTTCGTGGCTTAATGTTTTGGGCCTTTCAATGGTTTGCCTTTTATGGACCAATTATTTAGTATCTTTAATTAAAGGACAATATTTGCCTCCTCACGGTAAAGGAGCAACTCCTCTTCCCTCTCACTCATATTACGTCACGTATAATAATTAATTTTAAAAAATATAGATATGTAAATACAGATACGTGGATACATGAATAAATTAAGAGAGGGAGAGAGAGAGATTCCATGAAAATTTGCTTCTTAGAGTGACCCACTGAGCCCCAATATTTGAAAACGATTAAACCTTGTTGTTAAGCCCACTTGCCCCATGTTCTCAACAAACACATACGTGTTCAATTGTCCACTTTTCATGCATATGTGGTGTCCATTGTTTAGGCATGTGTAATGTCCATAGTACACATATGTAGTGTCCATAGTTTAGGCATGTGTAATGTCCATAGTGAGAAGACGCGATGGTAAGGATTAGCGACAGACGTTAGTATTCCTCTTTGAGACAAAATAAACTAACAAAAGAACTAACCTTCTTAAGAAACCCTCTCACCCAAACATAAAAATAAAAAAATAATAGAGGAGAGAGAGAGTAGCTGATCATTTCTAAATTTCACAGTTGTTTGTTTTTTCTTTTCGTTTTTTTTTACGGCTGTAGTAGCAAATCAATCCACATAAATTTTCCCATCAACGCTTTAGAAGGCAACCCCAATAAGAAGAAAGAAGCTAATATTATGAACACAGCCCATAGGAAATCAAAGGGCAATGCTACATCCTCGGGACGATGTGGAGTATGTCTTTTCAAAACATAGAAGGCTTGTGTTTTCCATTGACTACACATGACACTTACTAATCTGTCAGTATACACGACCAATATTCAGAGTGGGCCATGATAATTGTCATTTTCCCAAACCAAAAAATTAGAATGCTAATATGTGACTAATCAAGCTTTCTATAGATTGGTATGAAGATCCACCTTGCCTTAGGCAGAGTTTAACCTTTTCCTTCAAGTACATAATTCTCTCTCTCATCTGCTTCCCTTCTGCCTTCAACATTACTCTTCTAATTATCCCCTCTATCTTCCCTCTCTCCAATCCGTTCTCTAATTGCAACCCAACTCTCCAAACATCGCTTACGTATCTCGCATTCACCATCTGGTCACCAAAACAGGGCATGCAAATCATGGGTACCCCTGCAGCAATACTTTCCAATGTAGAATTCCATCCATTGTGAGTCCAAAACCCTCCAGTGGCAGGATGGGCCAGCACTTCTTGTTGGGGAGCCCATTTGACAATATGTCCCCTTTCACCAATCATTTCTAGGAACTTATTAGGCAATGGTTCGAGCCATTCTGAGCCACGGACCAACCTGGGCCGAACCACCCACAAGAATGGTTGCTGGCTGTTGGCTAGCCCCCAAGCTATGTTCAAAAATTGGGCTTCATCCAATGCAGCTATACTCCCAAAGCTGACATAGAGTACGGACTTAGGTGCTTGTTTGTCTAGCCAAGAAATGGAACTTTGATCTTGTGTTAATAAGCTACTTGAGAAGGTTGGAGAGTATTTGTGAAATAGGCCTATTGGGAAGACTGGGATGGGAAATTCTTGGCGAAATTTGGCCAGTGCAGATTCTTCAAGATCTTCAATGGAGTTCCAAATGAGTCCTGAAGAGGCCTTGGTTTCTTTAATCACGCGGGCAATTAAATATAAAGAGACTCTGGGTTTGGTGCATTCATCACTGGAAGGTCTTTGAATTTGAGAGGTGGAAGCTCTGGCACTTGTGCTTCTAACTGAGAATCTGAGCACCCAAAAAGGAAATTAAAATTAGAATAACTTAAAAGATTAAAATTAAAAGAATTAAAATTGTGTAGCCCAAGGGTCCATTGGCTCTGCTTCAAACGCCCAAAAAAAAACAAATGATACTAATACCAAAAGTGGTCCAAATTGCAAAATCCTATTGTATTTTTATTTTTATTTTTTTATTATTATTTTTTTAGTACAATTAGAAAATTTCAAACCCTTAACCTATCATAATCTTACCTTTTACTGTTAAACTATCATAATCCTACCTTTTATCTTTTACCTTTTGTCCCATCTTCCTTCGCCACTAAACTAACCTGGTAGATTAAAATTACCCCATTAACAACAAACACAAATGGCCTTGTGGCATTGTGGTGTGCACCTCCTTTGCCATTGGGTTTCCAAGAATACGGAAGGACCAGGGAGAGAGCAAAACGCACCTTGTATGGGGAGGTAACCCTTTTCTCGCAGAATTGGAGAGGCAGCATATGCAATAAAGGAAGAGACACTACTCGTCCGTAACATCATCCTTGGGAGCTCAAGCCTATCAGCAACAGCCTGAGTGAAAGGCCATATAGTATCTGTGATTAAGCAACCAATGGGCTCCCCCAAAACATCATTTACCAACCGAGCCAAGCAATCTCGAAAAGGCGCAACACAATTGACGTTGAGGAGTGAGACAAGAGCTATGAGATCTGCGGTGGAAGCTTCGCTTTCGGACAAGCCATCAGAGATTGGGTGGAAGGTGAAGTGTGGGTAGGCAGAAGGATTGGGAGAGTTGAAGTGGGTGTGGATGATGGTGATGGAGAAGCCTTTTGAATGGAGGATGTTTGCTAGCTGTAGCATGGGGTTGAGGTGGCCTTGCAATGGAGCTGGGAAGAGTACCAATCGACGGCCTTTCCTTTGTTGCATTTGGGTCTCTGTTGAGTTATTTTTCTTTGCTGCTGTAGTGATTCGAGTTTTTGTTGGGCTAATTTACAAGTGCACTTGCACCCAAAATGAAAATGGAATATTGATCTGTAATTGACGAGTGCTTAAGCATTTATAAGATGGGAAGAGGACAAACCTCCATTTTTCTAATTGAATAGCACATGGTTTAAGGATAAATTATACTTTTTCCCTTTAACTATAGAGCAAATCCCACCCCCCCACCCTCTCTTTTCCCTTTTTTTTTCTACACTCCAAAACTAATTTCTTGGCTCTACCCATGACCCTACCCAAGGGAAGTACCAAGAAATAAGGTTACCTTGCTCTATTGACACCATTGGGTATTATTGCTGGCTTCTCTTCTGGTCTGGCTCAAATCTACCATTTGTTAGAAGGATTGTGTACCCTAGGATGCTTTGTTCTTAGCTTTCTTATTGACTTTTTCGGTTAATAAAAATTGCCCATCTATATTATGGCAAAAGATGGGCTATTCATAAAGGCATCTCTAGATTGAAAGTAATTCTCAATTGGTAATTAATATTGTAAGTGAATTTATTTGGCATCATTGGAGAATTTCAAATTTTGTTCAAAATATTTGGCGTCTACTTGGTTATTTTGATCATTATTACGCATGTATTTAGGCAAGCTAACCGAGTAACTGATTGTGTAACAAATATAAGGTATTATTATAATGATGTTAATATTTGGGAAAATAGGTTTCCTAAAAGGTTTTGAAATGTGATTCAAAAAGATTTTAAGAATGTTGTTATACCACGATGTAAACGTTTTTCTATTTATTGTTAATATTATTTTAGTTTTTCAAAATATAGAAAATATTAGGACAAAGGATGGGCATATCTTGAAATTAATGGATTAGACTGGCCCTGACTCAGCCCAAATGTGAGCAGGCTTACTTGCTCTTCCTGTGAATTGGACGGAGTTTGGGCCCTCAGACCAGCCCTGATTCTGCGGGAAACAAAACCTAGCCCAAAGTACAAAACAAAACTGAGTTAATATCTTTTACGTTTTATTTTTTGGGTGCCAAACGAGGCTTTTCCCACGGCACTGAGTTAGACGCCTGTAATCAGTATTAGTCGCTCTAATATACTAATTCTGGAATATATTTTTTTGCTTTAATTGACAATATACATATAACAAATTAAATAAATATCCTAAACAAAGACAAGGAAGGGCCCCTTAGACTTATCATAAGTTCATAACCATTATAACTCGCAATAGAGAAGTGATTTACATGATTACAATAGATGGCCGTATGGGGCATGCTGCCCACGATAGTTAACAGAGAGGCAGCATTAATATGAGTTGAGTATGGACATGTTGATTGGTTTCTTATGGAGTAGTTTTCATCATACCTATCCATAAAAATAAAAATAATTGAATACGAAATCATGACTTATGATTTTTTGGTTAGAAACTAATAAACTATCCAATGGTAATTTCGTTATCAATAAAAAAAAATTTAAAAAAATTTAATATTATTTATAATTTAAAAAAAAACAATCAAACAAACAGCCATAGATGATTGCAAACGCGTGCATAGGTTGTTTGAACAATAATAAAAAAGATAATTGACCAACGTAGCCAAGTTGCACTCCTACTCCTAGATAAGGGTATGTTCATTAAACGGTTATTAAAATTGGGAATTAAAAGACTGCAAGAAATTGATCCAAAAGCTCGCCATAGAGGGAAGGGACCATTCCCATCTATGAAAGAATAGATAAATCCCCACACTTCCCTTGTGAATGCAGAAAACTTTCTTGAGAGAGGTCCCCGCTTCGGCGCCCGACCGTATCTCGGAGGATTAGTCCTGGGCGAAGCCTAGGGACACCTTGGGAAACCAAAAAAAATATATATATAGATGGACCCAACCCAATTTCAACCCTAGGAAATGAGACTGAAGGCTAGAAATGGGCCTAAGATTGAGATGGGTGCAGCCCCAAAAAAACGAGAAGAATCTCCAAACATCATTAATGATGCCATATGTGTTCCAAGTTCTAAAGAATTTTGAGCCTCCCCCATGTGCAGCCACCTCTTCTAGTTTCCATGCCATGCATCCTTTGCTTAATTGGATTGCTTGCTTACAACTAATTTCAATATATAAAACTATAAGAGAGAGAGAGAGAGAGAGAGAGAGAGAGCATTTTTCTTAAGAAATACCTAAAGCCATTCTCTCCCTCTCAAAAACCAATAGAAGCAATATTGCATGGCCCTTGACCTTAAATTAGATGTGAATAGGCATAATTTGAAAGGATTTAAATTTAGAATGGGTCAAACTTGAAAGGGATGAAAATATAATTCTCTCTTAAGATGCATTAGGAATCGCATCCAAAAAGAAAGAAAACAGGACAAAAGGATCGTTGGGGAAACCACTTGTAATTGGTAGCTCCATCACACCTTACATTCGACTAAAATAGAAAATTCATAGGCCCATTAAAAAAAATGGTACATTATTACAATTGATTGGAACAATTTTTATTCTTTTGGACAGATTTAATTTTGAAGGGCTGTCATCATGTGGCTGTTGAAGAATTTTTACTTTCAAATGCTATATGAAACAGGGTGGAGCCTAATGATTGCCACAGGCTTCTTTCTTCCCTTTTTTTGTTTTTTTTTTTTTTTTAATACTGGATTGAAAGGATAGCATGTTTGGCCAAAATCAAGAGAATCAAAATGAAATAGAATGCTCTCCCCTTTCTCATTGCAATGGCTCACTGTTCAAATCTCATTCCTTTTCATTTCATTCTAACTCTCTCAATTCCAACCAAACAAACAAGCTAACCCTTAGAGCATCTCCAACGGGCTAACTATCCAACCCCTCTTTATTATTTTAGCTAGTCAAATCACTTTTTTCCTCCTCCAATGACCTAGCTATATGGCTAACCATTTTAGCTATGTTATTTCAGTTAGCACATTTAGCTAGCAACTGTTCGCTAGTTAAACTATTTTTAGTTAAAAAAGTAGCATTTGTCCTCTTTTTTTGCATCATTCCTTTTTTATCTCTCCACCAAATGACTAAAAAAGAAATATTATTAATAAAATATTTGAAATAACTTAAAAATAACCAATACCCTTAGAGTACTCACTTTGATAATTAACTAGCTATTTTAAAAAATGTCATTTTACTAGTTAAAGTAGCAAAAGAATAACTAGTACCCTTGGAGATGTTCTTAGAGAATCATATTTAAGCTAATTACAAACACAATTAGCAATGCCATCTTACATCTATATCTATATCTATACTATTTATAAAAGACTGAATCTCATAAAAACTTTTAAACGACCAATATACCCTTATTTTAAAAGAAAAATGCATATCTACCATTCCTTTAATTAAAATACATAGTAAATGTTCTTATCATTTGGTAACAAATGAAAGTTAGATTTTTAACTTAAACTCTTAACAAATTAAAGTTAAATTCTTATTCAAATTCTTTAAAAAAAAAATATGTACTTTTGAATTTTAAATTTTATCTTTTATGAAAAAAATATAAAATCTTTATATATTTATTATTTTGTATAACTAATATTATTTAAAAATATTCACATACAACGCATGTATACTATATCTAATAACAAAAATGAACATATCCTTTCGTAGACATAACTTCTGCCCAAAGGTTATCCTCACAAAAAGTATGGTGCACACTAGCTTTTAAGATTTCTCTACTAACCAACAACAATCTCATATAATAAAGCTTAAATGCTTAAACGTAGTTCACTAAGTATCGCAGTTCTTAAATTAAAGATGTCATTGAGGTCGATGTTAAAGCATGCGGGTGTTGACGTTTTGTATCCCACATCTATGTTCAAATAAAAGTTGGAGCACCACTCTTCATCCTACAAATTCACCAAAAATACAAAATTTTTCGGTCAAAACCCAAAATAAAAATAAATTTTTTAAAAAATGTCACTCTCATTGGAGGGAATTGTATTTGCCTAGCCTATATGAGACATAAGATTACATGTGTAGAGGAAAATTAGTTGAATGCCTAAACAACATCGAATCTCAGAGTCTCTTGATATATAAAATTTTGAATTAAAAAAAAAAAAAATATTAAAACACCCATAATAACAGCAATAATTGTAATTATGCATGCATTCATTTTGGATAGAGTTTGTCGTCTTGTTCTGCGCCACAAGAGGCATGGAGCCTACCCCACTTGTTTTATTGTCAAAATCACAACATTAAGGCGTACCCCACTCGTTGAAAAGGAACAAAGATTAAGTTAAATAAATAATACGGAGTAAGTAATTAATGCCCCAGAAAAACACCCCCCCCCCCAATCGATTCCTTTTGTACTTAACACTGTTTTGTAAGTCCACCCTATGGATACGAACAAAACAGAAGTGAGCATTACCACTGCACGGATCAAACATGTCTGACAAAATTGCCTTGGATCCTGTAAAACCAGGTATGGCCTTTCTCTAATTTACACCAAAATTCAAACTTGATGATTTGTATGAGCCGTGTTTAGCACCCTCTTAACCTCTGTATTTTGGGGGTTCAAGGAGGATATTCTAAACTTACAACCGCTTGTGGTTTGAATTCAAATTCAAATAATTTTTTTTATTTAAATTATTTTTCCCACAACTTTTACAGGGATGAATATTTGAATTTGAAACTTCCAATTCATGAGGACCATCCTAATCATTAAATTAAAATTTGCTTTATTGAGACACATATGAATACAAAAATTACATAAACTTGGAATCGACACTAATTGATCCCCTCGCATGGTTGAAAGTTTGAGAATAAATTACCGATAAATTGATCATCCATTTTTATTTTATTTTTTTGTCATTTGGAGAATTTTTTTTTAAAAAATAGAGTGTTAATTATGCCAATTAAATTTATCAAATTTGTTCACAAAATTATTTAAGTTTAACATTAAAAAATAAAAAAATAAAAAAAAGACTTATTTTTTTATTAATTTTAAATTTCTAATAATCGCTACATCTGATAAAAGTTAAGGTTTTCTTAACATAGGCACATATTAAGTTACAATTAATAATCCAATCATTGTATTGAAAATAATTTAAATGCATTGTAAATGATGAAAGTTATTTGAAAAAGTATATAAATGCTTTGAAAACTATAAAAACACATTTTGTCATGCAATTATTAAATTAATATTTATAACTTAACATGTGACCTTACCGTACATGTTAAGAAAACCAATAAAATAAGTGAATAAACTTTTTTGTTATCCCTATTATTTTTCTTTCTACTTTTTAAAATTTTTGCGGAGAGAAATATTTAAATTTTGAAATTAATTAATTTTCTAATATAAATAAAATCATCACCCATTTCACATCAACTAATTTCCAAACAAAAATAAATTTAACTCCAATAAGTGAACTTGCAAAAGGTAAGTAAAAGTTCGAAATATATTTTTGGAATTTTATTTTAATTATTGTTCCCGAGTTTTTCCTTTTTTCTTTTTTTATTTGGATGGAATACGAGTTGTTTTTTTTTTCATAAACTCAGGCTCACAGTCACACGAACCCAAGCAGAGAGAGAATTGACCGAGTCAAGACTCTGTACAGCCACCAAAGATGTCCCCTCTTACTTTAAGAGACCCCACAAAGTTTAATGGAAACTATTAATAAATAAATAAATAAATAAATAAAAGGGAAACCCAAGACGTAGCACTGCGAGCCCCAATATCTGAGACTACGTACGGCAAACACCTCCCCATCCCTTTCCCCACCACTCCTTCACGCCGAAGCAACCACTCTTCCGAGCCTTTCATCCAACTTCTTTTATTAGTACTTATAATTATAATATTTTTCTATATATATTCATATTTTTTTTTAAACTTTCCTATAAAATGTAGATGGAAAGATAATCACATTAGTTAAAAGTAACACCTCCCCAACAAGAGGCACCAATTTCGGACTTTCCATGCGAGCTTTATAGGACTTGTCATCCCTCATTATTTTTTCCATCTTAAGACTTAAGAGCTAAGTTTACAGACTCTTATGATCTACGTTTCATAATTTATGTACTTAGCAACTCCCAAGGTAATGAGCAAATAAATATTAGGGACAATTATATTACTATTACTACATTTTTTTTGGGGGGGGGGGGGGGGGGGAGAGGCGGGACAATCAAAATATCCAAACCTTAATCCATAAGAATAAGCCAATGATCCTTTATCCAAATGGTATGCAAAGTCTTAAATATCCAAACCTTAATCCATAAGAATAAGCCAATGATCCTTTATCCAAATGGTGTGCAAAGTCTTAATTTTAACTTTGTATAAGAATGAATAGATAATCCGAATAGCATGCAAAATCTTCTGAATAGGTATGAATAAATGATCCAAATGATGGGCAAAGTCTTGATTTTGACACTGTATAGGTATGAGTAGATGATCGGTATGAGTAAATGATCCGAATGGCATGCAAAATCTTAATCTCGACTATGTGTTACAAACCATCATTTTTTAATGTAAGTCACCAGATGACTTCGCGATCATACCCATCAAATTGCGTTGTTGTAAAAAGACACGGCAACAATCCAAACTCTGGGTTTTCCTATTGTTTGAAGAAAAATAGAAATTAGACTAATCCTCTAGATCTTGAAAATAAACCCAACGGTGACAATTTTCTACTTCTCTTGGGACCAACTAGTGAAATTAGTTTGAAATTTGTGCTGGGAGGGGCATGAATAAATAATACTGCAATAAATAAAAAGATTGTGCTAGGGGAGCTTAACAGAGTCCACCTGAATGTTTATTTCTCCAAACGCAGCAAAATTCCACTGTTTTGGTGCGAATAAATCAAGAAAAGAAACAGACCAACAACTAGAGCGAAGCAACTAATAATTGAAAGGACAGCAATGATTTTACTCCCAAACAAACAGAGAGAGAGGGAACAGCATTTTTTGTTTGAGAAACAGCAAGTAAATCAACCTAAATCTCTTTTATTAACTTTTTTCACTTGCCAAAGGATATTACATATATCTAAAGAGGGTTGTGGAATTTTTCTTCTACAAACTGCCACCATTACCCTGGCCCAAAAAACACCCAAACTACATGAACACATTAAATCCCCATTACCAAAACAGACCAACCCCTCACTATTCCCTCCATCATACCCAAGAAGGCATCATCACCCCACTTATTACAACCAAAAAAACCCCCTTTTCCCACTATTTCCTTTTTCTTCATCATCTAAAAGACTAAAACTAACCCCACAACAGCTTCAAGCCTGCAATCACCTCCAAAAAAAAACACTGGATCTCTTATTTCCTTCTAACTACACGCATTCTTGAATTTCCTTTTTTTGCTTATAAAACCAATTTTACCATTTTGGCTGTCACAACTTTCTTCTACCCTTGTATTTTTTTTGCATTTTTTCGCCAACAAAACAACATCATCAGAGAAATTTTCAGACTAATCTCTGGTTCAATATGTCCACTCCTGGGGTAGACATATTTCATGGTTCAGTGCCCCCTCCGGCCGCAAACTCCGTTTCTGCTGTGTCAATAGGGCATTTCTTCTTGCCACCAATGCATCTGCCAAAAAAAAAAAAAACCCATATTCAAAAAATTGAAGAAAATGCACACCAACAAAAACATTTACATATATAAAATCAAGAATGCATTGTATCTGGGGCAGGGAGATCTATAGCTGGGCATAAAGAATTGCTCACCATAGTCTGCGGTCAAACCAACATTGAAGCGTTGCTGAGAATGTGCATTCATGTCTTCAAAGTTCAAGTTCAGGGCCTGAACAACCCTTGCAGGAAGTAGCACAGTTGAACAACCTAATGAAACAAGGAAGAGAAAAGAAACACATTAATAATCAAATAAACCAAAAATTTCACACCCAAAATTGCATTCCACACACAACACCCAAAAAGGAGGGAAAATCCCAAATGGCCCAAAAGCTTGAAGAGATTATTAAGTACCTGGTTTCTTTCGGGAATCTGTGGTATTGGTATATCTACGAGGCAAGAAAACACCAGTACCAGTGGACTCTCTTCTCACACCAGATCCTCCAAGGAAAACTGCTCTCATGCCAGAAGCAGTGTTGGGTTGATTGTGGTGTTGATGAGGTCGGGTTTGCAGGGGAGGCCATGCAGATTGTGGCAATCCAAGAGGACGCAGAGATCTTCCATTTTCATTCCCAGCAGTCCTCCCTCTGTTCTGGATTTGTGGCTGTTGAAGCTGGTTTTGCTGAGAGAACCACTCCTCTTTCGCTTGTCTTCCCCAAACGGATGAGCACTGTTTCGTTTGCTGGTGCAGCACCTGGTCGTGTTTCACTTGCTGAAACTGCAAAATCAAGACGACCCAGAAGCAAAATCAGAAAACAAAGAACTAAAAAAATTAACAATATATATTCGTTGGAATGATTTTGTGTTTCGTGACAAAAAACAGACAACGGAAATAGGAAACGTTATTTTTGTGGTCTTCGAAAATGAAATGTATCCAAAAAGAAATTCAAAAGACATACTTCGAAAATAAGTTTTCTGCATGTATACTGTTTTTTGCGACTCAGAACAGAAAATTCTTCTCAGAATACATAACCAAACAGGCCCTCCAAAGACACCGTCTGGTTGCTGAGAAAATGTAGGAAAGCCAAACCCCCAAATCTTTTTTTTTTTTTTTTTTTTTTTTTTGGCTAGGCGCAAAACCCCCCCAAATCAACTGAGCTAAATACAACCAAAACAACATCAAACATGAGATTCATATAATTGCAACATTTTCTTTTCTTTTCTTTTCCTCAACTTTTATCATCAACCAAACAAAGGGAAACCAACAAAGAAAACTCCAAATACCTGATTCCTCTGTGCCAGGTTTTGAACAAGAGAGTCATTGGAGTAGAACCCGGTGTTGGGGTTCTTCACCGGCGGCAGAGGGACCTGAGAGGGATTCCGAGGATGACCCAGCAGGCCTCTTCCTTGCTGGTACTTGTGCGGTGGTCCTTCACCACTCATCTTCAACCTCGCAACCTGTCCCGCCGCTGCATAAATGAGATCCCAAGCATCGTTCTTCGAACTCAACGGCGTCGTCGGCGGTGACGACACCTGCGAACAACCATTGGGGCTTCCGTTGCTAGACACTGCACTGCGACCAGACCAGCTTCCGAATCCGCTCAGAGTCGATTGGGGGGAACCGGCCATGACCCATGTTTTCTGAGTCAAAATCAAACCCAAATCAGAACCCATTTATATCAAATCAACAAATAGAAACAGAAAAAACTGTATCCCCCCGTTTGGTTTGCGAGAAAACAGGGGAAAAGAACAATGAATTTTGAATGTTCGAAAACAGGGGAAAAGAACAAAGAAATTTTGAATGTTAGAAAAGGGAAAAACTCGACTCAACGAGGATAAATAGCTGTGTTAGGCCTCAGTTGAGTGGAGATTTGCGTTTTCTAGCCTCCCAAACAAAAGAAGATCTAAAAGACCAAATCTCAAATTCCACTTCTTTTTCCTTTCCCCCATGTTTTCTCAGCAACCAAACAGAGCATAAGCAAAACCCCACAAATCAGTACCTCGAGTTTTTCTGTGCTGAGCATCGGACCAGCGAGTTTCTGAGTCTCTTGAAGCGTGGAACGAGCCAACTGGCGAGTCAACCCGGCAAGGAAGTCGTCCTCGTCGCTCTCTGTCTCGGTCGAACTCACAACAGACTCAACCGGCGAGCTGAGAGCTGAGTTAGAACCGAACGAGTCAAACTCGTACGGAAACTCAGTTGGGAAGCCAAAGCCGAGACTCCCTTCAGTGTCAGTCTTCATGCCATTTTTCATGACGTTTCCTTTGCTCATGATTATGTTGTCGTCGGTCAGAAAATGAGAGGGCAGCCAAAACTCGCCGTCGTCGAGAATCTCAGCCATGTTGATAAAAGAACCCAACAAGTGAAAAAGAGTGAGTGATGGAAAGAGATACAGAAGAGAGAGAGGAAGATATCCGATATGGGACTGGTTGGATTTTGAGGTGGGGATGTTGCTGGTAGTAGAAGATTTAATAAATATATGCCCAGTGTGTGAGTTTGCTGGATTTGCAGGCTGGGGGGTCCCAACAGCAAGAAAAAGAAGGAAAAGGAGAGAGAGAGAGAGAGTGAGGAGTAGAGAATGTTGAGACAAGCTGCTTTTATTAAGGTTTCAGGGTCTCTTCGAGACGGTTCAAAATTGAAAATTGAAAATTGAATATGGAGAGAGAGAGAGAGAGAGAGAGAGAGAGAGATGGAGAGAGAGTGGCCCAGTGGCTGGGGACATTTGTCCTTGTGTGTAACCCGCCTGCCATCCGTGGGGTATGTGAATTAATTCAAAATCATTTTGTTAATGTTATTTACTCCCTCGGTAAGTAATGATTTGGGATAGTGATCAATTGCTCCCATTGACTCATCCATTCTAGCTAGCTAAGAGGAATGCTAAACCATAACCCCATAAATAAATACCGAACACAATCGTACCCAATCAACATAATTTATGATTAGTGCTAATTATGTACACATGTGTAAGACTTAAAATACCCGTATAAGATGCACCCATCACAACGCAATGGTCTGATTATCATGATAATGATTTTCGTCCTTCATATGCCAATGGATTGTTTTCAATTAGAATTCCAAGCTTATTATTGTACAAGCAACAACAAACATTGAGTCTCCTTTCAATTCAGGCACATTACATGACTGATGACTTGATGGACCTCACCAAATAATTCATGTTATGCCTCATGAAAAAAAAACCCATCATGTGGGATTGCACTACTCTTACCAAAAAGCTGGAGAGCAACAAAAATTTAAAAGCTTATTTGAAATTTTTTTTAATATTAAGTTGTTGGGGTGAGCTTTACCAAATCTTATTCTTTAAAAAATTTCAAATAACTTTTTCAAGGTGAGATTAATATTTTTGTCCTAATAGCAAGCACTTGGAAAGTCAGATAAGGTGAAGGATGATTAGAGCTGAGAGTAAGGTCTAAAACCAATCCTATTACCCTAATACCCCAAAAGTTATGTTTATTATTAAATGTATAGACCACCTTAATGGCTTATGTTCTATTGCAGAAAATCCGGTAATATTCTTCTTCTTGTATGCTTCTAAGTTTACACAAAAGAATGAGATTGGTAGAGTGGTTTGCATGCCCACCACATGCTTGATAAAAACATTTTGTTGGGTAATTGACAATTGATTATTCAAAAGGAAGGCCGTATAATGGCACGTCTGATGAGTGGCACTAGCTAGGAGAACATTAAGATGACATTTAACGAAACATACACTTCAACAACGCCCCATAAATACTGGAAAATAGATGTCACTTTCCATGTTGCATCTCTGTTAAACAAGTAGGGTTGATGTCATCATGCAATGAACATGACTTATATTAATCATTGTTCCATATGGTATGCATTCTCGATGGTGGACATATTACATGCATGCTCTTGATTTGTTCCCATTTGATACAAATTTTGTAATTGGTAGTGTTTCCTGGTTGGAAGGATGGGGGTTTGGGGTGGAAATTCCTTAACCCATTGGTATAACCTGGTCACCCCTCCTAGGCATTGGTGGACACTCAACACGAATGGTTCATCCATTTCAAGATCATTTGGGTATATGGATTGAGGGCTTTTTCAGAGGAATCAAATCTTCTTGCATTGTGATTTTTGAGCTTTGGGACCAATGTCAATATGTCATGGCCTTACCGTAGCTACATCTTGGAGCTTCATGCTGAGGCCGTTGTCACCCTTATTATTTCTAATCATTTGGACACATGCTTTCGGCCCTCTTTTAATTTCTCTTCATTGATTACATGTGATTAATCTCGCAACCAAATAGTCATGGATGGTCAATCCACATCTTTCATGAGGTTAACCATGGATCATCTGGCTAAGAAAAGACTCAACTTAGATTTTCATTTTTCATTATTTGATATACCTCCTAATTCTGTTAAAGCCTCTCTTCCAAAACTATATAAAGTTAAGGGGCCTCTTTTTTTTTTTCCTTTTTTTTTCTCCCTAAAAATGGAAAAAAAAGGAAAAACCACCTTTCTTTCTGAGTATAGGATCAGAAAAAACGTTTTCCCTAATACTCTGTATAGTCTATCACCTAGCAAAGGGCAGGGCACCGGATCCTGGTCGATTGGGATTACATGCCATATTCAAATGCACACCAAAGACAAAAAGGAAAAAGAAGTGGGTAATGCGCCCCCCATATGCATGCCTGACCTTATTGGGACCAAGCCTAATCCAACCCACCGTTAACAAACAAATCATTGTTTTTTTGGGTGAAACCTTCAGAATCTTGTCACGGATTTTTGGCCTTGTTGTTTTTGCAGTCATTACCTTCCATTTCTCATTTTGCCTCGGCCAAACCCATTATGTCGCAGACATTGGCAAAATTTCTTTGGAAATTTGAAATCAGGAATATTTTCTGATTATGTTCAATTTTCGAAATGAATAAAACAATTACCTTTGGCCCTTCAAAATTTACTTTCATGGATCAACATAATTAGATTTTAAGGAAGCAAGGGACCCACAATTGATTACTCTTTTGCAATTCTTGTATGTAGGGTTAGTTTCCTTAAAAAAAATTAAATGTCTTTAACCACCACTCTAATTAACCCCACTTTGTGGCCACTAATGAAAAGTATGGACATAATGATTTGGACCTTCATGCCCATTATTGCCATTATTAGTTCGTTTTCAATGGGGACATGGTCAAAACCCCCTGCCCTGCGTCGACTGGCATGCCAAGATTCACAGGTTTTATCCGCTGGCTGGTGCTGATCCCTACAATTCTTTTGGCGCCTGCAACGTGCTTCCCTTACCTTCCCAAATGCGGCAAAATTAGTGGTAGATGGGGGGCTATCACCGAATCGAATCTAAGCCGAGCCGAATCAAGTCGAGCCTGTTAAATTAACAAGTTTAAAAGTAAAGCTTTGATTTAACTAATTCAGCTTATGAACATCTTTGAACATTCTTTTTATTAAATTAATCTCAAACCGAGTTCGACTTGTTAGATTATTTTAACTGAGTTGAATGGTATACTTTAACTAGATTTGATAAATTAACGAGTTAAAAGACAAAGTTTGAATTTATCTCATTTTATCTTACAAACGAATCCAAACGGATTCATTTTTCAATTGATCTTGAGTCAAGTTTAAATAGTTTGGCTCGTCTTATAACTTTAGGTATATATAGCTATGAATTAGATAAAAAATGAGCCAAGGATCTCAACAAAGAGTTTTAATATTTTAAATTTTCAAGTTAAAGCATGGAGTTGTACTCGAAGTAGTTTTTTTTTTTTTAAATTAAAAAAATACTTTTTTCACTTAATGGGTCTCACCTGACCTCCCCCTTCTATCCCTTTTAACATTTTAAGGTATTTTTACATGTAAAGATGTTGGTCCCATGTGAATATGTGATCGATCATATCAATGCTATCTCTAACTTATTTTACTATGTCAAGTAATTTTAAACTCTTCGTCGATTTAAAATTAGACCGAGTGACCAACATTATCCAATCGCGATTAACTTATTAAGTGGGATCTCATAAGATAAATTTTGTACCTCATACTAGATCTCCACTAATTGTGAATATTATACAACCTTACAATCAATGCATTGGTTTAAACATATGGGAGAGACCACTGTTGGTGCGTACTTAACATCGACGGAGACACCATTGTCGGTGGGTTTGCGTCGGCATCAAAAGATCGGTTTTGCAGAGGGGAAAGGGGGAAAAGGTTACTGAGGAATTGTGTCCCTTGGATCTTCTCTCTTGCCACGTGTCAACCAATGCTTCATGATCCTCTTTGCCACAGTCACATCAATGCCACATAGACACTTATGCGCGTATCACGTGTGTCTTCCATTAATGAATTAACGAATATCTATGATTGAACTATATTGAGATCGTGTAAGCAAAAATATGGATTAATGTGTTAAAAAAAATTTATATTAGACTCGATAGAAACTTTATGTAAAGTTGGTGACACTAAAGTTTTTCTAGCCTTCATTTTTAAAAGCTGAAGAAGTAAGAAATTTCTGGTACTTCAATTTTAAAAAATAACTATAAAAAATTTACGCTATAAAAAATTATTGAAAATCCTTATTTCTTTACTTTAAAAAGTAAAAACTAATTAGTAGAAACTTATCGGATCGAGCTCGTATATTTTTACATACTTATCACATACTTACATCAACCACTACTTTATTAAAAATGTAAGAAAATATCTAGGGACTACTGATATTTTTGTGAAAGAAAATTTAAAAATTAAGAAAGAAAACGAAAAAGAGTCGTATAGGCTTCTAATAACATTTTTCACTGGATAGACGCGAGAAAACTTTAAGATGGCGACTGACCCCATATGAGGAGTTCCCGGTAGGGCCAATGGGGAGGTTTGCTGGTCCTCTTTTGCTAACGTGTAGCTACCTAATTCGGGTGTCATGGTAAACCCGTGAATCATCCCGTCCCCATCGCATGATCCAGCATGCAATTGCAATATCATTTGCTCCACAAACTCCAGAATCTGAATCTCTTATGACGTGGCAGTAGTAAAGATTCAGCGACTTAACTGTCATCTCTCTGTCCTGCTCCATTCCCTCTCCGTCTGTTTTAACGGCTGTCCCTATCCTCCGGTGCCGAGACGGCGCGCCGTTCCACACATTTTAAAAAAAGCTGCCACCGTTAAAACGGCGGGTGCCTCCTTGACAGGACAAATCAGAGTCCCGGACTTCAAACCCTTTTATCAATTCCACTTCATTATTTTATCAATTCCACTTCATTAAATTTCCCGCCAAAAGTAAATAAATAAATAAATAATGAACATTAATATTTAAAAAACCAACCAAAAAAAAAAAAAAAACCCCAAAAAAGAAGGGTGGGGAGGGGACGTGGTGGGGAAGGGGCTCACCTGCTGAAAATGACAGCACCCTGTTGGTCAAAAATAGTGGGAACAATTTTTAAACCAGTTATCGTGTTTTTTGAAAACACTTTTATAAAAAAAAAAAAATTATTTGATTTGACGCGAGGGAGAGATATTTCACAAATTTGATTTATTTTTTATTATTTATTATTAAGATGCAGGAATGTACAATCAAGGCAAAAATTGGAACTCATGGGAAGGGCGTAGGTGCGTTCCCATTGAAGAACGTCCCATTTGCCGTATTGGACCTACGATTGGCGGGCAAACCAGCTCATCGGTTGTATGGTTTGTCAATTGGAATGAAAACAAAATAAAAATTTTTCCACACACGTTTCAATGCACGTGGAAATCACTTGATCATTGAACGAATAGAATGGCATATAACAGTGCAAGTCCAAAGCAAAGATTTATTTTGGAAGACTCGAATCCATTTGTTTTAGTTACTTACGATGATGAAGAGCTATTTTTTTAGCTCTAATGATTAGATATATGTTTTTGATCTTCCATCGAGCACATGGAGTTCATCTACATTATTAGAAGTTTATATAAAATCTAAATGTAGTTCTAAGTCAAATCTACCTCTTCAATATAGAGTTGTGTTTAGTAATTATAAATTGAGATTATGAAATTTAATTTATAAGTTCGAATGCGATATTTGAAACCAATATTAAATATTAAATAAATAAATAATTAAACAAATAAGTACTCAATAATTGTGCAAGAGTGCTAAGTTGTTGTCCAAATAGGGGTTTTTTTTTTTTTCCCTAACGTTTTAAAATTTTTAATTAGCTCAGTTGCTTAATTTGATTCCCAACTCAAAATTGGGTTGAGAATAACTGAAGTATGTATTGGATCATCATACTCTATTTTATACAATATTGAATTGCTCTTTGGTTATCTTACTAATCATGTTCATAAAAAGTTTATAATTCGTATCATGTCATCATTTTATTATTATTTGGCTAAATTAAAGTTCATTCAATGTGTTAGTAGTCTATTTGGTTGTCCAAATGAAAACTAAACAATTATAAGATACTTTACATTATTTACGAGGCACAAATTCATCAATTTAAATAAAACAACTTTTTACGGTCGGATCATCCAAACAACATTTTATGGATTTTTTTTCCAACCATCTAAGTAACGTTTTATGGTTTTTTTAACGCCTCTATTTGAAGATTTGTGTCATTCTAAGTGATGGATTTGTATCTTTAATACTAAGCAAAATAAATTAAAATTGTTAAATTTCCACTTGGATGTCCAAGCAGACCTTAACTAGAATTCTATACTATTTAAATTTAAAAAAAAATGAAAAAAGAGGAAATTTTTTAAACAAATTCAAGATAAAATAGTAAACATTGGGCAATTTTCATGATGTTTATTTTTAAAAGATCAAAATCATTTTGATAAGTAAAATGCAACTTTTTATAATTGAATTAGGTTACATTCAATATATAAGAGACTTGGATCAACATCAAATTTGCCAAAAGTCATACTCACAACTAATTCACCTATTTTAATATCATGGGTTCCTTTTCTCCCTCAATTTCTCGAGAAATTTGGTGGTACCGAAAAAAGGAAAAAAATTAGACTATCATATCCAAGTGGTAACCACTCACATTTGGACTTTTTCATATCACAAAATATGATCAAATTATCACAAAATATACTCTCTTTGTTTCAAATTAAGTATCTCTTTTGAAAAAACACGCTTTTTAAGAAAACCTTATTAAATGTTTTTACATCAATTCATATATTTTGAAATTCTAATTTTTATCTCAAATATGTAAAATATTAGAAAAAAAATACATTTTTAAAAATATTTTAAGAAATAAATAAAAAAATCAAATAACTTTTAAAATAAAACAATTATCTTGAAATATCTCATAAAAGAAAATAAGATACTTATTTAGAAACGAAAAGAGTAACTGATTACCACTTAAAAATGGACAACCCTAAAGTGGGCGCGTGACGTGTGATTTCGAAGATGGAAAGAGTGACGGTATGAGCAGCATGCAGTGACAGAACACAAATTGGTCAGAAAAACTTTGGTGAAACCGCTGCACCACCGTGGCTGTGAGACCAGCCACTCACAGCCATGGATCACTCTGTTTTTGGCTATTGTGAGGCCCAAAAACAGAGTGATCCATGGCTGTGAGTGGCTGGTCTCACAGCCACGGTGGTGCAACGGTTTTACTGAAGTTCTTCTCCAAATTGGTGGGGACTGCCTGCCGGCCAGCCTGCACGGAACTACTTTCCCTTTTATATTTAAACATTTTTTTTATTTATTTATACGGAAAAGGTGGGTTTTTGCTTCAGCTTCCCGCAAAATTTTTCGAATTTCCCGCCGAAAGCAAAAGCCACCACAACTCAACCGTCACTTTCACATACCTCAGACGGGTTGCTATCTTTTCCTCTGTTTGTCTTTCTTAGCTGCTCTCTCTTTGTTTTTTAAGCTCGTCGTTCGAAATTTGAACTCAACGGCCAGATTTCCTTTGCACCTGTTTCCCACTAAGTGCCAATTTCCTATATACCCCATGGCCTGCATTTTTTCTATTTTAGTTTGGGAAATTCCTCTCAATTTTTAACTTCTACTAAATCAATTTTGTTTTAATTATGCTAGTGGTTGTAAAATAAGATTAACACATGAATAGTAAAAGACTAAGTTTTAAAAAAAAGCTTGGGGATGATTTTTTTTCTTTTTTCTTTATTTATTTTTTATTAATAGAGATGTAACAAATGCTCTTTGAGATGAAATCGATAATTTCTACAATAGTACTCAATGATTTAATATATATGAAAGTAAATAATTAATAAATTAAAACAATTTAAGTAGATGTAAAGGATGTAAAACTTGAGGGTTGAACATGTGTGAGATATTCTGATTTATCTTGTTCGATCATGATTTTTCTAGATGACATACTCGCATTCACGTACGCTCGCGTATTATTCACGGACGACTGTGATCCGAGATATCTCACACACGATTAAAGCTTTGAAAAGCCTATCATATTTTTCAAATTGTGAAGACGAGCTTCCAAATGTTTAAGAGAGGGAGATGTGTGAAGGCTATTTTTTTTATTTTTTGAAATTTTACATGGGTTTAATGATGAAGGAAAAAAATTATTATTATGTTTACCTTTTTTTTTATCATTTATTTTTTATTTTTTCATGTTGTGGAGTATACTCTTCTTATTTAAAAAATACAGTAATAATTAGAAACTTAAATCTTATTTAACTTATTTTTAGATGTAGAAATTTTCAAGCTTCGACCTCTCTTTTACTCTCTCTTAATCTTAAAACATCATGAAGCTAAATTGAGTGTGAGAGTGGGTAATCCCACTGTAGCTCAAAATTATAGAAAGCAAACACTACTCAATCAAGATCATTTAATAAACAAATATTTCACAAGGACCAAAACATCAAAATAATGACAAACATCAAGTTAATTTCATGAAGGGACCCTGATAACGAAGCACGTATCAATGTCATTTTACAACCTTGAATTAATTAGGGATAATTGGGTGGACTCCGGATTGAAGTGGGTGTTGGTGGGTGAGAATTATTTGACTTTGTGGAGAGAGAAAGAGATGGGGTTACCTAGATTTCGCAGGGGACTTATTAAAAAAAGAAAAAAGGGTAACCTACCAAGGAGTGGTCTCATTTTTAAAAGATAGACACATGCAATAATGCACCATATGCTTTGGTAGGTTATATTCAAAGGTCTCATTAATAAAATTTTATCATAAATTCTCCCATAGATGCCTTATTATACTACAGTATCATAAAAGTAAAATAAAAGGGAAGGAAGGTAATGCGTTGTCCTAAGGAATTGCATTGGGGAACCCTGTTACCTAGGTTTCTTTTGATTTAGGGGACCCCACATATTAAAGGGTCATGGCCCTCATGATCCCCATACCACCAGCTGTTGATCGGATCGTAGTACGGCAACAAGATAAGAAGGTGTACCTTTGCCCATTATATTGTCTTTTAGATTTTGCTTCTTCATTTCAAATTTTGAACTTTCATTTTGATCTAGGCCCACCCTCCATGCATTGGATACCGTGGGATTGTTATTCTATTCTTTTTTTTTTTTCTTTTTTTTTTTGTTCGTATATTATTAAAAATACGAATTGAAATTAAAAATAGAAAAGGTCACACACAACTCACAAGTGGTTCGCACGAGCACAACCAACGTGGGGTGGTCAATGGTCAATTACTTGGGAAAAGTGCGGTGATAGTAGATATTAGATAAGTAGATAGTAGGCTGATCCCAAGTGCACACTTTCATAGGGTCAATACCAACGCCAGTCCTAGGCAACGTGGCTTATGAAAGCTGAGAAGTGGGAACCATTAATTAAATTTAACCTTTTTAAAATAAGAATTAAAAACTCTTAATGCTCTACCCTCCAGAGAAACTTAGAAAAAGCTTTATCTAAAAAATTATGGGGCAAAAGATCATAATATAAATTTTATTACTCCAGTAAGTTTTAATTATGTTGCAGTGCATATACACCAACTAAAATTTTCAAGATTTTTAAAATATAATTTGCCAAATTTTCGTGCTTGTACGACCATGATTTATCGTATTTTTTTTTTCAAAAAAAAGTTTGGTAACAATTTTGTTAATTATATTAGAATATCACTCTATTGTGTTTTTTTTCTTTTTTTAATTGATTCATTTAAATTCTGAGAAGGTATGAGAAAAACCAATTTCCTCACTACGTGTCTAGCCTATGATAAGGCTGGAGAAAAATTGCTCATTTTTTTTTAATCCAAAACCGGAGTATTAACATTCCCTACTTTTGTAAATTCATGTGATTTAAACAAATACTTTGACAAAAGCTCGATGTTCTCTCATTCTACAGTATTTTATCAAAATTTTTCATCAACTTTGATCAACCCTTATCAAATCACCTTTTTTTATAAAAAAAAATAAAATTAAGGTAAACTTAAACCAATATGAAAAAAAAAAAAAAAAAAAATCTGATGATGTGGTGCATATTTCGAATTGCATGTAGGAAACAACTAAAAAGATAAAAAGAGGGCTCATAGTAGAAGAAATAAGAACATGCTTATAGCTGCCGGACTGTGGAGAATGTGCACCACAAATTTTGGATCAACAGATTGGTTTAGGCTTTTTTAAAAGAAAAAAAAAAAAGGGAAAGGAGAAAAGAAGAGGAAGATTGGTTTAGGCAAAAGAGACAAAGAAACAACGGGGGAATAGGAATCATATATACAAGAGGCTGAATGTGGACCTTATGTAAGAAATCCATCTCCCTTGACCCACATCTGACTGAGGGAAAACCAGCATTGAAACCCGACAGATAGGCATGTTCTTACATGAGAAAGAAAGATTCTGATCCCATGCAAGCATGTCCCAACCTTCCATATATTACAGGGCTTATGTGCTTCCACGCCATCACTTACATTCTTAATATTCATATATATATATATATATATAATGTCACATAGTGACAAGAAAAAGAAGATAAAAAAAAAAAGGGTCATGGCACCTGGGACTGGGAGGGAATGCACATGCTTCCCCGTGGCCGAAAGTCTACCAAATTTGGTTTATAGTGAAATTGTATGGGATTAACATGTCAATCCCTTTATATCTAAGGATAAAATAAGAGTCTTATTATTATTGTTCAAAAAAAGAGAGGATAAAATAAGGGGATGGTGTAGTTTTATTTTAATTAGAAATGCAGTTGGTCTCTCTATCTGTGTGTGTAAGGTACTTAAACATTTTGTCATAATAATCCTTTGGAATGCAGGGTCACCATTCAGTATCTGTCAGTTAACGTTTGAGATAAATTTAACTAAATTATTTCTATTTTTAATTAAAAATGCTGGTTCTTATGTTTCTTGGCACAGCATATTTATGCTATTTTGTGTTGTAAACTAATGTGAGATGATTTATTTTCGTAACATTGGACAATGTAAAACCTCAAAGTAACAAAGATCAAGTGGGGACTCTGGATCTTAAAGAAGGTAGGTGAAATTTATTCCCCAACATCATCTGCAAAATCAGTGGGAGCATGTCAACTTCAATTGCCACCTTTTTCGCTATTGAGAGGCTAATTTTTTTTGTTTTTGCGGCTGCTGTTTTGGCCAAAAATGCGGCATCATCTTCAACTGACTGTGTTTGCACTAGCCCACCTTAACTTTTTCCTCGTACATAAGGTGTGTGATGATATCCTGTTGCAGTGGATGTCTCATTGTCTTCTTTTTTGTTGGTTTATTGCTGTATTTTACGGGCTACTTGATTGTAATACTCTGTGGAGCTTGGCAGTGAGAGGAAAAAATGTTTCAGAATTCTTGTAATCGAGTCCTAATTTGTTTATAATTGATTTGGTCTCCTTCTTATCTGGCTCAACCATATATGTCAGTATTTTTTTGGACACTTTCGATTTTGCCATTTACTTGACTATGATTTCATCCATGAAATTTATTTATTTTTTTAATCAATCAGAACAGTAAAACAAAGGTAGTGAGAGTAAGCATGGGCTGCAGTACTGCACCGTCGAGAGGAAAAGGAATCACACATTTGCATGCATCCACATGAGATTTCTAAGTTACTGTGACAAAGAAAAGTTTCCATGATCCCATTAGAATTTTTTTTCTTTTTCCTCCCAAGCCAAAGGTGAGAGAATAGTACGTAACTTCTGTGCTCAAGGGGTAAAAGTGTGTGTGGGTGTTTTTTCTTTTGATCGGACATGGATTGATGTAAAGAGATTTGCACGAAGATGGGTTTCAAATCGAACTTTACCAACACAGTCCAAAGGCATTTTGGAGTCCCCCTGTTAAGATTGTTGGCAAAGAAGCTTTGTTCTAAATATGAAGGCATTCGGGTGGGGGCACGATGAAAAGGCAAGCCCAAGCTTGAATGAAATAGTCTTTGTGAGAAAGCACATATTTTACCATTCTCTAGTACGGCTGTGTGGCTGTAGGCGCCCCCTTTTTTTTTTTTAAAGGCTTTTTCATGCACTGCTGTCGCATATTTATAACATTCTTCCACTCATAACCTAATAACTAAATACTAAATTAAGACACATATTCCACCGAGGTATGGGAGGGCTGTGTGTGAACAGACATGTCTCCATTGATCTATGGGAAAGAGATCCTCTGTCGGGAGCTTTCCTGTGGAAATTTTCTCGGAAATCTGTCTTCCACAACTACACGCATAACCACTTTTGACTCAATTCCATCTTTCCATGCTTCTGCCCACACTACAACCATCGACCACCCAATATTCATTCTCTCTCCCTTTTATTTTATTTATTGGTGGTAGGGAAAGTGGCAAGCCCTCAAAGGTGTCTCGCGATTGCCGCCACCGCCGCCGTCATTTTATTTTTGGTTTTAAAAAAGGAACAAGGGGGTTAGGGGGTGGATGAGAACCCCTAACCTCCAAGGACTAACCATTGAAAGAATAGGCACACGCCGCCAACATCGTGCTTACAAACCGTACATTGTTCACTTTCGTTAGAGTTTGATCAAACTCCACCAAATTCACTCTTTGCATCTCAGAAATTTGTACAAGCTTTACCATTCTCTAGACCCAGTCTCTGTTTTTATTAGAAATTTAAAATTTGCATTCATAAATGAGCACTCTATCAAGTCTATAGGACAACGTGGGTTCAATGTCTGATAGCACTGTAGATGCATTAGGATAAGAGATAGAAGTAGAAGCAGGCAAGAATGCTAGGTGCAATACAGAGGTTTCAAAAGTTAAAAACATTTTTCGTGTAAACCACAAATGCTAGGCAAAGTCCTCTCTCTCTCTCTCTCTCTCTGTAAAAGACTTGCCTGAGATCACTTACTTGTAGTAAGTGGCATACAAAAACCCACGGAGTAGGCTGAGCTTGAGAGAGAGATGATACTAGGCTGAGCTAAATCCTGAAGTGAGATGATACTGGGCTGAGCTAAACCCTATCCCGTAGGATACTCCCCCACTCTCCTTACAAGGGGGACAAATTTCATCAGGCTACAAGGCCCATTGGCTACAAAGCCTACCATCATCCCACTAGAAGTGGGAACAATAGACTAATGAAATATAAAAATGTTGAATAGTAAACCAAAATAATAAATAAATAAATATTACACAAATTCCATCCCATTGATATTAGAATTGAATAAATTTAGCCATGAATGAAAGATGAGAGAAAAAACCAATCACGTGGTCAGTACTGGGATTATCATTAAAAGCCACAGTAATATTACAATAATATACATATTATGCACAAAAAGGGGGGAAAAAAAAAAATATATGCAGAAAATGATGTAGCGAGCTGATCAATCGAAGAACATATCAGGGATCAATATTGACATGTGGAGAATGTTGAAATGGAGGACTGTTTAAATACTCATTTCTTCTCCAGGGATATCTGCATGGACAATTCAAACCAAAAAATTGAAAATTAGAATAGCTGTCCACGAATTTTCATTCCAGCAAGAACATAATTTTCAACCAGTAGCTTATGAATTGATAAGATTGAGGTTCGAGCCCCACATGAGAGATAAAAGGCACACCAACCTTTCCATATTAAAGGGAATAAAGCTTCTTACAAAATTAAAGGGAACCTGTTTTACTTGATGCATAAGCCGGCATTAACGCCTTAATATTTAACAATATTAAATATCCAATTGAAAGTATTCTGTAAGCATAACATGGATTCAAGAATTTGACTCCAAACTTCCTAGATTAATCAAAAAAATATCACAAGCATAGACTATCGATGCAACAATCAATTGACCCAAAGATTGGAGAAGAAGATCATACGATTTTTAGTAACTTGCAACAAACATTTGCGTTCTCAAAAGACTAATTATTAGGCAACTTCAACATATGACTAAGGTTTAAACACACACCCATAATCACTTCTTTAACGGAAGCAATATTTTCTGATAACAAGAGAAAATTGTATCAATGCCTAGAAGGGTATCAATAATACTTTTTTGTGAAAAAACCTTGTGGGAATGAAACCCCTAACCTTCTGTATAGGGTAGGGTGTGAGTGAGTGAGAGTATGGCAATGGCATGGATAATGAGGTGCAGGAACTAAACTGGCAAAAGAGGACGTGTAGATTTGTAAATTGAAGTTCTATATAAACATAAGTGGTTTCCTATGGTGACAGTCCACCCATTCCAGTTGACAGGACTGTAGGATAACAATAACATACCACAGATAAATCATCTCAACTAATCATGATTCATGACACAAATATAGAGTTTCCAGATGCACCACATCACAAGGTGAAAATTGGTGAAGATAATATTACCAAGAGAAGATCCTCATCTGTACCAAAGGATTTGCGGGCTCCTTCTAGGCACTTTGATGAAATTCTCTCACATTTCCTGCACAGGTTTTGCAAGTTAAATGCCTATACAATAAGCCAGAACCAATTTCGGAAAAAGAAAAGAAAAGAAAAATGATTTACTCACATAACTAGTCAACTCTTTATCCAAAATTAGGCATCTTCCATTACCCAACGAAAATAGTTCAGGACATTTAAAAGCAAGTACCGGGAAAAAAAGAAGGCTAATTTTTACGATTATTCACAGAAATTGTTCACACACGCAGAGAGAACTAGTTGAGTGATTATATTATCTGGTTTTACTTTTTAAGCAGTATCAATAATATTCTTTTGTTTTTTTTTTTGGGTTGGTTTGGGGGGGGGGGGGGGGGGGGGGTGGTAGTACAATTGGAGTGGTTTGAACGCATAACCTATCCTAATATTCCAGTATAAGATGACTAGCAGAAAAGATTATTCTTCAACCTAGCCGTCCTGGAGTACCATTTTTCAAATTAACATATTAATCTTCTTTATTGATTACAATTAATACAATTTCCTTATTATACTCAAAGAAATACTTTGGGACTCTAATAATCAATATGCGTAAAGAGTTATCTAGTAATGAGAGGGAAAATGAAAACCATACCTAGAGCTGGCTGGATCTCTAATCTCAAACTCATCTGTATCGGCATTGTAGCCACATATTACAACATAATGACCTAGAAAGGACATCATCCTAGTCAATAAATAATTATGTGGCACAGTTAAATGAATAACCTGAGCATGAGGATATGAGGTTTAATAAGGATAAGAACGTGGACAGTGTCTTCACTTAAACATATTACTTGATACTAAAAGAATTAACATGCGACTTCTTTGGAGTTATCAATTTATTTATTTATTTTTCAAAATTCAATAGACTGATAAGTTATGAAGTTATCTTCAATAAAAAAAATAATACCAATGATAATAGGATTGTGGATGAGTTGGCAGGTGCAGATAACAACATATATGTTTTTCTCAATTACAGTGAACGGCAGGGATGGAAGAGAAAGATAAAGTGGCACATTTATTACTTTCAATCAATTTGGAGGGTGAGAATTGAACGAAAATGTAGAACTGTTCCATGAAAACTAAATGGACAACTCCCACTTTTATACAGGGTTACAGATAAGAGGATCATAATTCCATTTTTACAACAAAAACAAATAAAATATAGCCCCAGTTCTCACCAGTGTAGCCTGATTTGTCGCCGTAAAATCCTGGAACACAAACATTGTCCAACCAAGACCGACTGCATTAACAAAATTTGGCAGAAGCATTTAACATAAGGCCATCCCTTTTAAATGTTCATTCTTCTGGAAGTAAAATGAAGCATTTATTTCTAATCCACCCAAATATGGAAGAAAATGATTAAAATAAATAAAGAGGAAACGAAAATGAATATTGTATCCCATTTACGAAATGTTTTCAAGCAGAAAACTGGAAGAGAAAATTATAAAAAAATCCACACCTTAATTTGTACTGGTCAACTAAAGCAATTGCAATATATTTCCCTGACAAGATAAAGAGAGAAATTTCCTCCTCACTCATTGATCTGCACTGTAAAAAGGAGAGGATTCATTGACTCAACCCAAGAGACTACAAAAATCACACATGAATAACAGCAACTTAATTTAGAAAAAGAAAATAAACAACAGCTCAGTTCCAGGGTGCCAAAGAGATTATCCACTAAAAAAAGGCATTCTCCCATGTCCTTTCCTTCAAAAGAATAACAATAAGTGATTTTTAGTCAATTTATCTGAAACTTTCCTCAAGATATGCCCTTTAGCCAAACAGTACAAGCGTGGCAGTCCACCAATTAGGTGTGCTGCTGCTGCCCTCAACCAACCTGACCGTCCCAATCCAATTGACCTCACTAAAAACAAATCCACAATCTATCATCTGATAAAATGTGAATTTGTTCACTTTACAAATCAAACATAAACCAGCTTGATAAAATTGTGGAATTGCCATGAATGTGCTGCATAAATGTGCTATATCAGTTATCTAATACCCCACATGGATTCAAAATAAGGCTCTGGAACTGACAATGCATGTTGCTCCTGGAGTAACTTAAATAAACAACAACGACGACAACAATAGGAGTAGCAAGAACAATAAAATTTTACAACCAAAATGAGCAACCCCTAGACGTGTCAAAAAATGGCATAACTAACATTGGAATCCATATAGTAAGTCTGTGCTCAGCTTATGTCAAAACCTTTTGACTCCATAGCATTCTTTCAACTTTTAATCAAAGCAAAAAACACACTGTCATCTGAACATAACATAAAACATGGAATTTCAGTTTTATTTGACCAGTCAATTTGTCCAAAACTAATGCAAAAAAAAAAAATCTATGTTGGCTACCATCAAGCTCCCAATGACTGATGACCCCTTCTGTTCAACCCATATCTAGAGAGGCTCTGGATGCTTGTAGGTTCCATATATTATGCCTAGCCCAAATCAGCATTTTGTGTGTGTCTGTGTGTGCGTGCGAAGCCCCATATTATCTCCAAGGTAATATATATATAAATATATAAATATCTATACTATTATGAAGAGAACACCCTCTCTGGGTGATCACAATTTTATTCTGTAGATACCTCTATTATGATATTACAACTCATATTATAAAAGGATTTAATAATAATAGCATATTAATTTGAATTTAGATAAACTATCCAACATTATAATGGAATATCTACGGTGTTGTGCATGTACAGACATCGCGTGCGCCACCACCTCTAGTATATATATTTAACCTGGTCTGCCACATTTTGGAACAAGGAGTTTTCACATCCCTTGTTATGAAGTTAAACTTACCGCAATGAAGAAAGAAATTGATTACAATAGAGAAAACAGTGTGAATGCATTTATTAATTCACAGATTAACATCAAAGGGATACACACCCGGATAAAAAGATTATACCTGTATATGAATTCCAGCTTCAAGTGCCTCTTGAAATAGCATATCCACACGCACCAGATCATTAGGCAATTGCTCCTACACAATTTTGAACTCAATTTTTTTAGTATTATTAATGACATTGAGAAAAACCAACAAATATATCAAATATATGAAGCATACACATCATGGAAAGTCCATTAGAAAGAGGGGGGAAACCCTGCCAAAGAAACAATATAAGCTTTCATTTCTTTTCTGAATGCCAAATGCTAATTATAGAAGTGGCATGCATACCCATGTAGGCATGGACAAGAATCAAAGTTCTCTATCCAAAGTTCTGGAAATGCCTGGGAATCAAGACTGGAACCCATTTATTTACAGGTCAGCCTGCTCAAAGTCCGGGTATGTACAGAATCTATGGAAAAAGACAAGGAGGGGCAAGGATTGCAACACAAGATACCATCTGACCAGCGTCATCTAGTTCAAAATGAAAATCAGGTTATGAACTTAGAAAGACAGGCTGACCCCCACCCCCCAAAAAAGAGGCCCCAAAAAGAGAGAAAAATTCCCTAGAATGACAGGACAAAACACTTTTTTTCTTTCTCTATGCAAAGGGATGACTCCATCCTTCATATATCTATAGTAATGATGGTTCTTAAAATGGAGATATGGTGTGGAAAGGTCATTGAGCGTGATATCCTAATCAATGGTTTCAAAGGTGAAGGCATAAGGCGTGGCATTTCCCACCTTGTGAGGTGAGGCGTAAGCCCCAAGCCGTGAAGCAGAAGCCTTTGAATTTTTAAATGTAAAAATATTTTTCAATGGTATAAAAAAAGAGTGAAAAATAAATAAATAACAAATACAATTAATAAGAATAATTAAATTTAAAGGCGTAAACAATTTCAAACATTTAAAATGCAATCTAAACCTAAAAATATATAAAATTTTAGCAAACTTGCAGATCAATCGCCAGAATGCCGACAGATACCTGTCAGCCTTTGATCTTCCTCTCTCATTTCCCGACAAAGCAGTCTCCCTGCCGTTGATTTTCATTCTCTCTATATGATTTGTTCAAAATCCTCTCTCTCTCAACAAATAAAAGGAGATTAAGGGTGCTTTTGTTTCCTAACCACATTGAGGCTTAAATTTGACTGTTGTTATTACCAAACTCCTAAATATGATTAACTCACATCAGGCATGCGACTAACCTAGTTTTGTTTCTTGCTTTAATTTTGATGCCCTAGGATGTTTTGCTCTGCCTCGCCCTATGGTGAGCTCCAAAGCATTCCCACAGAACACCTTTGAAAACACTGAACCCCAGTAGATGGGCTCCCCTTGAAGAATATCATATGCTCAGATCTGCACTCATTCAACAATTGTGCAATACAGAGTCCTCCATAAGGAGACATTTCGTGGACATACCGACAGAGCTGCAGATCCAGATGCATGTGCTCACCTTGGGGATCTCATATGCCTAAATTAGTGTTTATTCAAGAAACGTACATATGTATGGTTGGTGTTCCTCTCACACTACTAGAGCTGACACAAGCCTCAGCATTTAACACTTCAACCACCAAAATATGAAGATTGCCTTGCAAATGGAGCATTAACCAAAAAGCCTATGCACAAATCTGAAAAAATTCAACAACAAAACTAGAGAAAAACTCACTACCTTTACTACTTCTGTATAATTGTATATAACATGGGTCATTTTGGAAAATTCAGCGGATAACTTAGGACTTAGGAGGCTTCACAGGAGTAAGAATGTAAATGACTAACTTCTTTCTTGGAAAAGTTCATCTAGGAATTTATCTTCCAAAGTGTGAGACTGTTATTCAGAGACACTAATTGAGAAAATAGGCCTCCGTCATAAAATGAAAATCTACAGATCAAACCATCCAACAAAAAATTTCTTTGCTGTGGCTTTAAACCAGGGGTGACTACATTTTCCAACCATGGGCCACATTTAGGAAAAGAAACCAAAATCAATTTCTATATAAAATAATACAGTACAATCCTATCATTGGCACTGAAAAATATAAATAGCATCTGATTCAGAATATGTACTTTATATTCCATAATGACTCAAATACACAGATGGTAATAAGCGCAAGATGCAAAAAGAAAAAAAGCCACTCAAAAGATAAATATGTTCATACATTTGACATGGCATTATGAAACCGAGACATGCAAAATCCTCCAAATTATGAAATTCATGACAAAATTAAATGACAGGAAATCACCTTGTAAAATATCTCATCAGAGAAATTTGGGTTTGCTCCTACAGTGACAGTAAAGTAGGAAAAGTTTACAGAAAACTTGTGCAGCAGATACGCCAGATCAACAGTCCAAATGCTGCAAACAAGACGTCAACCAAAAATCCAAATAAATTAATCAAAATATTTTCACATCAGCCATCATTGAACATGCGAATTATGTGTCCTAACTCCTAACCAACACAAGAGCTAAGTACTGGAATATGTATATAAGATGGAGAAGGGAAACCTCAAGCAATCGTATACAAAAAATAATTTACAAGGAACCGAAAAATGAGTAAAGTAAACTAATTTTGCATGTTTTTCATTTGTTCTAACTATATCCTTGATCTATGGCATGCCAATTAGATAGAAAACATGAAACTCGATACCTTGAACCTCTTGAGCATTGGTGATCAAGAAATCAATTAAGTTTTGACCATCCACTTCACCATATTGGTGTACTAAATTTGTCTTCATTCTTAAAAAAGAGGCTATTCTTATCCTTTGATTAGCACTTGAAAAATTATAGGCTAAATCTCCATTCGATGCAACCTCTAGCACCAAAAGCTCGTCCGATCAACCTAAGATGTGCTGAAGTGAACTTTTGGAAATGATCTGCTGGACTCTTAAAGGAAGTAGAAATGACGCCAAAACTTGCCACGAAAACTGACATAAAAGGATATTGTCTACAGGTCCCTCAGCCGCAATGTATAGGTTAGAAACTTTACCATCCAATAATTGTGCGAGCTACTGAGAGAATGTTGATGAAGGAATAACTCCAATGATTTAAACTAACTTAGAAGAACATCTCTAAAATTTGAAAGATCAAGACACATATGAGAACATCTATAAACTAAATTAGAAGAACATCTCAAAATTTTGAACTTTCCTAACCCACCTTCATCTTGCATAATGCAACATGGTCCAATCGACCGAAGAAAATCTCATTGCTTTAATAGTTCAAATGAGTAATCTCATATTTCTAGGACCAAATATTTTCCTCTAAAGTTTTCCAAGCAGAATTCCTTAAATCATATGACATGACAGTGTCAATAGAAACAGAAAAATTTACAGAGAAAAATGTCACCCTAGGTACCCTGTTACAACTTACCAGCCATTTAATTGGTGACTCGGATATGTGAAAAACCTCATAAAAAGAAGAAACTTATCAAGCCTCATAAGTCACATGATGGATGCAAACAAAATATACATAGAACCAAAATGTAACATCATTACTCCAAATAATTTAAGCTGTGTCGACATATATACATTACAAAAAAAGTTGTCATCACCCAAGTTCAAAAAGCAACTTCTTAGTTGACAAAATTTGACTGCTCCTATGTTCGAAGTTTGATGAGAATGATCCAAACATGCACACATATACTGAATACTTGACACATGTCAGATGTGGATGCAATAGGTGTCATATTCTTCAAATCCCCAAATCTTCAAATGTCTCTACATGACTGAATTATATAAACATCCAAATTTTCATCGTCTTTACTTTAGGTAACATGAAGCTGCTATCTAACATAGCATTCCAGAGAATCAGAAAGAAAAACTTAACTCATTTTGAAATATTCATGTTATAGAGGAACAAAGTAAAAAGTTAACCAAGAGAAATTCCAGTGAACAATGAATTTATTCCTGTCTCCATTTTTTGGACACCTTTGTTGGGCACATGTCCAACAGCAGGTCTGTTGGATGCAAATTTCATGCCTAAACCCATGTCACGTCATCCCAAAAGCGGTTACACGTGTTCACTCTTTTGAAGTGTCCATGAAACACAGGTCACCATAAAGAACAAGTTCTCAAGTACTCAGAAACTGTCTATGCTGATACAATTACATATCAAGGATTTTCTGCTCCAGGTCAAATAAGTGTTTTAAATAATCTATTCTTTCTCCTTTAGCTGAACAAAAGAGTTACCTCCCATTCAAAGCCAATAAACATGAAGAATAATTTACAAAGCAAACAATATCAAAAGGAACTAAAGTTATGACTGCGAATAAGAAGAAAGCACCTAGTTGTGTGGCAAAGCTCCCCCAATGCTTGGATATTGCAGTCATTGATGCCAATAGTTTTCAAAACCATCAAAACACAGGCAAGACCACAATCCCAAGTGCATAACTGCTTTATGTGTGGAACCTACAAACACCAACACACCTTTAATGGGGAAATTAAATTACAAGTAAATAAATGTAAATCTTGTCTATCAAATTTACTTGATTCTGTACATTAGTTTCAGATATACGATTGGAAATGAGGTAAAAAATTTTAGATTATCATATTACATTGCACATGAAAATGAAAAAATATGAATAGAATCACAATGCACTCACTTCAACAAAATGTGAGCGGGGCAAGATTGCTTCATGGGAGCGTCCAAATGTGTAGGATTCAACAAAACGTGAGTGATCTCCATCTGATCCACGAACATTTTCTTCTTCCGTTTTCAAAAACTTGTTTAAGAGAACATATAGAGGCCACATGAGTGGCCAAATTAACTAAGTACTCCACTAAATCACTAGGAATCAGACATTTATACAATCTGGGCAGGAAAACATGCATGTAGCCTTGTCTTGTAACTCTCTAACAACGTCTCAAGAGTACTGTCCTACCTGCTGCAGTTGTAATGTACAAACAATAAGATTTCTGTTAAATATCCTAAATACCTTGTGCACTGAAATACATACAATTTAATGGGAAAGAAGGAAAATAAGTCACTTGACCACCATCACGTGGACCGTGTAAGTTCCAGCACTCTGATGAGTCTATCAACATTTGCATATTGATTGGACGGTTTACGTACTACATTAAAAAAAAAAAAAAAAAAAGAAAAAAAAAGGGAAAAAAAAAAAGGATGGAAAAGATACTATGAAAATTTGTTGTAAGCAAACCAAGCTGGTCATGAAAAACTCAGTTCTGCTCACAAAGAAGCTCCTTCAGGTTCTTTTACAAACTAAATAATCCAAGCTCAAGCTCGAGTTTCAAGCTTAATTTCTTAAAATGCTAAGCTTGACCAAAAGTTAACATGGCTCAAGTAGGCTTGCAAAAAAGTAGGTTAAGCATTGAGCAGTTGTAATAACATTAGGCCCTTTTGGTTGTTTCACGGAATTTGAATGACTCTACGCATTTAAAAAGGTTGGAACCATCATCATAATCAGTGGTATAGGATCAATTTCCGCGATTCATGAAACGCCCCTCTTTTAGATTTCTTACTATCATTTATGACGATGGCTGCCACTTTCTTAAAATGCCGTTATTAAAATGATCAATTTATTTACAAAATTTATATGCAGAACACAATCAAATAATTCCATAGAAAAACAAAACAAGCCCTATATAATAAAACGCATTAACTCAGGTGGGAACGACCCAGACTTGAATGTTTTGAATAGAATGGATTAACAAGATCAGTTAAGACCCGTGAGCAAGATTGCTCGAGCTCAGTCAAACAAATGAAAACCAAGCTCGAACCCAATTCAAATTCCGCCAAGCCGAGCTCGAACAGCCCCATACTTAGCTCACCTTAGCTTGTTTGCACCCCCTAGATATCCCAATGTCAAAAGTAATGTGTTATCTATAAATAGTATTCGCAAAATTTCCCATTCTTATCACTAAATTAATCCTATATTGATTCATTTAAGTTACAAATATCCAAAATTAACAACAAAATCATGTCAAACCTCTCTTCTTCTTCTTTTTTCTCTTTTTTTTTTTTTTTTTTTTGGATGAGATGTCAACTCTCTCAAATTTTTCATTTTTTGAGTTGTGAAATCAATCCATCATTGTCTGCGAATGATTGAGTTGTGAAAAATGAATTCATAATTAAAATATTCAGCCGATTGAGCAAGAAGTGCAAAGAGCATTGAATGAATCGACCATTTAAACAAATTTTATTACTCATGCAATGACAAAAAAAAAAAGAAGAAAGCAGGAATACCATAGAAGTTGTTTGATCGAAATTCAACAAATCTACATGAAGTGTCAGATCAAAAAGAGAGCAAATAGTGATATGCATATATAATATAGAGAGCGAGAGGTTCGGAGGGGGAGAAGATACCTATGGGAATAACACGGTGGCAGGAGTCGACGGCAGAAGAAACGACGCCTGTCCGAGAAGAGAGAGCTTGTTGTTTGGGGGCTTTTTCTTTCTATTTCTCTTTCTTCCGTTACCTTTTACGAGTAGCTTTTTTTATTTTTCACACGTTTTTGGTTTGGTTAGAACGCAAGCTTTTTGAGGCTATTGGCTTAGGTTACGCACCTGTTGGCCTTTTATTCTGCTTGTGTTGGGCGCCGATTCCAGGCGTTCCGGTTTTTGGGTGGAAAAGTCAAATAATTTGGTTAAAGGAGTGATTTGATGGATCACAAGACCAATGAGCTCGTTGACAGGTCAAATGTATTGGATTTCCGGAAGACGAGTGAGTCTTCCATTTTACATGTGACTCGGGCACGTGTTGTGGCAGATTAATAGGGATTAAGTAAAGTGGAATTAAGAAATAAAAAAGTATTATGATAATTTTATGTTTGACCCCTATTGATCCGTGATACCACATTAATCATTCAGCCGTGTCACAGTTACATAAAAGTTTTTCTTCATGAAGACATGAACTAATGCTCCTTCAGCTCCTTCACATGAGTTTTGGGTACTTTTATTTATTTTTGCTAAGGAGTAATTCAAATTTTCACATAAATTGGATCAAATTGAGTCAACTCCTTAAGGGAAAAAGACCTACCAAATAGTGTGAAGCCAAAATTGATCAAATTTACTTTTAACTGTCAAGTAGGTTTATGAAAAAGTATTGACATCCATTCGTTAATGTCACTGTGATTCAAGAGTATGGAAAAGTTCAATGTATTGTAAAAAATGAAAAAAAAAAAAAAAATTGTTATAGTTATCGGTTCCATCATAAATAGGTAGATATGATAAGTCATTTTCCCTATAGACGAATGTAACACCAATCTTTAGACCTTGAAATGAAAAGTCCTTTTTTTTTTCTTCTTTTCTGCCGCCCTGGGGTCAAAAAGGGAGCTTCATTCTTTAGACCTTGAAATGAAAGGTCCTTTGTTTTTTTTTGGGGGGTGTCAAAAAGGGTGCTTCATTCATTAATTAAGATAGCTTATATGTACAACAAAAATAAAATACAAAATACAAAATTGCTAGGAGGATCAGGTAGTACAATAGAATCTCCTTCTTGAGTAACTCCTAGTTTAGTAAAAAATATCTGCACATGCATTAGCTTTTCAATATTGGATGTGTATTCACCAATCACATTGTAACAGGGCCTCGCAATCATATATTTGAGTCATGTTCCAAGATGATGTAGGGGTATGATGTCCTGAAGTAATGATAAAATTACAGCTTGTGTATCTAATTGTAACACCACATGACGAAAGCCTAGTTCCCATGCCAAGTTTAAACCATCACGGATACTTCAAAGTTTAAATCATTATAGAAGAAGATGATTGGGTATGGGGGAGTCTTGGATAATTTGACAATATTCTATCGCCCGATTTAATATTGTCCTGATTTGGCACCTCGCAGGGTTGAGATTATTATTGAATAAAAACTGAGCCAAATCGTCCAAGTAGCAAATGCAAATAAAAGCCCCCAAGGGACTAAATGATATGTGAGTTGTGTGGAGGTCAGATTATGCTTGCACCAATCATCAATGGGTAGCTGAAAGAAATCAGAAGGTAACCCTGAAGGCACAAGTCTAGGAGTCTAGTCCAGATAGCTTGAGCCATAAACAGTCACGTGAGGCATGTATCATGGGTACAATAGAACCCATGTCATTTGTTGCATACTTTAATGTGTCACAGTTTTTCACGGGCCGAAACAAAAGTGGACACCATAAGACCCGCATAATCCTAGATCTATTTAAATTGCTTGCCAACTTGAATGCAATCTCAAAAGGCACAATCAAATGGAGCTTTGGGGAATAAGGATGTTTAGTCGTGACTCAATGTTTTATGGTAATTTTTGAAAAGAAAATGCTTATATGATAGTTCGTTGTCATTGTGAAAGTAATGAGGCACGTTCCAACACATGAACATGTCTCCATAAAAGACATAGGGCCTCACTCATTTGCCAGTAGCCACTCATCATATGTGTGTCTACCTGTTCACATCATTGAAAAGTAATGAAAACTATAATGATATTTGAATTCTAATTGAAACACGTGAATAAAATGAGAGAGAGTTCAAAAAATATGTTAAAAAATTAAGGAAACTGTATTAAAGCATTTAGGTTTCCATCAATCTTTCTAAGAAGAAAATGGAGCGACACCGTTAGGCTACAATGGATTCAAACAACTCGAACATCCTCTTTATAAATAAGACAAATGCCATTAAATTGAAACTTCATAAGCAAAACCTCCGCCCTTGGTGGTCCCTGCCCTTCTTTTTTGCCCATTTTCCAAATCCAGTGATTGCATCACCACACCACACCACACGAAAGAACTTCCCTGTGAAATTTAATTTGGAAAATAGTGGGTAATGATAGGTGAGCCATTTCTTTGACCACATGGCCATACCCCAGTCTGCACAAAGGTTAGATTCTAATGGTGGATGAGTCCACCCCTAGCGAAAGTCATCATCCAACACGTGCTATGGACAAAAAGGGTGGGTTTGAGAACCAACCGAAAGAAACCGGGCTCCAATTCAAATTCAAAAAGGCCAAACTTTGAGAGCATAGCCGAAATGAGCTTTACTCGTGGGCTTAAACTTTGAATTTTAAAGCCATTGACTTGCTCACATGCACATAACGGTCAATTGAGCTGTAAATTTTCCTACCCTTTGGAACCAAATTAATTTTGTGGTACTATAGCTCAGATGGAATGGGTTAGAAACCTCTACTCAATGGGCAAACAGGCAAAATTATGTAGCATGGCATCCCTCATTTTCAGTATGGGGTGGCATTTTATGGCTTAATTGCTTAGAAAAATGCTATGCATTCGTGCTATCCCAATTTTCTCTCACTAAGTTTCTTAACCCTCTATTTGGTTCATGGATTCTACCAAGGAAAAAAAAAGGAAGGGAAAAAAAATGAGGAAGAAAGAAAATGAAAGGAAAAGATAAAATCATATCAAGCCAAAATTATTCTAGTTCTTATTTTTCTTCCAATTTTCCATTGCAACCAAATAAAGAAAAATAGAATTCCTCATATTTTATTTTTTTTCCTTGATAAAATCCACGAACCAAATAGAGCCTAAGTGATTGAGTAATGCATGTTATCCCAATTTTCACAATTCTCTTACATAGGAGCGAAGCTTTCCAGAATCTGAATGTATAGCACTACTCAATTGCTTATGAGAACTAAAATGGAAGACCATTTGCCAAGGTTATTTAACTTGATTTGAGGGGAAATTTTAAACCAGTTACATTCAACTACCGTGAAAATTAATCAGTAAAGTAGATGTGCCAATGAAATTTTGGAAACCAAAAATATATTATGGGCCCCTTTGACAATGTTTCAAGTGTGGTCAAAGCAGCGGTAACAATGGTCATTCCCGAACCAAAAATATTATTATGGGCCTTGTGGGTCTAATAGTTTTTGGCAGTGACAAATTTCTAAATTGTTTCCATTTCTGAATTTCTTACATAGCAAGCAAAAATAGATACCTATCTGATTGTTCCATTCAATAAATTGTAAATTAATTTTATATGGTCAAGGGGGATGGGCTTTGTAAAACTAGGTAATATATGAGGAAAACTGAAAAGGAACTACTCATGGATAGGGTGTAAGGTTTTATACCCCAAAATAAAATTAAAAAAAAAACTAAAAGAAATTGTTAGCGGTTCCAACCTTGATTCAAGGCCCTAATCACATTTGAGAGATTTGAAGCAGTTACAAGTTTTTCAGAATTGAAACGCATAAAGCTATTCAAGAAATAGAAATTCATTGGGGTTGAAGAGAGGCCAAGCCGAGTAAGAGTGACCTTATTACTATGATTGGCTCACATTTAAATAAGCACACACCCTGATGGGATGGTGCTCAAATTTTTATTTTTATTTATTTTAGTTCATGAAGAGAATCTATAATACCAGACTTTTGAGAGTAATCTATACCCTTCCCATAACACCCGGACAAGAATCAAAGCTAGATAAGACCTCCACCTCTTACAAGGGGCTCATTTATTTTTATGCTTGATACCACGAGCAAATCTATGAAAAAGGAGTAAAAGTAGGAGCCTTAGGCCATCTGAAAAACGAGAGGATAAACCACATGGAACTTAGGTGCACATTAAGTACTACTTTCTTCCATGCCAAAAGGGGCCGATTTCTTTTGGGTTCGTGTTTTGAAAACTGAATTAAATTGCTCAAGTAACCCATTGATGCATTGAATTTCCATGCCATTGAAGTCAAACAGACCCACATAAGAGCTTGCTAATTTGCCTACAGATTTCCTGTGCTGCAACATACCATCCCTCATTGCATGGAAAATCCATGCCATCACCAATCATGGTGTTAAATCTAAAGGATGAAAAGAACAGGGTGGGACGAAGATGTGCAGAATAAACTTTGGAAAAGAAGCCACCATTCACAAAAAGTCAAGGATTATGGCCTTTTTTTCTTCCCTTTTTTTTAAAATTTTTTTTAATAACACGAAACGGCTATAAAACGTGCTCTTTTTTCCCCCTTTGCTACTGTTTTTTAAATTATACTCTCATGGTTCGGAACCACAATTTAATAGCCGTTGGTGGGCCTTTTGGCTTTCCCTTTTTGGTCTGGAAGTTGGAATCCAACACAAAGGAAATGAGAGGTCTGAATGTGATAAAGCCCTTGCAAGGAAAGAATGGAAAAAGATTGTTGGGAGAGATGGAGATCTATGATGAAAGCTCAACAACTTCCCCATATAAGCACTAGTCATTGTCTAAAATCATTCCATAACCAGTTATGAAAGAGCTACCTTTTAGTTCACGTGCCGTGTTCTGATTCCCCCTACACATCATTTGATTTGTGTATGAATAAAGTTGTGAATGAGTTGATGTGAGTTGAAGTTTTTACTAGAGTGAATGTGTTTGTAATGTTGCTGCCACAAGGTTGTAAAAATTAAGTCGGCATTTGGGTAGATTTGGGAATGACCCAACATTTCTTTACTTATTTATGTTTTTTGCCTGAGAAAATTGAACATATACGAATAGACTAGTAAAATCCCAAGACTTAAGAGCATTAATACACACCATCTTCGAAAGGTCCCAACTCTTAAAGTGGTGAATAAGCGAGCCTTAAATACCCATAAAAAATCTTGAAACCATCTTTACACTCGGTTAGTGATTACAAGAATGAAGAATGGAAGAAATGATCGGCCATTGGATCACCAATCTGTCAAGTTTTCATGCATTGAGGATGCCATTATGGTTAAGTATGTGGGTTTTGTACTATACACCTAAGTTCAGAGCATATTTATAGCTCTCGTCCGATCTATCAAGTATAAAGTGATTATATATATATTGTGTTTCTTGGTACCCCCAAAAGATAAAATCCTTGCCCTAAAACTCCTTGTTTTGGAAGCAAACTTAGCAACATTTTTTCATTTCTATGGTATACATAGATCAAAACATCAAAAAAAAAAAAAATTTATTAGAATCTTGTATCCTAGCCTATCTCATAGGATAACTTGTCCATCCCTTCTAAAACATTTATATGAAATTGATCATTGGGGTTCGATACTCACTTGAATTCAAAACTTTCCCCTTATAAGAGGAAAAGAGATGCCATAAGTTTACAAGCACATTGGTGAGTCACAATTAAAATATACTTAAAAAAAATTATGCAACATGGAAATCAATCTTATTCAAAATTTTAACTAAAATATCTTAGATTATTCATATATTATTTGGAAAAAAAAAATCTTAATCTTTTGTATTTTCTAATTTTTATTTTTTTAACATAATTTCATGTGATTAATAACTTATATTTGGTGCTAAATAAGAAATTCATATATAGTTTATATAAGTGGTGGATGGATTCGTATGAAAGATAAAGATGAATTACTTTGAAAAATCAAATCCAAAAAAATCACCGACATGCCCGAAGATTGCATGTCCTAAACAACTTAATTAAATGTCCAAATCATCCTCGTTTCTACTTTGAATTGAGCTTCTTCTAATCATTTTTTTTCCCCCTAAAAATCACCGACACGCCCTAGGATTGATTAACGGACATCCTCATTAGACAATTACAATAGCTCAGCTTCGCATGCCCCATTTTTATACCTTATTAAGACGGCCATTAACGCCAACTTTTCTCACCAAAACAATAGTCAAAGGCTCAAATGGCACTATCCTCGAGAAACAAAAGGTCCAAAAGTAGTTCATAAAAATGATTAGGGATTTAGCCATCAAGTAAGGTCCCATAGTTCTATAACGGCTATACCACCTAATCCCAAACTCGTTTTAACCAATGAATCAAATTACTAATACAGTACTGATACCCCTTGATAAATGCCATATCCTTTTAATTTGTCTCCACTCATTGTATGTCTCCGCATTAGAGAAATAGCAACGGGACTATAACGTAAATGACAAATAATCACAACTTAAGATTAAAAGTTCGGAATTTGAATCTTTGACTTAAAATGTATAGGCTTTTTGGTAGACTCTGCATTGTATAATATTAGTGTGGGCCTAAACGAGATGTTGGGCATATGGTTAGTTAGGATAAAGATGAGTTTCAAATCTAAGTCTTTGGTACGGTATCATTAAAGCTTTGCGTCTTTGTCTAGGGACATGGTTAGAATTAAACACCCTTATAAATTGCAATAACCCATGCTTTTAGATCGACTGTTAATCTCATCAGCCCTCATCAATATGGGTCACAAGTAGGCGACTTTGTGGAGCTTGACCAACTAATTGTCATTCAATTTTGTACCTTTTTTTTTTCCATCAATATGGTGCCTTAGAGATGTATTACTAAAAAAGATGTTAATCACACCTTAGGTCAATTCAACCATCGTGCATGACATGCATCATTTACGGCACAATAATTCAACTGTCGCGATTGTGATTAAGATCTTCCATTGCTAAAATGTGAAACAGATTGGGGACCATAGCTGACGGATATTAGGTGTTACTTGTTAGGGTGGCTTAATTTCCTCTGGCCTTGGCTAGGGTCTATTGCTTTTGTCATGAACAGTTTGAAAGTGCATACCATGCTTCCCTTGCGTAAAATGGCATGCCATGTGCCATTAATTCACATAAAGCAAATGATCTACTAATTTTGCTTAAAAATAATATAGGGTTCCACTTGTTGATTGCCAAAATCCACTCATTTATGGAAAGGAGCAAATTGTCAGACCAAACCTAACCCACCAGAACTAGTTATTTTAGTTAGAATTTCAAGCATTTCTCAAAATATCATTTTTTTAAAATTTTTTTATTATAGTAGTTCGCAATGGTAGATGAAGTTGAATTAATGGTTCTAACCCCAAAACAAAAGGAAAAAAAAAGAAGAATTAATGGACACTAAATATGCGATTTTTTTTAGCTATAAAAATACTATCGGTGTGAAAGTTTAATGGTAAAATGTGGAAGTTAGTTTGATTTAACTTAATTCGGAGACAAAATATAACTGAATCAACATAAGTCGTTTCGTCAAACCTAAATTAAAACTACATCGATCCAAAGTAAAACCAAACCAAGTGGAACAATTAATATGTGTGTACAAAATTTTCAATTTAACACTCCTTTGATTCGCCTGCACAAAAAAGAAAAAATGAAAAAAAATAGTCTATATATATTTAGAACCGAACCAAACTAAATTGAGCTAAACTTAAAGATGGAACTGAATAAACGAATTGAGTTAAACCAAATAAATTAGGTTCTCAATTTAAGCCAGCCCAAATTGTTCCTGCTGAGAACCCAAAATCCAAATCCAACTATTAGCAGACAAAGGGTGAAGTGTCGAAAAGGACAATTGTTGATACCCTCGCATTTGCAAGAACTAGATTTCAATCTGTATCTTAGCATGCAGGGTAAATATGTAATTTCATGTTGTAGTGAGCATTGCCACATCCGTCCTCCTACGGCTACCCACCTTATTTTATTATTTTTTTGAACGTACTCCCTACTCACAGACAGAGAGAGAGAGAGAGAGAGAGAGAGAGAGACAGACAAGACTTGAGAGAGAGACGTTGGCGAAGGGCAAGTGGCAGTTACCCTTTTTAAAACTTGAAATCAAAATAAGAAAAAGAAGAGAATCCATTCCATCTTTTTCCTCAGATTTCATGTGCTGAGCAACCTCTTGCAATCATGGCTACCATGGACTATATAGATGCATATTCCATAATCCTTCATAAAAGTTCCTTGCAAATCCCTCTGATTTTCTTCTTTACTAGAGATGCTCTGAGCCCTTATCCACTATAATGCTTTTTCCAAAACAAAAACGAGGAAAAACAGCAAACAAAGCACATTTTTTTGAATCATTTTCCTATCGTTTTCTTTTCTGAGCTTTTGGGTTTTGAAAATTTCTTCCTGGGAAAGTTTCAGATGGGAACTTTGGTGAGGAACAGTAGAGAATTTGAAAAGAGAAAAGATGGGTCTGAATCGGTTGGAGTTGGGACTGAGTCACTCAGCGATTCTGTTACTGAGTCTAGAGGAAGCCGTTCGAGCGGATCGAGCTCTGATGTTTCGACAGATGAAGGGAAGGCGAAAGGGTCTTCTTCGCCGCCTCGGTTGGGTTGGCCTATTCGGAAAGCTGATGTGCCCAAATGCTTGGTTTCTGATGTCAGTGAAGATGAACAGATAAACCAGTCGGGTGATTCAAAATTTAAGAAACTGGGTCCGAAAATTTCAGGTCAGTTTTGTTGTTTTGGGTTTAAACTCCGTTTGGTTGCTGAGAAAATGTGTAGGAAAATAAAGTTAAACAAAATTTTCAGTGTTGGGTTTTTATATCTTGGGTGGATTTTTTTATATTTTATATTTATTTTTTGGGTCGGTTTATAAATATTGATAATTTAGGATTTAAAATTTGGACTGCTTTTCTATGCTACATTTTCTCAGCAACCAAACAGAGCTTTATTTTATTTTATTTTTTTTTAAAAAAAAACTTTTTTTTGGGATAATCCGTACTTGTGGGTTTGGCGATTTATACTCATTTAGGGTTTTGTTAGTTTCAGTGTCTTGGATTTGACCACTGTTTGGTTGCTGAGAAAAAAACAAATTTTTGAGTCTTGCGTTTTATGTCGTTCCAATTAGCTGCATTAGGCATTTAGGCCTAGTTGAGTAGACTCTTTTTTGGTCGGGTCCGTGATAATTCAGGATTCAAAATTTTGATTGCTCTTCTTTCCTACATTTTCTCAGCAACCAAACAGACCGTGTTTTTATTTTATTCCATTTTGGATATTCACCGTTTGCTGGTTTGGCAATTCATACTCATTTTGGGTTTTGTAATTTGATTTTTTTTTTCTTCAATTTATGTAGAGATTGATATGATGAAGGAGCGATTTTCGAAATTGTTACTTGGTGAAGACATGTCAGGATCTGGTAAAGGGGTTTGCACAGCATTAGCGATTTCAAACGCCATTACAAATCTCTGTGGTATGCTCCCTCCCTCCCTCTCTCTCTCCCTCTCTCTCTCTCTCTCTCTCTATCTATCTGTATGTATATGTGTGTATTTATATATTGCGGAGTCTGTGGAATTGCTTTATGTTGTACTTTTTCAAAACATCAGTTACTTTATTTTAGCTATTGTAAGTGTTGTTTGTTCTATTTCTATACAATCTGTAGCTACCATTTTTGGGCAACTCTGGAGATTAGAACCCTTACGACTGGAAAAAAAATCGATGTGGCAAAGAGAGATGGAGTGGCTTCTTTGCGTTAGTGATCACATTGTCGAATTAATACCCTCTTGGCAGACATTTCCTGATGGAAAAAAGCTTGAGGTAATTCTAATTTTACTACTAAATCCAGTTCATAGTTATATTATATTTCCAAGATATTTATCTTTTCATCTATATATGGTTGGTTGCCAAGAAAACACGAAAACAAGAGAGAATAAAATAAATTAAACTTTTTGATCTTAGAGTTTTCTTTATTTGGGTCCTAAAAAGGGGAGTAACTCCGCTGAATGGGGCTAAATTAAGATATATAGCTTAGCTGAGGTGAGTTTCTCGTGTATTTGGAAGGCGGAACAACAGAAGATAAATAATTCAGGAGTTTGGCTTCTTTTCTTTTTTTCTCCAATTTCTCAGCAACATCGAGCAGAGGAAAGGCAAGCTTGAAGTAAATTTTAGCTGAATCCCGGATTTACTTAGATTTTTTGGAGTCCCTTTCTCTTTCCACTTATATAGCTTTATTGTGTAAATCATATTCCTAAATTTAGCCTTCCTATTTCATTGCCAATCTCTAGTGTCGGAATTGTAAATTTGTTAAGAAAATCTTAATTGAATTGATACTAATTTTATCCAATTCAATTCTATGATCAGTAAACAAAAGTGGGCAAAATCCCAAAAGGAAAATCAGTAAAGAAATGGCTCTTCGGTAATTAATTTATTGTTACCCGTTTTTTCATGATATGTGTTTCTGCGTTTTCTGTACAGGTCATGACTTGCAGACCCAGATCTGATATTTTCATCAATCTACCAGCTCTGCGTAAACTAGATAACATACTTCTCGTAAGATTCAATTAATCTCATTTGTTGTTTTGTCCGTTACTTCCATTTGAGTACTCAGCGATTATGAATTTAGGAGGCCTTTTCTCATTATCACAGGAAATATTAGATAGTTTCAGCAATACAGAGTTTTGGTACATCGATCAAGGAATTATAGCCCCCGACACTGATGGGTCGGCATCTTTCCGTAAACCTATTCAGAGACAAGAAGAGAAGTGGTGGTTACCCGTTCCTCGTGTCCCTCCTGGTGGCCTCCATGAAGATTCCAGGAAGCAGTTGCATCACAAACGCGAGTGCACAAATCAAATATTAAAAGCTGCCATGGCCATCAACAGCATTGCTTTAGCTGAAATGGAAGTTCCTGAATCATACTTGGAAGCTCTACCAAAGGTTTGAAATCCAACATAGCGCCAAATTAGCTCCAAAGGACGTCATTTGTTCCTTTGACATGCATTGCTTCTTTGCCATGCTAATTAAATTGATACTTGATTTTCCTAATTTATTCACTATGAATTTGCAAATTTTGAGTTTATTTATATGCAAAAGAGGTCTAACATTGAGCTATTGGTTATCATTTTCAGAATGGGAGAGCCTGTCTAGGGGAGGTAATTTACCGATATATTACATCAGACCAATTCTCCTCAGAATGCCTGCTTGATTGCCTTGACCTTTCCTCTGAACATGTTGCGTTAGAGGTTGCAAACCGTGTGGAAGCTGCAATATATGTATGGCGTCGAAGAACTCATTCGAAACCCATAACTAATCCAAGTCGCTCCGCCGCAAAATCGTCATGGGAGATGGTCAAGGACCTAATGGTTGATGGAGATAAGAGGGAATTGCTTGCAGAAAGAGCTGAAAGCCTCCTCTTTTGCTTGAAGCAACGGTTTCCTGGTTTGACCCAAACAACACTGGATACCAGCAAGATCCAGTGCAACAAGGTTCATATTTTCTTCCATTGATTTTTTTTTTCTTTCTATACGCCTTTCTTTCCTTTTGACTAAACTGTCTGTTCTTCAATATTCAGGATGTTGGAAAATCCATTTTGGAGAGCTACTCAAGAGTTTTGGAAAGCTTGGCATTTAGTATTGTTGCTCGTATTGATGATCTACTATATGTGGATGACTTGAGTAAGCATTCAGACAAGTTCTCGTCGGTTCCTACTGTCAGTGTGATTGCTCACAAAAGGGTTTCAATCCCTTACTCAGTGCCCCTCTCGAGCACTCCATACAGAACAGCTTCTACTACACCGAAGTCGTTTTCACCAGCACCACTAATTAGTCCTGCAAGGGGAGAGAGAACTCCTTTAATCCTCACTAGAAACAAGCCTCACCGTCGTGGTTTTGGGGTAAAAAGAGTCTTGACGAATTATCTTAGTGCTGAGACAAAAACCAAGAATAATGGCAATCCAATGGAGGGGTCAAGTTTGACACCAAACACAATTGTTGAAACGTCTGCATCTCGAACTAGCATGGAAGATTTGAAGCATCGAAAGGAATCATCAGCCCGCCAAAATGGGAGATTGCAGCAAAATAATCGCTGAGATTCAGGCGCTTGAGCTGGTTGCATTGAGACAGTTTCAAAGGAAAGAGAAAAAGAAAAAATAGATGACATTACCATGAGCTAATTCAAGAAGCAGTGAACTTTTTTTCATGGAAGGAACTCTGGTTGTAATCAATTAATTGTGTTTTATAGCTATTAGTTGAGAATTTAATGTACTTGGTTCATTTCTTCCTGATCTGTAGATCTAGTTTTAACTTTTAGGCTGCTGCTGGCTTCAGTAAATATAGATGAGATGTGAGGGTCGTTTGTTCAAATCTCTCTGTTTTTCTATTAAGTACAGACAAAAAGAAACCGTACACCAAGAAGGGGCATTCCGAGAATTGAACTCGGGACCTCTCGCACCCTAAGCGAGAATCATACCACTAGACCAAATGCCCTTGTCTGTTCATAGTAATCGGTGAAAACAATAAGTTACACCATAAATAATAAAAATTGCCTTCCAAGAAGCTCGCATGCGCAGTAAAGCTCACATGGCTTCAAAATCATCTAGACCATATATCTAGGAATGATTTTTTGATAATCTTAGCATTGAACATGCCAAAAGAATATCAAAATGGCATTTTCATATGCTCACCATAAACTCTCTATTTTGTATCATTTGCCTTCAGACTTCAAAACACTTCTTCTTCTTCTTCTTCTTATTTTTTTCTTCTTTTATTTATTTTATTTAGGTTACAATGAGGGGGCAATAAAACCCTAGACGTAACCAAAACCCACACCCCCTAGTTCGACTATGTAAGTTATGGCTTAGTTGGTTAAACTTTCTCTACAAGTCCAATAACATTGGAGTACATAAAGATTCGAGAATGATCAGCTTACGAAATGTATTTAAGAAATTTGAGTTTGAGTTGTAGACTTGTAGATATAGCTTGATGAGAAGGTAGCTGAAAGCTTAACGGTGATTTCTTATGCGAGCCTCCATGAATTGATTAGGCAATTGAATTAGCCTCACACAATGATAAGGTTTAGAGAACAACCCTGCTCTCATCCAGTCGTTGTAGTATAGTGGTGAGTATTCCCGCCTGTCACGCGGGTGACCCGGGTTCGATCCCCGGCAACGGCGTTTCTCCTTTTTGCCCAGTCCTCGTGAGTGAACGCACGTGTTTTTGGTCGACGCTCCATGCTGTTCCACGTAAGACAACACGCGCGTCTTGTTGCTCGAGTTCCTCGTGAGTTAACGCGCGTGTCAATTTTATTTATTATTATTATTTTTTTTTGGGGGTTATAATTACCCCGAAGCTTCTCGCGTGTCATTGAAAGAATTGTCCACGTCACGAGCGACCCGTGTTCACCAAAGTCCAAACCCAGCCTTTGCTAAAACATGGTCCATGTTCTCAAGCCCAACAAACTCTCAAGTCTCAACATTTTAAAGGTGTAGTGGGCTTAACGCATGAAAAAGAGTTTGATTGATTATTGATTCCATAAGTTCTAGGAGTCGAATGGCAAAGTTTGATTGATGGTTGATTCTATGAGAGGATGGAATGCATGATCTTTTGATTTTCTAAAACACAAGTACTAAGACTAATGCATGAGAGAATATTGAATTAGTGGATTCAATTTGATGTTAATATAAATCTAATTTTTTTATTATTAAAACAAATGTTATGAACAATTGGGATATTTTAATAGGAAAAAGAACCGTACATATAGAAGAGAGCAACAAAAAGCCTCCCGTAAGTGGTAGGGGCGCAACTTAGTCAATTACAAATCGAAGAATTGAATAGGTTGGTTTAATCCGATTCTTACGCTATTTGGGTCCTATCTCGGGTTAGGAAATTAAGAATTGACTTTTATTTTGTTAAGCTCTGAGTCAAAATGTTAGGTAAACTTACTATATATATATATATAATTATGATCATGTCAGCATGTGTTGATATAAGTTATATTAGTATCATGTGTATGAGTTTAAATTTGGACTACAAGCACTGCAATGAAGAGAGGAGCTGATTCCACTGTTCGATCTGCAACAATAGTTAGAAAATAAGGTTAGAGGGAGGCCGAGGTGGGTTCGGCTAAGCCTTCTCCAAAGCTCAAGTTAGTAGCCGTTTATGGAGGAAGAGGCAAGGAAGAAGATGATGTGTGTATGTAAAATTAGGGTATTGTTCATTGATCGATTACCTCATTTGGTTGTGGAATGTTCCTTTTATACCCACCTGTACGGACTAACCTTGATTAGCTGTGATAACCGATTGGGTTGGGTTAAATCTGACTGGGGTTAGTCTAATAACCGTCTGACCATAGTTTGCCAGCTGTGGTTAAGTAGTTAACCTCAAGTTAGATGTAACCATTAAACTAGGGTTGGCTTACCATGGTTTAAAGGGTTGAACCGTAGTTTGGATGAGTTTCCATGTGTCTCGAACTAAGCGGAGCTTAGAATGTTGCCGTGCTAACGTTCTTATGAGCTGGTTTGGAAATGGAACTAAACTAACCTCAAATTGGGTTTAGTAGGATTGACTTCACATGAACCTGTATTGGGACCATGGGCTAAGCCCATGCCTCCAGTTCTGATACTTCACTTTGGGATTGTTCCCACACACCATGTATTGGAGGTTGGGCCCAATGTGCCCTGTAACTCACTAATACACAAGGTACAACTCCTAGTGTTGGTATTGATATAAGTTATTTCAACCAAAGACTTCAATATCGATATCAATGGATATATCAAAAGTCCAAAAACACAGATATATCAAAAATTTCGATATCGATTCAGAGATATAATGAATATTTTTAGTTAAATACTTATATTTTCATTGAAATTTTAGGAACAATGATTAGACTCTAATAAACAGTTTAAAATCAAAATATTGCAATTTAAATGTGTATTAGACAAGTAATTATTATGTAGGGTATAAGAATTGGGTTAAATTGAACGAAAGAATGAACAAAGTAAATGAAAGTTGTTATTTCATAATACTAATTTAAGTCATTAGTATAATTGAAATATTTATATAAATCAATACTAAAAAAGTAAGAGGTGATAATTTTGACACAATAACAAGAAAATAAATATCTTGATATTGTCAATATAGTGTGTGTGGGAATATCTCTGAACCGAGGATACAGCTCGGGATAGAGAGCTCAAACTAGAAACACTGACACGTGGCAAAGGCAATTCAACCAAGCCCGTTACAACACACGTGATCCCCCCCCTAGGATTCAGTTCGGGCCAAGGAGTTAAACCAAAATATTTGATACGTGGTTAATGTAACACAGTGAGACCCGTTGCAAACCACGTGACCTCCTAGCTCGGGGCCTTGCTTTCTTCTCGGGACATCTGTCTTATGACTCACACTACAATTCAAATCCTACTACAGTCTAAAACTGTTACAGCATCTGTAATTCCTGACACAGCGGTTACTAGAAACCATGGTTCCATGCCCAACCACGATCAACAAACCATAGTCAGACGGTTATTGGCAAACCATGGTCAGATCTGACTTAACCAAGGCAGTTACCTGACCTCACGTGGTCAATCCGTACAGGTGGGTATAAAAAGAATACGATACAACCAAATAAGGTAAGCTACAGTACCCTAACTCTCTGAAATTCATCTTCTTCCTTGCTTCATTCTCCCAAAATAGCTTCTGACTTAAGCTTTGGAGAGAGTTTGGCCAAAACCCACCTTAGCCTACCCTCTGACTCTTTTTCCAAGCTTGTGATTGCAGGTCCAAGCACGAGAGCAAGCTCCTTCATCTAGTTCGGGGAATAGTTTTTACCCCGTACATAGTGAATATATTCGATATATCGACAATACCATGTAAAAGAAAGAAGATGTTATAAATATACCAAGATTTTATTAATAATATTAAAAATATTTACAATATCGTAAATATATTTTGCGAAAAATATATGTCAGTTAAATATTGTATCGAAGGGTACGGATATACGGATATATCGTGGATATTTTAGTCCATGATTTCAGCACATATTCATTTGAACATCATCCTATATATGGGTTAAGATCAACATATATATAATATGGGGGATGATTAGGTTTGAGACGCCGGAGACATGATCACATGTGTATGAACTTGTACATGGCATTCACTTACACGTGCAATGCATGATTGTAACCCCACGACTCTATACCATGCAATCATATCCTAGATGTCCAAGACATTTCAGACTTGATTGATTAATTTCAAGTATAATATGACATTAATATACATATTTATGAAGTTTTTTTTTTTTTAATTTTTAATTTTTAATTTATTTAATTTTAACTAAAAAGAGAGATAGTATTAGTCCCACAACCAAATATGAAGCTTATAATCATTGAAAGACTATTTAGTTCTTTTAAAGATCATATATGAAAAGTTCAAAGAGATCCTTGAATTTTTGGTGTCATCTTAAATAGTTTCTTTGTATTTTTATAGTAAAATTTAGACATTTAATTATAGTATTAAATTACGAAAGATATAAATATTTTGGGCCTATTGGCATGTTCCAGCGTAATAAGAGCATGAATGCATGTGTGGGTGTACACATTCTCCTATCGTTTGACAAAAATAATAATAATAATAATCAGTACGTATATTCAATAAGAAATTTTAGTCTCAATCTTATAATGGATAATTGATGTAAGTTACACAAGGATTTTTAATCTTAAATTTTTATTTTTGATCCAATGGCTAAAATGTTAATGGACTTAATAAGATCCGGATTGTGGGAAATTGAATTATGAAGTAGAGTCATCTGGGAAAAGAGAAGTCATTGAGTCCCGCATAAATGCTCGGATTAAGTGTGTGGTATTTATTACTCTTTTTTACGGTATTTTAGTCATTTGTGTTTTAATAGGATGATATTGTTAATCAAAAGTTTTTTTCGGATCTATCTTTTTATTAGGGCAGTGTTTGGTAGGGGGTTTGATGTCCGAGAAAGTGAATATATTCCGCTTTCGAGTGTTTAGGTCGCTCTCATTCTTGGCAAAGCCTCATTCCCACGGGTATGAGATTTCGGCTGAAGGAGGGAAAATCAAACCCACCTCGACTGTGGTTTTGTGAAATCCATTCCCAGGCATCCGTTTAATGAGATTCATAATCCCAAGAATGCCCTTGCTAGTCAGCAGCAACAAATGGGTATTCCACCCGTGTCCTCTTGCAGCTCTTCAAAACCACAATCCACAATTAAGCCCTAGCTATTTTCATACGATGGTAACACAGGAGAGAGAAAGAGGAGTCTGCTCACACACCGACTAGACCTGCTGCTGCAAATCGCTTATTTGGGTATGAAGAGTTGGTATGTGACGATAGGATGGGTGAGGGGGAGGATGGGATGTGTGCCGATAGTATGGGAGGAGTGGGGTGGAAGTGTGTTGACGAGATGGGTGGAATAGGAGGGGTTAAGTGCTGACGAGATAGGAGTGAGTATGGGTAGGACGAGTTTGATTTTGGTTTGTGAGGGGTGGGTTTTTATAAAAGGGTTTTAATTGACTAAAATTTGATGTGAAAATTTGTTTTTAGATACTGCCAAAACATTTAGTTGGTTGTAGCTTCATACAGTCAACTAAATAATTATTGGAAAAAAAATTTTAGCTACTATCAAATACTTTAGTCGGCTGTAGGTTGATATAATTAACTAAATTTAAGAAGAAATAATTTTTTTTGCATGTATCGTGAATGGTTTGGTAGATCTGATATATGAATTTAGTAAACTTAAAAGGGTATTGTGAGAATTTACTATTTTTAGGTATAAGATTCCTAACCCAACCAAATGCTGGAATGGGAATGTTAGGGCGGTATCACACTTTCTATTATCACAAACCAAACATGGGAATGGTCACATTCCCTTACATTCCCATTCCCAAATAATAGGTCAAACTCAGGAGTCATATTCCCATTTCCCATAACAAACACATCCTAGTAGTATAGATAAATATCACATATGACATAATATGAATGAAAAGGAAGAAGAGTTGTATTATCATTAATTAAAGTAATTTTCTTTTAGTACTCGCTCACTCAATTGCACATTTCCACCTCAGTTAATCTCCAATATTTGCGTATAAGTCATTGCTGCGTATCTAATTTTTCTCAAATAAAAAAAGTGACTTATCCTATATTTGGATTTGGTGCAATTTTGCACTTTAACTGTCTCATACAATAGCTGTCGGAGGAAATGCAAGAGAAAGACAAAAACAATTGAGATTTGAAAGAGAAATTTGCTTTGAACTATGTAAAAACAAAACCCAACTAAATGCTTCCAACTGTCTTACCTCCACCTTGCAACGTGTCCGAATCCCACTTGCCCCCACCAACACACTTCCTCGGTAACCAGCTTTTTCAAAGTTTCCTTCTCTTCTTTTCTTTCTTTTCTTTTCTTTTCGTCTTTATCTTTCCGGGAAAAAGGCATCATTACAAGGGCTGCAACACCACTGCTAACACTACACCGGGAGAGGATTCAATGTTGAGTTTGCAAAACTCAGCGCAGTGCGGAGTTCATCTCAGTCATCCATCTCGATTTTGGACTGTTGAAATTGAAAGATGATAAAATTATTAAAATACCTTTATAAAATAATTTTTTTATCTTTCAATCTAAATCGTCGAAAACTGAGATGGACGACCGAGATGACCTCGGTACCGTGCTGACTTTTTCAAACTCAGCACTGAATCGAAGTCCACTACACCGTCAAATCTGATCTAAAACCCCAAAACACATCTCCAACGTGTCCGAGTCCCACTTGCCCCCACCAACACACTTCGTCGGCATCCAGCTTTTTCAAAGTTTCTTTCTTTTCTTTTCTTTTCCTCCCTTTTTTTTTCGGGGAAATTACCGATGCATTTGCCTTGTTAAGAGTAATCTCCAAGAAGGATGTTTTGACCATCAACTTGTTTTTGTTTCCAGTAGTTTATAGTAAAGTCAGTAGTCAGTTTGTTACAAGTTAATAATTAGAGGAATTACTGCAACAGAGGCGAATCTTTTGGTAATTTCCCCTCTTTCCCTTTTTCTTTCCCGGAAAAAGGCATCATTACAGTGGCTCTAACACGGCAACACCACCACTAACACCACACCATCAAAGCTGATCTAAAACCCCAAAACACATCTCCAGTTCTCCACCGTCAGATCTGCCGGCCAAATGGACGTCGCCGACGCCTCATCCCGCCGTAAGGTCGGCACAAGCGTTCACATAACCACCTTAGACGGCATCGTAAACGTCAACTCCCTCTTCACCTTAGCAGTCTTCATCGGCTTAACCTGGAACCCCACCGACCCACTGAACAGTTTCGTCTCCGGCAGCTCTTGCGCCGCTGGCTTCTCCATCGCCGAGGACCTCGTCGCCTTCCACGTCTACTCCTTCAGCTGCTTCCTCTTCTCCAGCCTTGTCGCCCTAGGCCTCAAACAGGCGATCCGACTCTCGAGAGGCTCCGTCACATACCGGTTCGAAATATTCGCCCACATTAACAAAACGGCCTTGCGGGTCGGGATGTTGATGTCAGGTGCGGGTTCGGTTTGCGGGTGCTTGTTCTTGATGTTGGCGTTGGTGAATGTGGTTCAGATCAAGCTTGGGACGCTGGCTTGTGGGAGCTCGTACAGTTTCGCGGCGGTTGTGCCTCTTCTGATTTTTGTTCCTATTGGGCTCGTTATTTATGTATGTATGGTTCTGTATGCTTTTACTCGCTAGGGTTTTTATGTTCTAGTTGTTTTTGCTTTTCTAAATACGAGTTCCTTTTTGTATTATTTAGAAATGAAAACGTTTTCGTTTATTTGAAAAGCATTGGGAAATATGGTTTATGTTTTTAGTTTCTTAATTGGTGTTTATGGATTGTCATGTGATTGATGAGCTCGATTTCCAATCTGTCTTATGCAAAAGTTGTGAAATTTCTTCTGTTGATTTTTGTAAGCAAATGTGAATTGGGAAGTAATGTGAGTAATTGATAAGGAAATCAGATGGGTCGGGGATAATCGGAAGAAGGGAATAGTGAAAGGTGAAAATCAAAACGTAGTAGACGAAACTTTGCTCAATTTTATTGTTGGATCGATTATCCGTATGGGCACATTGCCTATAGATTTAGGGCAGGATGGATGATGTAGTTGATCATCTAATATCTATCTAGCCATCGGGAAAAATTGATGAGGCGAATTGTGCTTATTACTCAAGTGACGGATAGTTAGGAAGAAAAATATTCATCAGATAGATAGTGCAGTTGTAATAAGGATGTTGAGATGAATCATGAATGAATGGTAATATAAGAAAAAATAGATTAAGAAGTGAGTGCATTAGTCGAAGGTTATAGTTAGTGGCCAGTGGTTTAGGAAAAAGTGAGGGAAATTTGTTTAATTGGTTTAGTCATTTGCAATGAAGACTATTGAACACAATAGTGAGGAATGATTTGATTCAAGTTGTAGGCTCATACAATCAAAGAATGAAGGTCAAAAGAACGTGCCTTGAGGTGCGGAGAAAAGACAGTATGGGATATGACTCAATCGAGATTATGGCCATAGAATGGGATATGACTCAATCGAGATTATGGCCATAGTTTGGGGTCATTGGGCTAATGGCAAAATTAAATTTGTGCACCCAAATCTAAATAGTTGGGATTAAGGTTTGTTTGGTTATCTTTGTTACCTTCATTTCTTGAGCTTCAAATGGAGCAAAGAGGAAAACCTTGTAAAATCTTTTCCTTGTGACAAAAGCTGTTGTTGTTCCATCACTGATCATCCTTAGTGTATTATTTAGTCCAAATTAAATGCATTCATTTCATTCTCAGTTGGTGCTGAAATATGTCTTGCTTTGTTATGGGTTTATACATGAAAGTTAAGATTAATCACCTTCATTTGAAATTGATTCAAACTATCTATGGAAGATTAAGCAATTGTTTGATTTCATAAATTTGAAGACACCTTGAGTTCTGATAAATGAGATTCAAGGATAGAAATCATAGATTACCTTCCTGCTTTGAAGAATTACCCTTTCGATTATGCATATCCCCAGTTCTTTAAAATTCATCTTTCAAGAAACGTTACACCAGGATCTTGCTGGAGGACTTTAATGGCACACTTAGACCCTCCTCCTCACTCTTGATGGAATTAGGCTGTGAACAATGGGGTGGTAGACACTGAGATTTTAGGCTAAGAGAAACAAGTGCAATGGACAATGTTTTAAATTTACTAGCTATTTTCAAACTAACTTTCATTCTGTGTGAAACTATACCTTGTTACAAGTGATGTCTTTCTGGTAAGCTGGTAGAGGCCACAATGCATGGAGGGCAGCACTTCACAGGGTTTGGGGGACAAAAAAGGAAGAGTTCTGGAGGAAAAAAAAGGTGGGGTAGTTGGTTGGTATGTGAAATATTGCAGTGCTATGCTGGCAGCTGCTTATGAAAAGTTATTCTCTGCCTCTTGTATAGAAAGGTAATGGAATGGGAGTCATAGCAGGCACTGACATCTGCTAAAAATTTCCGGATAATCCTCAATCCATCATTGAAGGAGTAGGTGCTGCAATAAAAAACAAAATGAGTGTTCTGTGCTACTTCCACTATCACTAGTGGGTTTCACGTGTAAAGCACCATTTGAGGTACTTGTTTCAGTATAAAGTCTGCACTCGCAGAGCTGATGAGTATGTGCATTGCAGTGAACAAATGGAAGCTCCAATGAAGTACATTTGCTTTCTGGTGTTTCTTGTATTCCTTGGCTTCTCTGGGTTCAATAGAGTTGACGGGGCTGGTGAATGTGGGAAATCTTCCCCAGATAGCGAAGCTTGGAAGCTGGCTCCTTGTGCATCAGCAGCACAAGATTCAACAGCTGCAGTTTCTGACAAGTGCTGTGTCCAGGTGAAGAAATTGGGCCAGAACCCGAGCTGCCTCTGTGCTGTTATGCTTTCTAACACAGCAAAAATGTCTGGAGTCAAGCCAGAAGTCGCAATGACCATTCCCAAGCGATGTAACATTGCTGATCGTCCTGTGGGTTACAAGTGTGGAGGTATGTTCTCATATTAGTGTTATCTGTTTAACAGTTCATTCTTCTTTTGTGCTGTTTTTATTTCTCCTAATTTGGATTATGATTTTACCTTCATCAATTGCTATACCAAAACCGCTTGTTCCGTCTTGCAGCTTATACATTGCCTTGAAATAGTGACAATTACTAGTCATGGTCCTCATGGATGTGAAGAACTTCCTGTTAGTAGTACTATGTGTCAAGAGTTTGTGATCTTCTAGTTGTAATACATCTAGCTAATAAATTTAGGGCCTGTTTGGCACCCCGTATCTTCTAGTAAGGTGCTTTGTTTAAAAGATCTGTATGAAAAAGATGTTGTTATAAAAAGGTTTGTTAGTGTTTGGTTGTTGGATATTTAGAAGAACTTCTAGTATAAGAAGAGCTTATAAGAAGAGTTTTTTGTCTGTTTGGTGACAATATATGTAATAGCACTTCTAACCCATAATTTGACTATAATAATCTCACCATAAAAGTAATAAATTAATCATGGGGGTTTTATTGTGTTCGAATAATTATGTGCTTGTTATTAGAGTTGGCAATGGCTTGTGCGAAAGGATCCGGATTTTGATTAATGCGACTTATTAGTAGCTATGTTACATGGGCTTTTTGTTTCTTTCACCCTGAGGTACCCGTGTTGACATGGACATGATGTGGGTATGGGTATTCCTTCCGGACACTTCAAAACAGTGGAAACCTTTGGAAAACCAGACGAATTGGGACACTTAGACACGTACCTGCTATGCACACCTGTATTTGAATCCATGTAACATTGTTTAAATAAACCAAAATCATTGGGTGTGTCGGTGGGTTCATATCCTATTTAACCCACTTTGAGAACTCTATTGCTGTCGACTTTGCCTCTACAAACCATCTATTTGTCACCAGCAAACATGCCCATACGGGCCAGAATTATACTGTACCACTGGAAGTTTAATGGGCCTGAAGGGAATTTTATAAACAAGACGGGGCTCGGACCAGTGATTTGTTAAGTGGAATTTGTATTCTGGAGGAATTAATCCTGAAAGATTTAGTGGCGACTGGTGAATTTGTTAACTCTAGTGGAACAACAAAAAGAAAAAAGGTTAATTGATTTTGTTTTTTGGGGCAAAAAGTTGAAGGATATCTAGTGGGGTAAATTGCAACTTCGCTGGCAATGGAAATTTCCGTGAAATCCTGCCATTGGGCTGTAGCTCTGATCAAACTAGTATAGCCTCAAGTTGATTTTAGAGAACAAACCATCCTTTCACCCTTTTTTATTTTTGTTTTTGGCTTTTTGCAGCAAAAGCAGCCCACAAACAAGCTTTAATTTAGAATCAAATCCCAATAATTACAATGTTCTTTAAAATCAAATCTCAAATAATTGATAGAATCCACAACTGATGTCGGCAATTTTTAATTTGAAATCAACACATTCCCTCTTCCAATGGTCAACGGAAAAATGCAAATTAATGGGAATTATACAAATCACTAGTGTCTATGAGTATGAGAGAGAGAGAGAGAGAGAGAGAGAGAGAGAGAGAGAGAGAGGGAAAGTTTATTTAACCAAGTAGAAGATTCGGTTAGCTACCGCATAAGAAAATTTTTATACAAAAACTCCATGTCAGATAATATCACTTAAAACTTCCATTAAACATGACCAACTCATATAAAAGACTTGCTGAAACCAATTAGCTGAGACAAAAAACTCAACACCTTGTGCAAGTCCTTGCCGTAATAGGCTATATACTATGCTTCCCTACTAAATTACCAACTCATAATCCATAATACAAAGGAAGATCGATCATAGTGTCAACATTCCTGCAACAAAATCAACACCAGCAATTAGGCCAAATGAATATATTTGAAAGACAATAAGCACATAATAAGAATGAGTCGTGTAGCAAATGGATGCAACTATCTGAGGGATCCAAATCTTTAAAGTGTTCTTCAAATCTTTAAATCGATTCACCTATCACATTGAAGTAGAGAGGAACTTGTGTGCACTATTAGATTCTTCATTCATCAAACACATGTTTTCTAAAATCCTCGTCACTTCAGCCAAATTCTGCTAACTTAAATTCCATTTTTCGCCAAATCAGCATCTTATTCCTTGGGCATTTTGACATCTCAGATAAGGTAATTATCTTTTCAGACAAGCATGCTTCCCAAGAACACAACCATGAAAAGGGAAAATAAAAGAAAGAGTTGCAAGAATACTGTTCAAATAATTCATTCATGACCGGACATGTAGCTTAATTAGATAGTATCTCTCCCCTTCAAGGTTAGAGGTTCAAAATTGAACCCTGCTATGTGACGGTTGTTTTTTTTTTTTTTTTTTTTTTTTTTTTTTTTTGGGGGGGGGGGGGGGTGTTGATCAATCTAAATAGCCATAATTTTGAAATATTAAATGCACCCAAAGCAGAAGTACAGAAGCACAAAATGAAATGGATTCACACTAAAATATATACCTTAGTTTGTAGATAGGAAGTCAAATATATTGGAGGCAAAGTCAGTAATAGAGTGACCCTGCAGTCACAGCAATTAGATAGTTGAAGTTGTCAAGTTCTGTCAACACTTCAAAAAACTACAGCAGCCTAAATATGAAACTCTTTATCTAAATCTATGACACCATTACAGTCATACCCTGCCACCAATTTCCTCTAGAAGCGCCGTTTGAATTGCTTCCATTCGGATCATCCTCTCCCCCATCATTTTTGAACTGATGAAGTTCCAAAAAATAAAAAAAACATTAAAGCATCAGTAATTACTGCAGCACTACATATATTTAATAACCAAAAAAATCTGTTTGGTCACAGGGCCACAGAGTACATGGTACAAATTTTGCATCCATGAAGCATGACCCATTGTATCTTAGATAATCATGGTGTCACATATGGAGTAGTGGATGGATTTATGCAAAGGGTTATACTCACAGTAGGGTGTGATTCAGCTGTCCGGGTTTGTGGATAATAAACATCTTGGCCACCATAGTAGATCGATGAGCTGAAAGAGCATGGCTCCAGTACTGTTTCATTCTGATAAATGGAACTGATCTTTTCCTTGCCAGCTATGCCACTGTTCTCCCCCTTGCTGCCTTGAATATTGTAATCTGAAAACAGGATAAAGGTCATTCAATATTGTCCAGATGCAAGGGTTCTTATTCAGACAACCCAGAAGAAGAATCAGCCACTAGACTCAAACATTGGATTCCACCCACCGATCCTGAGTGATATTAGAATGTGCTGACTTGGCAACACCATGTCAGCCATCCTTGGTTATTAGCTAACGTGGCAATACCATTTTAGATCCACATCAATAGGACAAGTAAGATTAGCATTTTCCTACACGATATTAACTGCTACTCCTTCAAAATAATTGAAGTTGGTGCCATGAGCTAATTAAACATAAGCTGCTCTTTTCTTTTGGTTTCTTTTATTTTTTGGAAGAATTAATAATATTCACAAACCTCGAGTACCATATTTGGCATTCCCGTATTGGTTTCCAAAATCCTGCTTTCTCGAAGACCCTACAAATCCCGAGTGTGAGGAGGTCCTCCCTAGCACCTAAATCATAAAAAAAAATTATTTCAGAACTTCTCGCAAAATTATTTTAGAAAATGCTAAAAATACCGGATAAGTTTCCTTATCTTTTTTATTAGCTGATGTGACAATAACAAATTAATAATTAAAAAAAAGTAATCCTCTTTTGATTCGAATTTGAAAAGAAAAATCGTAACTATATACAACATCAGCCAATAGAATAGCTAGTGGATGAATCTAGTGAAACTATCCGGTACACGTAGCAGCAGAAATATATATTTATGGGTCAGGGACACAATTTTGGCACTAGATATAAAATCACCATGAATTAAGAAGCAAACCCTCATATTATAAAACATAGAAAAAAGAAAACGAAAACGTAGGTGTAGAAGAAAAATATATACCGTTGATGGCGGTGGGAAAACGGTCCCAAATAATCCGGTGGATGAAGAAGAAGACGAGGAGTCCTTGGGACCAAAAAGATCCAAAGTGATGGACGAAGATGAAACACCCACTTGCCTTCCGTTCTCCATATATGTTATTTTCTTTCTTTTATCAACCAACAACGAACAAAACCACTCTCTTGATTTTGATATATCTCTGACGAGCAACGGCCCACTGACCCAAGATAGGAAAAGGATAAGATTTTCTCGAGACACAAACAGATAGATAATAGGAAGGCAGAGGACGTGAAGAAGGGAGGCTGAACCTCAGCAGTAAGCACGTGAAGATTTGCAGATGTGGAGATATAGAAACCGTCCCTCACGTATTTATAAGCACAAAATTAAAGACGGCACTCCATGTGCCGTCATTTAAAGCGCGCTCTCTCTCTCTCTCTCCTCCTTCGAGTAGGATTCTATTATCCAAGGAGACTTAATGGGTAAGCGACACATGGATTCATCTCTTGTGGTCAAGTGGACATATTTCCAACACCAACCCCTTATTGCCACGTGAAGTTATAGCCGAAGGAGAGAGGCTACCATGAGGGGTCTTTCATGGGTATGTAGATGCGCTCTCGTATATTTTTCTCTCGGTCTCCCCTTGAAGCAGGACACAAAAATGAATCTAGAGACCAAAGAACTAGCTCCCTAGATGGTCTTAGGCTCATGTCACTCATCCTACATCATCGAACTGGGTTTGATATGAGGGGTGAAGCTTTTCCCTCTTGATTAGAATTAGGAAATTTGACAAGAAAATGAGAAAATAACTAAATTAGCCATAAAGGGGTGTGGATAAGCTAAAAAAAGGTGTGGAAATATGCCTACCCAATAAAAAAAAAAAAATGTCACGTAATAAGCTTAAAAGTGTTGATTAAAATTTAATGTTCACTATTAAATTAGAAGAATTTTAAACGGCTAATTTTGACCTAACTTTAACTAAATTTTTTGCTAAAACAATGTCTACATGTACAATGTGATAAAATTTCCGATGTGGCGTGACTCTCGGATTGCATAATTGAAATATTTTTTTAAAAAAATGAGAGACCTCATGAAAGGAGGGGTGAGGATGACCTTCTTTGCAACCTTACTCCATGGAGAGAGAGAGAGAGAGAGAGAAGATAAATGGATATGGTGGTTGCTCCACTTGAGATATTATTCGTATATGGGCGGCCACACCAAACAGTTGACTCTCAGTATTCCTCATCCTATCCTCTAACAAATATATGCAACACAAAACATGCATGAAATATATATATTCTATATGACTATGTTCTTACCCTACTTTGCTTTCAAGAATATATCAAACAGAGAATAAATAAGTTGATGGCTTCAAATCAGGGCACATAATTTATGTGTGTGTGTATATATATTTTATAATTTCTATTTTTTAAGTTGTTGGATTTCACAAAATTTAATAATTTCATCATTATATTAGTTATTTTTTTAACTCAACCTACTTGTTGATCGCATGCTTCATGCTTATTATCTAAAGGCTAAAGCTTGGACGAACTATTATTTTAGCTAGACCCTAATAAAGAATATATAACTGATGTGAATTTCTCCAAATTACCAATCAATTTGATAAAAAAGCAGAGTATGTATATTATTAATTTCTTGTGAGAACTAATTAGATGTTGGCATCCACAGGTAATTTGTGCTTAATGATTTGAAAAATTTCACTTGCACCAATTTTCTATACTAGCTCATGTGGCGGAAAAAATGATGTCTTCATTTTTTGTATGAACTATGCCACCATGACAGTAGCCAAATCACAACAACAAATGGATTTTGACTGTCTTAAAAAAAAAAAAAAAATCATGATTTATTATTTTTTTTGTGAAAAAATAGTGACAATATGTGATGCCAATCATTTTTATTTTTATTTTTAATGAGTTCACACTACACCTTCAACCACGTAAGTGATTATGTTAAATTAGTATAAAGAATTAGTACATATAACACAACTATGACTAGTGACACGGCCCGCGCATGAGAATGACCCATGGAGGGTACTTATAGGGGGAAGTGGCTTGCTCTCCTACTTGGTGGAAGGTTCTAGAGTTCTCCAGAAGACTCTAGTCATGTACATATGTAGGAAGTTTCTAGAGAAGGTTCTAGAACTAGCCGTTATTATAGCCGTTATTATAGCCGTTATGAATAGTCCATAGGAGTCTATATAAGGAGGGAGGCCTCATTTAGCCAAACCATCCAAAAACATCCAAGCATTGTAGCTCTTGAGTGTTGTAAAGCTTTCATAGAGTAATACAAGTTTCCTTTCCACAAAGTATCCGAGTGTTGTTTCCTTCTTTCCTAGTGTGGTGGTGTGCTTGAAGGCTTACTTAAGGGTTCACGAGTACGGCGTGAAGCTTAAGTGCCGCACGGGTGTTGGGTCGAAACATCGAGCCCGTGACAGTTGGTATCAGAGACAAAGTTACAAGAAGTGTGACTACGGCAAAAATAGCGATGGCAAACACCTCTAACCTGACGGAGGAGCTTCTCAACAAGGAACGGGAGGAGGCTCGCAACACTGGCAGAGGCAGGAGGGATAAGTCGAAGGACGTGGTGTCATCTATGGAGGCGCGGATGGTCAGGATGGAGACAGCCGTGGCCGACGTTGCGATGCGGCTCGAGGAGGACGTCCCAAGTCAGACGACCCTTGAAGGCATAGTGGAGGACCTTAAGGGCGAGATGTTGGGAACCTTGAACTCCATGGCTGACACACTTCGACAAGAGTTCCTACGCCAATTGGACCAAGTGTTTGCAGAGCTGGCCTCATTCCGCGAGGAGATGAAGGAAATAAAGGGAGACTGGGCACTTTGTAAGGAGGCGGTGGTTAATCGGGCACACATGGTACGTGGGGCGCCGAAGATAGAGGCTCCAAGGCCCAAGGCCTTTGATGGCAGGAGGGATGCGAAGGAGCTAGACGCCTTCTTGTGGAGCATTGAGAGGTACCTCCGACACATGGGTGTGGAGGACGACGCTGGGAAAATCTCTACGGCTAGCTTGTTCCTCACCAACAACGCTCTCTTGTGGTGGCGTCGACGAAGCATGGAGATCGAGCGAGGTACGTTCACCCTTGAGACTTGGGAAGATTTCAAGAAAGATATTAAGTTGCACTTCTACCCTGAGAATGCCCGCTTTGAAGCAAAAGAGAAGTTAAGATGGTTGAAGCAAACGGGCACTGTCCGGGAATATGTCGCGGAGTATAGCAACCTGTTGTTCGAGATTCCGGACATTAGCGAGGAAGATAAGTTTGTGTTCTTTATAAGTGGGCTCCAACCTTGGGCAAGACAAGAGCTGCAACGGCGTGGTGTGCAGAACTTGTCTTCGGCTATAGCGGCTGCGGAGTCACTTATAGAGTTCAAAAGGAGTGACAAGAAACCCAAGGGGTGGGAGGATGGCGATAGCACTGGTGGGGGAGACAAGGATGTCGAGAGAAAGACAGAATCAAGGAGGCCATCCCCGAGAAGGGACTCGAGGGGAGATAAGGGCAAGGATCTGTCCAAGCCTAAGGCGTGCTACTTCTGTGATGGACCGCACTTCTTGAGAGATTGTCCTAAGAGGGCGGCCCTGAATGCTTTGGCGAAGCGGCATGAGGAGGAGGAAGAGCCAACTGAGGAAGCAAGGGTGAGTTCTCTTCAGTTGCTCAATGCGGCAGAGGCCAAAGTGGAGAAACCTAAGGCTCCCACCAAGGGACTGGTATACATCGACCCCGTGGTGAAGGGGAAGACATCACATGCCTTGGTTGATACGGGGGCGACACACAACTTCCTAGACGTGAAGGAAGCTAAGAGGTTGGGCGTGGAAGTCACCAAAGAGAAGGGATTGCTGAAGGCAATCAACTCAGCTGCCAGGCCAACAGAGGGTGTAGCTTATGGGGTGAAGCTATACATCGGTGCGTGGAGTGGGTTGGTCGACTTCTCGGTGACACATATTGACGACTATCCAATGGTGCTTGGGATGGACTTCTTTGACAAGGTAAAGGCCTTCCCTATTCCCTATGCCAATAGCTTGTGCATAGCAGAAGAAGGAATGTCCTGTACGGTGCCGATAATCCGACAAGCCAATACCAAGTCGAAGAAGATAATGCCCATGCAGCTCTCGGACGAGTGGGAGGCGACGCACTTGGCGACTTTGAAGGAAAAAGGGACTTCCCAAAAGTCGGCGCAAGTCATACCCAAGGAGCTGCCGAAGAAACCACCATTCCAGGGAAAGGAAGTGGATGATATTCTGGCAGAAGGCGTGGTGCATAGGAAGGGAACGCCAGAGTATACGGAGTACCTGATCAAGTGGAAGGGACTACCAGAATCCAAGGCGAGCTGGGAACGAGAAGAGTCCTTGTGGCAGTACAAGGATCACATCAGGCGATTTAAGGTGCGGTTGCGCGACGAGGACGTCGCAGGATTGGGTGGGGGAGAATGACACGGCCCGCGCATGAGAATGACCCATGGAGGGTACTTATAGGGGGAAGTGGCTTGCTCTCCTACTTGGTGGAAGGTTCTAGAGTTCTCCAGAAGACTCTAGTCATGTACATATGTAGGAAGTTTCTAGAGAAGGTTCTAGAACTAGCCGTTATTATAGCCGTTATTATAGCCGTTATGAATAGTCCATAGGAGTCTATATAAGGAGGGAGGCCTCATTTAGCCAAACCATCCAAAAACATCCAAGCATTGTAGCTCTTGAGTGTTGTAAAGCTTTCATAGAGTAATACAAGTTTCCTTTCCACAAAGTATCCGAGTGTTATTTCCTTCTTTCCTAGTTTGGTGGTGTGCTTGAAGGCTTACTTAAGGGTTCACGAGTAAGGCGTGAAGCTTAAGTGCCGCACGGGTGTTGGGTCGAAACATCGAGCCCGTGACACTAGGCAAATAACTTTTCAACAACTCTTTACCATAATTCAAAAAAATAAAAATAAAAATCAAGAAAAAGGGAAAAAGGGTTAAAAAAAAAAAAGAAGCAAACAATGAAGATTAAGCAAACAACTCTTTTGCTTGTGCAACGAAGCTAGTGATGATTCCATATAGTCATCATTCAAGTGTCTGACGGAAGGAATGGGCAAATGGTGGGGGTGAGATGGAGCCAGAAATTGGAAGCAATGACACGGGAAGGTCCACATGAGGTGTACCAACATGGTCCACAATAATTGATTTCTTCCCATGGCGGGCTGGACCTAAGGATTTCTAATGGGCCTCAAGGTAATTTCCTTTTTATATTTTCTTTTTCATTTTTTTCTAACTTTTATTCAAAAAATCTTATAGGAATAAGGAAAGTGCTAGCTAGTCGCACATTTTGTCCTACAAATCTTATCCTATTGAGAGAATAGGAGGTAAAGTTATGGGACCATTGATATGGTTAAACCTTAAAAATTGAAACAAAACTAAATCTATATAATAGGACAAGATTTGTGAAGCAAAATGTGTGGCTAATTAGCATTTCCCCATGAGTAATAATCATGCATTTATGTACGATATTGGGTGAACGCAATCGTTTATCATTGAAATCTCATTCAATTTATATTTTGAATCCTCTCAATTCCGATCAAACAAACGTGTCATTAATTTTGTCAAGTTACTGTTAAAAGAAGAAAACAAATATATACCATTTGATTTGTATTTACATACTATGTCACATTTACTGTCCAATTTTTATATTTAAGGTAAAAATTCAATTTTTTTGTTTTTTTTTCCTGAAATATGAATTTGTTATTATCCCATTGACCGATAGAGGAAATGAACAAATTTACAAAAAATAATGAATGAATTGTACACGAGCACAAGGATGGAATCCCAAATCCTTGAATTATATAAGCCACGGGCTAGCATAACCACAAATTTATATGATATATATATATATTTGATATTTTTCACAAATTAATGACTCCCAAATTTTAAATGACAATAGAAGTAAATGCCAAAATGCAATCCTATCGGGAGAATTTTCTTAAGCATCATACTTTGAAATTTCATTTGGGTAGGTTGGGCTTAGAGTGCAGTCAGTGGAACATTCCTGAGAGTTGACATTTGAAGGTATCCTCCTCCTAGAGGGTGCAAAATATATTATTGAGATTGATCTTTTGGTTTGGTGGTCCAAAATTCTTTCGATCAATTCCCTCTTCTATTCCAGTGAAAGTACAACTTTTAATGGAAACATAAATCTCCTTCTTGGCATATCATGACCATAGCAAACCATACAATGCACATAAATCCTTGTGGCTTGGTTATATCTTTTTTTATTAGAAGTAAGGGGTTTAGGGTTTGAACCCAATTTGGGGTAACCATTCTTTGAGTCTGAAATGACTCTATCCTAAACTTATTTGATGCACTCCATCGAAAAAAAAGGAAAAAAAAAAAAAAAAAAAGAAAGAAGAAGAAGAAAAAGAAAGGAGGTTTGGCATCTGCTACGTATGAACCGGACTAAATGTTGGCGAAAGTAAAAGGGTTATTTTCTTAGCGTGTGCCTTAAGGGCACATGTTAAGTTATAATTAATGATTCAATTATTGTATAAAAAATGATGAAAATATATAAAAAAAATGGTGAAAATTGTTTAGAAAAAAGTAAAAATGTATAGAAAACTATACAAAAAATTTTCTATGCAATTATTGGACCATTAAAGACACATGTTAGGAAAACCCAAAGTAAAATTAACCATGAATTACTACCAAAGATTAGGACAAAATTAATGTCATGGCCATGCTATATTTTGGCATTAAATAATAAAAAGAAGAGGACAAATATTTGAAAATTTTGTCCACTTGATCCAAGGTTCACGGCTTGTAGTGGGTAAGAGTCAGAAGAAATTTTCAATTTCATTTTTCTTGGGAAGAGGGGGAGGGGGCCAGGGGGGTGACTAATGTATATTCTAGATTTCACATGCCTCATGTTGTCTATAAGTTTTTGTGGGTAGAGATTAGTCGGGTTTTGACAATTCAAATACTTTATTGTTTACTTAAAAAAAAAATAAAAAAATATAGTAATGTTTTACTGTTTTTTACATAATATTAAAAAAGAAAAAATGATTGTAATGTTTTTTAAATGATTTACACATTTAGCAATTAGCGTAATTAATTACCATTTATGAAACTAGGTGAAAAAATGTCAAGTGATTATCCTTCATTCCACGAACGGCTATAAACGGTAACACTATTTGTTAAATGTGTAAACTATTTGAGAATATTGTAATCATTTTTTCTTTTAGGGGTATGCGTGGAAAAAGACTAAATATTAAAAGCTGGGAATTTATTATAATTTATCGTTAATTTTATAAGATAGAACAATTGGTGTTAATATCTTAAGTAGAAGACTAGAAGGTTCCAATAACGTGTGCGGAGTACATAAAGATAGTTAGGCCAAAAGCTCGCATGCTCAACAACAAAAGTCAGGGCAAATGCAAAGTTGCCCGTTCTATCTGGTGGGGTTTGAAAAAGGTTATTTTATGGTGAAAAGGCCCAAATTACTCGAAGGGCAATGCAATATCGACCTTTTCAAACCTAGGAAACTTCCTGGAATTATTATTATTATTTTATTTCTTGGGTATTTAGGAGAGTCCAAATAGGTCTTTTGGGCGGCACAACAATTGGGTGACCCTCTACCTTCCCCCTAGGTTGGAATTCCACTCACACCCATGCGTAACATAGGGAAAGATACCATTGGACCACAAGGCCGGGTCATTCTATTTTTATTTTTTAATTATATATCCCAAAATAATTCTAATGATTTACACACTTGAATGGCTACTATACCATGTGAATTAGTTCTATTATGTTATATTCTTGTGTGGCTACGCATAACTTTTTTTTGTTTTATTTTAAAGAATTTGTTCAATTGAATGACCTTTGATATATTGGTTCGATTTTAATAAAATTGTTTGAATGGTAATGAGGCTCCTAACAATTTCTTAAGAAGAAAAATTTCACTTAATTAAATGACCAAAGTAATTTGAATGACTAGCTTGATCCATAAATGACACAATATTCTTAATATGACTTATTTGGTGAGTCCAAAATAATTAATTTTTATGATATTGATGTGGCCCAATTGTACATGTTAGTCATGGAAAAGGTCACAAAGGAGGAGTCAGACAATCTTCATTTATATATATATATATATATATATATATATATATATATATATATATATTTTCCTTTTGAACTATGTGGATGCTGTAGTCTATTAACCAATTTGTCGTGGCAACTTAAGGGATTCATAGTGTTTTCCCACTCAGAATTCCTGAGTAGCAGTTGGCCAAATTGGAAGAAACAGTATATGTGGTCCTTCTTTGCCTGGAAATCTAAGCCAAGTTGCCATGCACCTTCTTTGAAGCCAACTTGCCATGCATGTAGTTTTCACATGATTTGCATGGCTGGTACAATAGTACTTTTTCCTATTTGATTGCTAATGTCAAATGGTTTAATGAGAGAAGACTTTTGGTAAAATGCATACATTGAAGAAACCTTTCTAGAAATCAAGCTCCTTGGTTGAGACGGATTGAATTTTTAGAAAAAGACTTTTGATTAAAGGCATGCATTGAACAAACTTTCTACAAATCAAGCCCCTTGGTTGAGATATATTAAATCTTTAGGAAAAGACTTTTGGTAAAACGCATGCATATATGAATTGAAGAAACTTTCTAGAAATCAAGCTCGTTTTTCTTCGATAGTGATTAATGGGGTTTTGTTTCCTGCTGAATGTCTGTCTTTTATATAATCATTTGCTTAACCAACAAAAAAAAAAAAAAAAAAAAGGAAAAAAAAAGAAAAGAAAAAAGAGGCTCGTTGGTTGAGATTGATTGACCACTCCCTGTACTATACATGCATCATGTAAAAAGTTCGTTTTGACACTCAAATTGATTAGGCGGCAAAATAGTCTATGAAGCCACTATATGTAACTCCATGGAATGCTCACCCCCAACCAAAATGAAGAAAAAAAATACAAAAGTCATAAAAATTAATAATTTAAAAAGATAAATTTGCAAATGTTGTGAGATCTCTTGCATGCTTGTGGCGATATACTCCAAGAGGCAAGGTAACGAGGTAACGTGGCCTTTTCTAGTTAGAGATAAAAAAAAAGTTGTTCAAGAGTTTCTCTGACTTAATTCTTATTGTTGATAGTTAGGGACGGAACCAAGATTTCAACTTGAGGGGGGCCAAAGCAAGAACCAAAAATTATTACCATTTAAGAATGAGAATATTAGCTTGTTCCAAATAAGAAGTGGATTTAAAATTTTATGACAACCATATAATTTGTAATTTTTATAGGATTCAAAAAAAAAAAAAAAAAAAAAAACACACACACAAAATTCCTTTTTTCATTTTACTTTTTATTTTTAATCTTCACAGCAACGAATGGAGCAGCTAAGAGAAAAAAAATCCTTATCCATTGTTTCCTTGCAGAGAAAATAACATAAAATAAAAGAATTTGTTTTCTATCTGCAAACTGAGTAACTCAATTCAACTTCAAATATACCTTGTTTTCTATCCAAATATTTTTGCTTTCATGAGGGGGCCTAGTGTAATTTTGAAGACTTATATAGCTATATATAACTATGTGTATGAATATATATACAAAAGATTCTAAAAAGTTGGGAGGGGCCATGGCCCCCCTTGGCCTCAACATAAATCCGTCCCTATTTGATAGTGGATATACATGTGAGCTCTCTTTTTTCAATGGACATATTTATTTTGTCAAACCACGCAAATTTGATATTCTTTATGGGTGTTATGCTTTCCGCATAACGATAAGGATTGGGCTTTGGAGGTTGTCTATGTGTTGCCCACTTAGCCAATGACTCGTGGACATGCATGGGAATATTCTGGGGTATATCAGTCATGCAGGAAGATCGAAGTAGATTGGTTGTGCATAAAATATTTCAATCATTAACACTGTTATTCCATCATACAGATCTAAATGTACATGCAATCATCGGAGGGTAATACAAATAGTGAAGCTAGGTTACATCATATTTTTTATTTATATATATATATATATATAAGAGTATTTGGTAACATAAGGTCTCATATATTTGAAAACAGATGACGTAACTTCTTGCACATGATATATAGAATAACAAAATCAGAGATATTTCCATGGCCGGCATTGAAGCTTAGTAGGGCAAGACGCGTCCCATGTGCTTCTGCATTCACCATTCTCTCCATCACAACACTTACACACCACTCCAAGGGTAGCAAACGTATTTGAATACCCTATAAATCAACCATAAGATTATTCACATGTGTGCGCATATATATATATATGTATATCAATCGAAGTTTAGAATCCTAATGAGAGAGAGAGAGAGAGAGAGAGAGAGAGAGAGATGGGTTAGTTTGGTGATCCTTACTTTGTCCATGCAGGGATGTTATTGTCCTGGCTTGTACACCTCTTGGGTATTGAGATATGGCAACAATCATGAAGAGCAAAACAAAGAGCTGAAAATGCTTAGGCAGAACCATTTTTTCCTTAGAGCCTACTATTTGAACAAAGAAAAGCGGTAAGAAAATTTGATTAGAGGGGGGAGCTGAGAAGCACAAGAAGGATTGTAAGCAATAGAGATGCGTGAATATATTATATTTATAATAGAAATAGTAGGTTTTGAATGTCTCTCTCCATTTGAACGGTGAGAGGGCTTCTAGAAATTTTCTTGGTGGCCGACGTGTATGTCACACGTTTTCACCACCCAGCTGTTTTGTTAAGTCCATTTGGGTGGGCCAGAGCTTCAGAGGGCTTCCAATTAATCAAGTTTTGGAGAGGGCCCCCTGAGAGATGCTGATGGAGGAAAATTAAATAAAATTTAATGGAGGAAAAATATATATATATATATATATTAAATAAAATTTAATGGAGGAAATATATATATATATATATATATATAATTTTTTTTTTTCATTTTGAATTGAATATGGTCTCACTTATTAATGATTTTTGACACCAGACACTCATTATTTAATTAAGTAGAGCTGTTGATTTTTAATTTTTTTCTCTTTATAATATGGTGGGCTAGGTACACAAACATATGTATGAGGCTTTATGTGTTTTTTAAATGCATACCATGCAATCAAGTATCCACATCATTTGGAAAAATTTAGGGGATCAATGAATAGTATTTTGCTAATTTAATTAGTAAGGGCATGTTTGAACGTCCAATTCGAAATTAAACAATACAAAAAAATTTTTACGTACATAGAGTTAAAAGCATAAATTTATTACTTTGAACTACAATAATTTAAAATGTTAAAGTTATCACAATAGTTGATGTTGTAAAATCAATTATAAGGAATGCAATAAATGCTACTATTTTGAATTTTTACTCTGATTTATAATGATGACTATTGTTTTCTTGAATTTGTTAATTTAATATGATGGATTGTACCTTCAATTCTATGTAAAATTTCTTAAATTGTTTAATTTTGAATTAAACAACAAAACAAGCCCTAACTTAATTTATTGAGAGCATTTTTGTATGTTCCATTGAAATCGAATTATTTCATCATATTTTGCATATAATTTTGATAACAAATTTTACGGTAATTTAGACAAAGAAAAGGCCGGGTGACTATCATCTCAAGCATAGTTATTAAATCTAGACCGGCCTTGCGGTTGGACTGGTGAACTGGAACCTCAATCAGTGTGGTTTTGTAGTAGGGCCATCTAAGCATGTGAACGTGGAAAAACCATTTGATCCAGTCGGTTTTTTTATTGAACTGTTTAACCCGGCCGGATTGAATTGAATTGAACCGTTTTTATATCCTTCATGGCCTTTCCAATGGGATCCCTTTGATCACGGCCAACCATACTCTCAGCCTCTTCGCATAGTGCTGTTATTGCTGTTGCTTCTTATGCTTGTTTTTCTCTTCAGGATCGATATATATTACACCAATTTTAATTTATTTTGAATAAAAGATAATTATATATTTATATATATGTGTTCCAAGTGTTGTGACTTATATGCCTCGTGTCCTCATGATGGATTTTTTTTTTTTTTTCTCTAGGTATCTTTTCTAATGGTTTTTCCACTGATTTTAATTTTTTTTATAAATTTTTTAGGTGTGATACCAACTTGGCCAATTGACCCATGCCAACTTGGCCAATTGACCCAGTGACCCCTCATTTGGGTCAGTGTCTAGAACAAGTATTTAATAACTATAATCACAAGCAAAAATTTGGAAAGATTTGTGAATTTCGTTTCATTTCTTTATTTAATCCTATAATATCAGTTATGAGAATGGCTCCAAATTTTTTAAAGGGCTCCACTCAAGTTGATGCGATAAGTACCTCCAATGTTATGTAAAATTCAATTTTATCTGTATTATATTGTCATATTTTTACTCGTATAGAACCAAAGTGATTCGTCTTGCAGCAGTACCCATAGGGGTAGTAACCCACAAAATAACGTCCCCCCCTCCTCTCCTTTTAACCACTACAAATATGCGTTATGATAATAGTCATGTTTTCAAGAATAATCAGAGTTAATGTAAAAAAATTGAGATTGAATTAGTTCTAAAAAAAGAAAAAAAGAAAAAAAAAGTGTATATAATGCACTGATCACAATGATGGAAATTTTTGTGAAAATATAAGATCATGATTTTTGAATAAACCGTGGTCTACGCGTCACGTAGAAATTTAGAGACCACGCTAATTTCATAATATCTACTCTTGATGTTGAAAGTTAAATACCACATTAATTTCCTATGATCTACTCTTGATGTTAAGAAAAATCTATTCGAATCCTCATATTAGACTAGAGAGTTTATTGAATTCAAATTTATTTTACTCCGTCTACATTAGGGTTGAACTATGGTGCAAAATCCAATTAAAATCTAAAAAAAAACTATTTTATTGCATAATTATTTTTCCATGGCCAGCTAGAACGAATGTTCCATGCAACAAGGTGGCAATTGGCCAAAGAAAGAGACTGCCATTTTTAATTCTTGACTCGTAGAGTCGTAGACCATGCATGGTCATTAACTAGTGTCCATAATTTTCAAAAGTTATTTACATAGTGGGGGAATAATAGATTGGTCCGGCTGTAGGCAAATAATTATAGTTCAATGGAAATAATTATTAACTTAGGCTAAAAATGACTACTAATTATAATTATTTATCCATAATTGGAGTAATCTGTAATTTCCCCTTCACATAGTTTATTTTTTCACCGTAGGAATTGCAACCAAGTGGGCCATTGGCGACAAGAGACTGGACCATCATCGTACGAGCACATGCATGGTCATGTTCAACCTCCCTGTTTAGTTTTGTATTTTTAATAGCCACATGGTCATCTTCTCCATCTAGTTGTGAAGAGAAAATAGATTGTAAAACAGGAATTTCTTCTTAGTCAAGATGACTTCTTTGAAGGGGTGAGCCGAAAGTTGGACTGATCGATCAATGCCGGTTCTACCCTAGATGAATTTGAAATAGGAAAAAACAAAAATGATAAACAATGACCACCTTTTGTAATGACAAAGGTCTCATTGGTTAAGTATATGAACATAAACTTATATGTCAAACATATGTCAAAAACGTGTTATAGTGTCAAAAAAAATGAGTTACCGAGTAATTATAAGATAAAGGTCATGGGTTGGCCTTGAGGGAAAGTGATGAGAATTGAACTCAAAATCTCTTACTTGGCAAGAGACCCTAAAATCACTGGGTTCACCCCTCAAGGTTAGAAAATGAGTTATCTACTATTAATAAGAGTAATGACAACCAGATTTTGATGTAGGAACTTAACCAATACTCCTAAAAACTGCATCTAATAGGAGCAAGAGATTAAATCCCTTTATCCCATAGATCCTAGTGCCTCGATCGTAACTTCTCAAGCCTCATTATGAGGCTCACACTACTTCAATTGGGCAATCAATGGCCGAGCCAGGGGAGCCTTTGGGGGCAAGTGCCTCTAGAGACCTCAAACAATTTATTTTTTGGGATTAGTTATCATTTGATAACTATTTATCAACATAATGTCAAAAGAAGAAGAAGAAGAAGATGATAATCATTTTCGAGCATATATATAGTTTATTTGTAAATTCTTTATTTGGTATTATTAGAAAATGATTACCAAAAATTAATTTGTTTTAAAAAAAATTTAGAATTTTTAATTCCTACTTCATAGAATTATAACACAGAACCCTATTCGGAGACAACTCCTGACTCCACCTTTATGAGCAATGCTCTTGCATTGTCCACTCGCGCGGGTGAAGAGACTCAAACACGAGGACCTTGCAGTAACGACACTCAGGCTAAGAATTTCACACCCAAATACTTTACGTAGTGAATGGGTCGACAGGATCGAGACAGGAAATTCTAGGAATTCAAACCTGGATAAAATGTACATTACACACGTGCTTGACCATATGGATCGATGGCATGTATCTTCTTTTAAATTCAAAGGTTCAAGTCAAAAAGATGTGTTCTCTTCATCTTCTCATTTTCCTAGAAGTTGCCTTGATTCTCGGTATTTGACAAGCCAAAGTAAAAACAAAAACATCGTTTTCACAAAACAGAATATCCATACAGCGACCATAGTAATTTTTCCGAGTCTAGAAAGGGCTTATACTCATTCACACTCTCTTACGAGAGCCTCACATCAGCAATACTGCAATAATTTCATATATTCTTGATTATGATTATGATAATCAGCTCGGTCCCCCTTTGCTTGATAATAATTCTTACTTTGGAAAATCTCAAAACGTTTATTCCATTTAAAAAGTTAAAACAAAAGTAGTTATTTTACTTTCTCAAATTACCCGTTTCTATATTTAGAATTTCAATTACTCGAACTATAACACAAATAAAATGAAAAGAAAAATTAAAAAATTAAAATATATGAGTAACATGACAATTTATTAAATAAATCATTTTAATGTTCGTGCTTAGTTAAAGTGACTCAAACAATATAGAATGGAGTTAAGATAGATTTGAACCCGTATCAAACCAATTCCTAAATCATGTAGGGATTTCCTTATCAATCTTTAGTTACCCTTTTCGAATTTAAGATAAATTTGAGCTCATGTTATCTGTTCCGGAGATAATTCACAAGTTGTCACGAGGCCCATACATTTGTGGTAAACCAAACTTTACTTTAAGTTGGGTTGTGATTTTTTAAGATAAGCCCAACCAAGGTGTCCAATCATCGGGTTGGGTTAGACTCAACCTGCCCCAATTGTAGGCTAGCAGCCATGAATGCCCATATGGGTGCAGGGGCCTTTTCATCCCCATTTATTTTACAGTTTAAGGTTTGAAGAAAAATATTGAAAGTTTTCATAAAAACTAATCCTCTTCTATTAGAAAACACCATTTTTGAACAATTTTTTAGAATTTTTTGCCATTTATAGTTATGGCTTTAAACACAGTGATATTGACTAATGACTATTTTCGGGCATGGAGGGGGTTGTCTCTGTTTCCCAGCAAAACGAAACAGCTTCACACAACTAGATCATGGGACTTCATGGCCGGGCTTCCCTCAGCACGTTGAAAGAAGCACGGTTGAAAGTGACATCATCATCGAAGCATTCATTGGAACTACTAACTCGCATTATAGAACCAACTGCAGCGACTGCAAACGCAGTCTCCCTTGTATTGAACCCATCACAAAGAAGAATTACCACAACAGCCTTGCTGTTCCCCAACTTGACTTTGGCAAAATTCTTCTTTGTGATGGGTTCAGTACAGCTGTACAGGGGAGACTGCGTTTGCAGTCGGTGCAGTTGGATAATGCCAGTTAGTGGTTCCAATGAATACTCCGATGATGATGTCACTTTCAACCGTGCTTCTTTCAACGTGCTGAGGGAAGCGCGGCCATGAAGTCCCACGATCTAGTTGTGTGAAGCTGTTTCGTTTTGCTGGGAAACACAGAGACTACCCCCTCCATGCCTGAAATGGTCATAAGTCGAAACCACTGTCAGTACTGTTTAGCAATTAATACATGGGATTCACCGATACATCATGATTTTCTTGCCGAAATTCCAGTATATACCCATGCCACCAGCCAATTTAAGCATCTCTTCCTCTGTCAGATTTGCTGCAAACCCGTTAGAGCTCCTCTTGTAACTATATATAAGAGTCGTCTGCACTGCTGTTGAAAAAAATTTCCATTAGAGAAGTTGGGAATCATTAAAAATGAATTGTAGCTATGAGCAATTTTTATATAAGCATCTTATGCCTGATCTAGGCAAGTTTTTTTTTTTTTTTTTCCCCAAAAAAATCTAGGCAAATTAATGCAAACGTCCCATTAAAGTTTAAGACTATATTGATTTAACAATTAAGCCAAACACTATATATTATCTAACCTGCCATTAACTTCTTGCAGGATTTCTCCGTGAAGTGAGGTATGAGAAAATGTACTGTCATGAGTGTCACCCATGTATACAATATAGACCTGTATCCACAAAATCATAAGTGAAAATTTATCCTGTTAGAATTTACTCGCATGGACCGAGAGACAAACCATATCAATTAACCTTGTATGGTGGACTCTATTTCTTGCTTTCTATTGTCACTAAATCAAACTGTTTTTTTCATCAGCCTCATAAAATTAAGGAGCATTAGTGGTCAGTCCAGGTCCATGCACCTAAGCATGGATGAAAACCAAGCCCAGGACCACGCTTGAGCCAATCAAAATCTGGATCATCATTGAAGTTTACTAGCTAGGCCAGTTCCAGCACGATTAACTACTAATTTGTATAGACAAAGAAGTCACAAAATATATCACCAACACAATCATAGAGAATTAGAGATGCTCACCTTTCTATTGGAGCTGGAAGCTTGGTTGCAGTGGATGAGCAGAATAAGAGTGAGGCAGAAGAAGAGGGACAATGAAGAATAAATTTTGGGAGCCATTGGAGAAGTGCAAATCTCATAAGCAGATGATGGCCCTTTTATAAGCACCAACACCCCCCTCCCCCCCTTCTCTTTCCTTTGCTCTTCTTCTCTTCCTAGAGAACTACAGCTAGCACACGAAAGCTACTTCAACCCAATATCATAGGTCATTATTGTTCATTTATTATGCCATTTCCAGAAATGGACATTAGACAATGATCTTTGATTTGTCACCAATCCATCTATGGCTTCGTGATCAATTTGAGATCTGGTTGAGTTACTTTTTGCTTATGGTCCATGCAAACCCATGCTGTTTGGAAATATTCTCTTATTTAATTTCGCAATAAATATAAGCCTTAGGTAAGGCCGTCTAGCCTTTGAGCCGGCCATGATTGTACGAAGGCTAGAACTATATGGTCCTATAGTGTCATTGCCAGTTATTTTATTTACTTAAAAAACTGAGTTGGATTCATTAGTACATGCACATGGTTTGTATATTGAGCTGGTTCTTGTCAATTCCTCAACCCTTTTCACAGGCTAGAATTTCGTGGTCCTAATGGCATGAACATTGTTTGCTGTTGGTCCAAATTGTCCTTTTAGTTTACTTACTCAATGTCAGAATTCATTATTTTTTATTTAATGTCATGCAGGTATTGTACATGGTGGCAATCCAAAATAATTTGGCCACATTGGCAGAGGGAAACGAAAGAGAAATTTTGGGAGCCATTGGAGTAGTGCACAACTCATGAGAAGGGAAAAAGAAAAAAAGACTTGCAATTAGAATGAACAATTACTTCCAGTTGTAATTTTCCAGACCAAAAGGTAAGCAAAAACCAGTGTAGTCAAAAGAGAGATCGATGATGGGAAGACAACATATTCACATTCCAACCATTTCATAAATGCCATCACTGATCTGTAAGACATTTTTTTTAATTTATTTTGATTGGAAAAATGATATATATATATAATTTTTTTTTTAATAAGACCAGGGGCAAGGCACGTACCCAACAATAGTTCTCTTATCACATTGGGGGAGATTCTAAGTTGGAGTCTTAGGATAATTATATGTCGACTTAATAAATTGCTCATCCATGTTAGCCAAAGGCAAAAAAAAAAAAAATAGTAAGAAGACATGCAATTAGAATGAATAATTACTTCCAGTTGTAATTTTCCAGACCAAAAGGTAACCAAAAACCAGTATAGTCAAAAGAAAGATGAAGGGAAGACAGCATATTCACATTCCAACCATTTCATAGATGCCATCACTGATCTGTAAGACATTTTCTATTTTGATTGGAAAAATGATATATATATTATTAATAAGACTATGGGCAAGGCACGTGCGAGGCACGTGCCCCACGGTAGTTCTCTTCCCACATTGGGGGAGATTCCAAGTTGGAGTCTTAGGATAATTATATATCGACTTAATAAATTGCTCATCCATGTTAGCCAAAGGAAAAAAAAAAAAAAAAGTAAGAAGACATGCAATTAGAATGAACAATTACTTCCAGTTGTAATTTTCCAGACCAAAAGGTAACCAAAAACCAGTATAGTGAAAAGAGAGATGAAGGGAAGACAACATATTCACATTCCAACCATTTCATAGATGCTCATTGATCTGTCAGACATTTTTTTTAATATTTTGATTGGAAAAATGATATACTCCATCCGTTCCTAAATAAGTGCCCTATTTTTTTTTTTGGGATGTTTCAAAATAATTGTCCTATTTCAAAAGTCAATGGTAATTTTTGATTCATTTCCTAAAATGTCCTTAAAAAGGTATTCTCACTTTTTCTAATATTTTACACACTTGAGGGCAAAATTGGGCAAGGCGCGTGCAAGGTGCGTGCAAGGCACGTGCCCGACAGTAGGTCTGCATTGGGGGAGATTCTAAGTTGGAGTCTTACAATAATTATATGTCATCTTAATAAATTGCTCATCCATGTTAGCCAAGGGTAAGAAAAAAAAGAAAAAAAAAAGAAAGAAGTAAGAAGATGTCCAATTAGAATGAACAACTACTTCCGGTTGTAATTTTCTAGACCAGAAGGTAACCAATTAAGAACCAGTATAGTGAAAAGAGAGATGAAGGGAAGACAACATATTTACATTCCAACCATTTCATAGATGCCATCATTGATTTGTCAGACATTTTTTTTAATATTTTGATTGGAAAAATGATATACTCCCTCTGTTCCTAAATAAGTGCCCTATTTTTCTTTTTGGGATGTTTCAAAATAATTGGCCTATTTCAAAAGTCAATGATAATTTTTGATTCATTTCCTAAAATACCCTTAAAAAGGTATTCTCACCTTTTCTAATGTTTTACACACTTGAGGGCAAAATTGGGCAAGACGCGTGCAAGGTGCGTGCAAGGCACGTGCCCGACAGTAGGTCTGCATTGGGGGAGATTCTAAGTTGGAGTCTTACAATAATTATATGTCGTCTTAATAAATTGCTCATCCATGTTAGCCGAAGGTAAGAAAAAAAAGAAAAAAAAAGGAAAGAAGTAAGAAGACGTGCAATTAGAATGAACAACTACTTCCGGTTGTAATTTTCCAGACCAGAAGGTAACCAATTAAGAACCAGTACGGTGAAAAGAGAGATGAAGGGAAGACAACATATTCACATTCCAACCATTTCATAGATGCCATCACTGATCTGTAAGACATTTTTTATTTTGATTGGAAAAATGATATATATATTATTAATAAGACTAGGGGCATATTTTTCCTCAATCATCTGATTTAGTTGAAATGGATTACTCCAGCTGCATATTTTGTTAGAAGACAGCTTATTCCTTTCCGGCATGCAATTTATTTAGTTGAAAGGGACAAATTTCAAACTAGGCCAAGTTATATATGAAGTGAAAACTACTCTGCATCCAAATTTTGCCTTATGGCTCAACACAAATCAAACTTTCAATGTCGACTTGATACCACCACCAAGTGTCTCTGTGAACAAATTTGATTGCTGTTGGTTGGTTCTTCCCCCATCATTTTTATCATAAACTATTTTTACAATTTCATTTCGTTAATTAAATTTGAAACTTTATGTCAACTTTTCCTTAAATATCACTTCAGATCATGAATATCTTCAAAAATGAGAGCCTGCTCTCTATATTTCGATGACCTATACAAGATGCTGATTTAGTTCTTGTCTAGTTGTCTTTTATGGTTTTTTAACACATTGTACAAAGGCTAGAACTATATGGTCCTATAGTAGTGTCATTGTTAGTTATTTTATTTAGTTAAAAAATGAGTTGGATTCATTAGTACATGCACATGGTTTGTATATTGAGCTGGTTCTTGTCAATTCCCCAACCCTTTTCACAGGCTAGAATTTCGTGGTCCTATTGGCATGAACATGGTTTGCTGTTGGTCCAAATTGTCCTTTTAGTTACTTACTCAATTTCAGAATTCATTATTTTTTATTTAATGTCATGCAGGTTAAGAAGAATGGACACAGATACGAGACACAGTTACGACACGGCACGGACACGCCGACACAACAAATCTTCAAAATTTAGGAGACGACACGGCGAGGACACACTATTAATAAAATGCATGTTTTATGTATATAGCTAGATAATATCATATAGTTTCACATCCATCATTCCAAATGCATTTTTTCTATTGTTTTTAGAAACCTTAGTGAAGTTATTCATTGATAAAATAAGACAAAAAGGAAAAGGAAGACTATTAAAAAGACAAAAAAGATGAAAAGAAGGAAGTATTGTGTTGGAGGAGTGTCGTGTCCGATACGTGTTCGACACGGACACGGCACCTCTAAAGAAGTATCTGTGCTTCCTAGCATGCAGGTATTGTACATGCTGGCAATCCAAAATAATTTAGCCACATTGGCAGAGGGAAACGAAGGAGAAATTTTGGGAGCCATTGGAGAAGTGCACAACTCATGAGCCAATGATGTCCCTTCTATAAGCACCAAACCCCCTACCCCCATTCTCCTTAATGTCCTCTTCTTCTCTACGTAGAGAACTACGACATGCGAGAGCTCCTCCATTGCCCGATATCAAAGGTCATTATTATCCATTTATCATGCCATTTCCAGAAATGGGCATTAGACAATGATCTTTAGTTTGTCATACATGTAGAATTGTCCGGTGATCACTTTGAGGTCTGGTTGAAATTAATTTTTGCTTGTGGTCCATGCAAACCTATGTTAGGAAGTATGCTCTCATTTTCCCAATAAATAAACCTATGTTGAATTTACTTATTATGTCAATGTTATTTGTATAAGTATATATCTTGTTAATTTGATAGGGAGACATTGGCAGATACTCCCATCTTCTCCCAACACGTTGAGAATCTTCATTGAAAATTTGATGGCGGCATGGCGCAACACATGGTCCTATTGGCTATATATGCAACATGGTACAAAGATTAGAACTATAGGCTCCATACAGAGTAATTTTCTTTTATAAATGAAAGAGATTTGTGAACCTATTGGCTATATGTGAACATGGTCTGTTAACAGAGGCATTGAATTCAGATATGAAAGAAGAAAATGGCTAGGCAATTTTTCATCTAGTGATAATGATTGTCATTATTTCGTTGGTTAAGACCGATGGTCGAGATTCCATCTTGATCCAAATATTATTATTATTATTATTATTTTTCAAATTGTTTGAACAGAAACACATCCAAGTTGCCCCGTTATCTTTCCCACAGCAGAGCCATGAAAACACAAATATGCCAACCAAATTAAACAAACTCTGAAGGTCCATTTAAGAACCATGATCCGCTTCCATCTTGAAAAGAGCCCCCTGTGTTTGGTACATTGGAATGGAATGGGAATGGAATGAGGTTGGGAATGGAATGGAAAAGGGAAAGAAAAGAATGGTTATTCTCAATAGCCATTTCATGCTTTTGTTTGGTACACCTAAGGAATGGGATAGGCATTTTCAATACAATCAATTAGATTAATGAAATGGTGGGCCCCTGCAATCAATTAAATTAAGAGGGCCTCTATTGACACCCCAAGACTTACTTTTCATCCCCCATTTATTTTACACTTTAAGGTTTTATGAAAAATATATAAGGTTTTTATAAAAACTGATCGCATGTTCTATGAGAAAACATCATTTTGAACAAATTTTTAAAAGAAAGTTTTTCGAAAATATATCGTTTGAGTATAATTTTTTTCCATTTATAGTCTTCGTTTCACAAATGTCTAAAAAGTCCACTTAAATGATATATTTTGGAAAAACTTTTTTCTAAAAAGTTGTTCAAAATGATGTTTTCTAATAGATAACTCGATCAGTTTTTATGAAAATCTTACATATTTTTCATAAAATCTTAAAGTATAAAATAAGTGAGGGATGAAAAGCAAGTATTTGGTGTCAATAGAAACCTCCTTAAATTAATGAAATGGTGGGCCCGTGCTATTTTTTGAGAGAGAGACAGAGAGAGAGAGGGGGGGAATGAAAAGCCGGCAGATGTGTGTCAGGTGGGCCCGTGGTATTTTTTCTCTTTTTGTGGGCTGGGAATGAGCTTTCCCTTGTGTGAAAGAAGGAATGCTCATTCCTCTCATTCAATGGAATGGCTAGCAAGAGGGAAAAAGGATTCCATCCTTTTGCCAAACAAACATCCCAATTTTTTTTGACCAATGGAATCCTCATTCCATTTCATCCCTCAAACCCACGTAACAAACACAGCCTAAATGCAGCCACAAGACCGTCAGTTAACAAAGCGTAGCCTCAGCAGCCCAGCAAGACCAAAAAGCACACCCAACATAACATAGCCACTACTACCAACCAATGCCATACCCACCCTAAGGCAGCTGCATAAACCCATCAAAAGCCATCCAAATCCATCTTAATTATGATCATGATTATTATTTTTTTTTCACCAAGTGGCACAACTCGTAACTGCTAAGACCACCAACCCACAACTGACAAATTGATATTCAATTCAAAATTAGACAATTCAAAAAATTTTATGGTACAAATCCATCGCGTGAGTTAGAATGTTTTAAAAAACAGGAATCATCGTTAATATTGATGTTATAGGAATCATCGTCATCATGCTTGGCGTGCCAGGTTGAATTTTTTTATTATTATTATTATTTTTTTTTGTGGATAATTAGTGTGCCAGATTGAACTGTGGGAGAGACTGGTAAGTAACCCCCCATGCATGCTTTTAAGTGTCACATTTAATTGGTAAACTGCCCATGGCGCACTAAATTATAGCTACATAACTATTCTTCACTAACGCTCCCTATGAGAAATTAAAGAGAGCTAGGAAATAGGAAGCCATCCAAACCCCAAAAACTGATACATATATATATATATACACACACACACACACATATGCATGTCCCAGGTACTCCTACAACTCAGGCAATAAGGCGCCTTACAGAAAAGTGATACACAGATCGACAACAAATACAGCCATGTCTACACTCCGAGTAGCCATTGTTACCGTAATGCTACTAATATTTGCATCATGGAAAACCAGTATGGGCGTCACTTTGATCGTGAGCAATCAACTCAGTGGAGACAAGGAAGTAAATATCTCTTGTCGAGGTCATCTTACAGCACCGCTAGAACAAAGTATCTTCCCCGGGAATGTAGTTTCTATCGAGGTCCCACGCGATGGAGTTCAGTTTTTTGCGCCAAGACAATGTATCGCGTCCCATGATCGCATCTCTGCAGACCTCTATGTATCATCGGGTGTAGAGGATCGACAGAATTGCGTCAATTGGTGCTTTATAAGAGTAACAGATAAAGGTTCTTACCGCTGGAATGAAGACAAGAGGGCGTGGATGAAACTTCCTCCTCCCAGCGCCATCTTGGACTAGCTAGTTGCAACTTGCATGTAATTAATGACACCCCAAGGGCCATGAGTCCATTACGTTGCTGCATATCAATTAATTAATAGTCGATCGGCCTAATTTATGTTATTTTATTTTATTTATTTATTTATTTTTAATCTTTTCTTGCGAGCACTGACATCGACATGCAATGGTGCAAGCTTCCATTGTGTTTTTTTTTAATTTTTTTTAATTTTTTTTTATTTAGTATGACTATTAGTTTTGTGAAAATGCCAGATACAAGGACCTTAAGGAAGTCTGAAACAAAGTTGAAGCATATAGAAAATTAAGTCAAGGGGGTTATGAAGGTGACTGCCCCACGAAAATAAGATATTGTACCAGCACAATGCACTGAATAAGCCATAATGATTATTTATTCTTCTCTGATTTTCTTAATGGCATACTTAAGGAAGAAGCCATAAGACTCCCAAATGAAAGTTACATGCCAGCTTTAACTTCATGAGTAATCAATCTCAAAGGGTGGACTAGTGGCCGGTTCTATGCCTTACGTTGAAAAAGCGGGTAGTCGTAGGATTGATTTCCAAGTTCCAACTCTTTTGTGGGGTCAACCACTAGTAAGGTGTGGGGTTATCCTACAAGGTTAAGTGATTTAGAATGGACAATTTAAGTGATTTGGAATTGACAATTACCTTAATCATGCTTAGGGAATTAATCGGCCATAGGTCTATCTATCTATCTATTCTATAATATGTACCAGTTTGTGTGACGTGGCATTCCATAATCATTTCCCTCTTAAACTCTCTCTTCCCCTTCACTTAGGCCCCACAACTCTCCTCTTCTCTCTGTATCTCTCATAATCTAGCTCTTTTCTTTCACTTCACCTGAGAGGTCTCTCCCATATCCTTCCTCACAGAAGCATCATTTCAAACTTCAAAACTTAATTCAAATTTTGAAATTTAAAACTTTTCGAACAGATTTATCATAAGCCATTCTACTTACTTTTCTTCCAATCTCTCTCTTGGATATCTCATTCCACCATTTCTTTCTCCTTGCTGGAAAAGTCTTTCGCCATTGTTGGCAACACCAGGACGCTACACCGTCACAAGCTTTGTTCACTCCTGTGCTTCTCTCAGTTCCCAAAACTCATGTACGCCATTTTCTCATCCCCTCATATTCTCTTCTCCTCTCTTTCATGGGCTACAAGTACCGTCACCATGTGTTTATTTGTTTAATAATTTTGAAGTAAATTAGATTTCTATACTTTATTTAAGAATTGCGATATACATATCTTGATACGTTATTAAGAAACGAATGCAACAATGGGGCTCCTCACTTGATACAATCCATCATCCCACGCCAAGGAACCAGATATAATAGTTTGATCTATTGTAGCTTCAACCGTCACGACAAAGGATTGCTTCTGCGCAAGAGATTTGAATGAGAGGAAACTCGGTTCAACTTGGATTTTGAGTTCAGGTGGGGCATTCACTATTGCCTTGTAAGTGGACAGTGGTGACCCAACATTTGTCACCGTCCTATGGAAGATGCGGGTGACAGATATGCTGGACTTGGTGGATAGAGCAAAAGAAGGGTAATTTAGATCCCAAACCGTTCCATTTATGTCTTTAGAGCAGCTACTGTTATCTCCGGTAAGAAGTCGTAGAGATTTATTGCTATAACCTTGTCCACACAAGAATTTTACATAATCAACTTCTCCAGCATCATATACTAAACTAGGATTAACAGCCTTTAAGGATCTATATGACCTGCCCCATAGCCAAACTCTGCATCTGTATTAGTTTTAACACTCATGGGAAAAGCTGCAAATTAATGGACATAAGAAGCAAGAGGAGTTAGATAGGTATAAACATGTAACGGTGTAAGTAATTCAAGGGCCATGTGCATCAGTGCATGAATGCTTAATTTTCTTCCTCCCCCCAATTCATTATTATGCTTAGAAGGTGAACTTCTTTATGATAATTTTACATGTTACAAGATCATGTCTATATTTTAGGAAAATGATTGCGTAACCGAAATATCAAATCCATAAAAATGAAAAATTGCAAAAAAAAAATAAAAAAAAAAATAATAATAATCTCCACTGCTGACACATTATCAAGCCAGCTTTGATTTGTTTGTCATTGTAAAATGCAATGACAGACTATCGTGGTAGCTAGACTCCAAATTTTATTTATCTAAATGATTTTCCTATATATTGAAGTGATTATTGAAAGAAGCAGGGTGCCACTTAATTATCTGAATATGAAAAAGATGGCCTTTTGGGGGCTAAAAGAGAAGGCTTGCAGATTATATTTCTGTTGGCAACTGGCAAGCACTATATTTGCACATTTACTGGGAAAAACCTTCCAGTTGCCATGTAAGGTTATTCATCTATGAAGTTGCTACAAATTTGCTTTAAGGTTATAGGTTAAACTTTTACCTGTTGTCATTAAAGCAGACTTAATAGCAGCAGGAGACCATGATGGGTGAAATGATTTAACGTAGGCAGCTGCCCCACTAGCATTGATGAGATTTACAGTGAAGAAGAGAGAGAGATGATGAGATTTACAGTGAAGAAGAGAGAGAGAGATATCTGAAAAAGTATTCCATTTTAATATTGCTTTAAGAACAGATGGTACATATATATACAAAGGAGTAACAGTCAGTTAGATTCTAACTAATAGCTATAACCGTCTTAACAAACATTAGTTAGAGTAACTAAATCAGTTAATCTAGTTTTGTACACTATTCCTTAATAGGCCCCCTCAAACAAATGGGCAAGGAACTTGGCATTAGTTTGCTCAGTAATCAAGTGAAACGCACAGAGGAAAGGCCTTTAGTAAAAAGGTCAGCAATCTGATCTTCACCAGAAATGAACTTAACTTCAAGATTTTTGCGAACAACTTTCTCACGTATAAAATGAAAATCAATTTCAATATGTTTGGTGCGAGCGTGAAATACAGGATTGGATGCCAAGGCCAAAGCGGAAATATTATCACACCAAAGCTTGGGTGCCTCATGAAGAAAAACATGAAGATCCTTAAGCAGCATGCGTAACCAAGATAAGTCAGCAGCTGCTTGTGCAAGAGATCGATACTCAGCTTTAGTGGATGAACGAGCAACTGTGGCCTGCTTCTTAGCATTCCAAGTGATAGGATTAGGACCCAAAAATACAACAAAACCTGAAGTAGAGCGACGATCATTGGGATCTCCAACCCAATCAGCATCACTATAAGCAGACAAAGTCAGAGAACCAGATTGATAGAAGATACCATGCTCTGTAGTTCCCTTGAGATAGCGAAGTATCTTTTTAACAGCAGCAAAGTGAACATCAGTGGGATTATGCATAAACTGGCAGACATGGTTTACTGAGAAAGCAATATCCGGTCGTGTAAAGGTAAGATATTGAAGAGCTCCCACCATGCTACGATAAGTGGAGATATCAGACAAAGGCATGCCATCTGATTTACTGAGTTGAGCAGAGGTAGAACAAGGAGTGGAACAAGATTTGCAGTCAAACATGTGATGCTTAAGGAGAAGATCCTTAGTATACTTGGCTTGATTAATGAATAAACCAGATGTGGTATAATGAATTTCTAAGCCAAGAAAGTAATGAAGTTTGCCAAGATCCTTAATGTCAAAAGCCAATCCCAATTGCTTGACTAAAGAGGTCATAAAAGAAGGATCATTCCCAGTAAGGATGATATCATCAACATATAGAAGTAAGATAGTAAGAGAAGAACCTTGGCAGTGAATAAAAAGAGATGAATCAGCCAAAGAAGCAGTAAACCCAAGAGAGCATAAATGCGTGGTAAAACTTTCAAACCAGGCACGAGGAGCCTGTTTTAAGCCATAGAGAGACTTGTGAAGTTTGCACACATGATGGGGAAATTGAGGATCAATAAACCCAGGCGGCTGACTCATAAAGACCTCTTCCTTGAGAACCCCATGAAGAAACGCATTGCTAACATCCAACTGCCGCAAAGACCAATTAAACTGAGCAGCAAGAGAAAGAACTATTCTGACAGTAGCAGGCTTTACTACAGGACTGAAAGTTTCATCATAATCTAAACCAGCCTCTTGATGATAACCCTTACCCACAAGCTGTGCTTTATAACGAGCAATACTGCCATCAGAATGTCTTTTAATGCGATAGACCCATCGACAACCAACTAGATTCTGAGTAGGAGAGGAAGTAACTAAAGACCAAGTGCCCTGTTTTTGAAGTGCTGAAAATTCATCAGCCATTGCAAGTCGCCATTGTTCATGCTTAGAGGCTTCAGTGTAACTAGAAGGCTCAGATATAGAATGAATCTGAGTAGAGTAACACATCTTCTTTTTAAAAATTCCAGATTTGGATCTAGTTTGCATAGGATGAACAGAAGGGGAGGAGGTGGGGGGAGCAATATGCTCGGGAGAATGTGAGGGAGGAATAATAGAAGGAGATGAATTAGTATTAGAATGAGGGAGAGGAGGGGGAGATGGAGAAGGAGGATCAGAAGATGTGGAAATAGGAAGAGAATCAGAAAGTGGAGATGGGAAAATAGGGCCAAGAATGGATGGAAGAGAACAGGGATCAAGAAAAAGAAGAGGAGAAAGCCATTGTGAAACAACAGGAGGAGTAGAGGGAGAAAGAGAAGATGAAGAAGGAAGAGAATTAAAAGGAAAAGATGTTTCATCAAATACAACGTGACGAGAAGTGTACCACCTATTTGTAGTTGGATCAAGACACTGAAAACCCTTGGAATTTGGAGCATAGCCCATAAAAATACATTTGGTGGTATGATTTTGTAGTTTATGACGATTATAAGGAGTTAGAAGAGGATAACAACTACAACCAAAAACTCGCAGAGATGAGTAATCAGGTTTGAGACCAAATAACACTTCATAAGGAGACTTGTCATGAAGAACAACACTAGGCATCCTATTAATAAGAAAAATAGCTGTAGAGAAAGCATGTGTCCAGTATTTCAAAGGCATAGAGGATCGAGACATGAGAGTAATGCCAGTCTCGACAAGATACCGATGTTTCCGCTCAGCAACCCCATTTTGCTGAGGGGTATGAGGACAAGAAAGTTGATGAAAAATGCCATGAAGATCACGAAAAAGATTAAAGTCAGTACTAGTGTACTCACCACCACAATCACTACGCAAAATTTTGATTTTAGTGGACAACAGATTCTCAATATAAGTTTTAAAATGAGTAAAGGTAGGTAACACTTGAGACTTATACTTCAAAGGAAATATCCAAGTAAAACGAGAGAAATCATCAATAAAAGACACATAGTATCGAAAACCAGTTATTGAAGTGATGGGGGAAGGACCCCAAACATCACTGTGTACAATTTGTAAAGGAGAAGAAGATTGAACATTAGCAGATGAAAATGGCAACTGAGACATTTTGCCATGTAAACAATGCTCACAAACAGAAGGAGAGGAAGCTGTGGAGAGCTTTAGCAACGAAGCTTGATTGAGAATGCGACAAAGAGCTTTATTATGAGGATGACCAAGCCGATCATGCCATAATTGTTGAGAAATTCGGGAACAAACTTGAGCAAGTGGAAAAGAAGACTGCAAGCAAGGAGTAGCAGGAGAAGAAGTTGGAATGGGATAAAGACTATCTTTACTCTGGCCTCTGTAAAGAATCCTCCCCGTGAAATTGTCCTGAACAGTGAAGTGAGTGGCATCAAAATAAAATGAACAATTATTGTCCTTGCACAATTGATGAACGAAAAGCAAATTAGATGAAATAGTAGGTACTCGAAGAATGTTGTTGAGTTTAAATGTGTGAGTAGAAGTAGGAAGTGTAGAATTACCAATATGAGAGATAGGAAGCCCCTGGCCATTCCCCACAGTCACTGTATCATTACCTGAAAATTCATTGTGTAGAGACAAATTGGACAGATCTGAGGTAATGTGATTTGTGGCACCTGTGTCTGTCAACCAAAACTTAGGAGGTAATGATGTTGAAGATTGGAAAGAAGCAGCCATTGCAGCAAGCTTTGAAGGAGGATGACGGCCTTGGTAAGAGAAATCCATACGATGATAACAATCCAAAGCCGCGTGACCATTCTTACCACAAATTTGACAACCAAATTGTCGAGAATCAGAACTTAAGGGACTGAACTGTTGTCGAGAATCAGAACTGAAGGGACTGAACTGTGATTGAGAAGAATTCCCTGAAGTATTGTAATTGGATCTACTACTGTAATTGGATCTTCCGCTGTAATTGGATCTTCCACGACCTCTATTATGCTGAAATCGTTCTCTACCTCGAGAATTGAAAGTATGTTGACCAGAAGAATTAGATGGTTGTGACTGGGAAGCAGCCATAGCCATAGGATGTGACAAATCCTTCAGCTGATCGTGAGTTTCCTTGAGAGTTTGTTCTTCAGAGTGCAGTAAAGCATGGAGTTCTTCAAACGAGAGAGGATCATTTCGAGTTTTGATGGCTGACCTGATAGAATGATATTCAGATGGAAGACCTTTGAGTGTTATGTGCAACAATTCTTCATCATCAACAAAAGCAGAGGCTGCCGATAACTTGTCTCGAAGCTCCTTAATTCGCTGAAAATAGACATCAATTGAATCATCATTTTTCTTGACTCCATGTAATTCCATCTTGAGATTCAATATATTTGCTCTGGAATTAGATTGAAATCGGCGTTCGAGCGTTGTCCAAACTCCTTGAGCTGTAGTCTGTCCAACCACCATGGATAAAGCTGATGGAGAAAGTGTTGATTTGACCAGCGTAAGAAGAGCCTGATCTTGCATGATCCATTGATGAAAAGCTGGATTTTCTTGAGTAGAGAAATTGCCCTCGTTATCTCGAACAAATCGATCTGGACATGACACAGATCCATCGATGAATCCGATCAGAGAATACGCTCGAAGAACTGAAGTGATTTGATATTTCCAGATAACGAAATTTGATGAATCTAGCTTTACAGAAACCAGATTTGAAATATTAGAAAGCAAAATAATTGGATTTTGAAAGGTAGAAGTGGAAGGAGTAGAAGATGAAGATCCAGTAGTTGAAGAAGCAGAGGATGAAGACGCCATTGTTGAATGGTCTTAATGCTCTGATACCATGATGAGATTTACAGTGAAGAAGAGAGAGAGATGATGAGATTTACAGTGAAGAAGAGAGAGAGAGATATCTGAAAAAGTATTCCATTTTAATATTGCTTTAAGAACAGATGGTACATATATATACAAAGGAGTAACAGTCAGTTAGATTCTAACTAATAGCTATAACCGTCTTAACAAACATTAGTTAGAGTTACTAAATCAGTTAATCTAGTTTTGTACACTATTCCTTAATAAGCATGTGGGCAAGATATGGATGTGCCAGAGAGTATATTGTATGGAACTACTCTATTGTCCCCTTTTGATCCTGTCACGGTGGTCGCTAGTGACCACGCAGCCAAAATGTCGACCCCCGGGGCTGTTAAATCAGGCTGCACGAGATAAGAAATGAAATTATTGTGAAATAAGATGGCACACCAAAGTTGAAAAATAGAGGAAATTATCGCAGCTACCTTGAGAATGTCACTTGTGATTGGGTTAGGTTCCCTTGATGAGAATGAAACTACTTACGGGGCCAACTCATCTTTAGCCTCAATGCTCTTTAGTATAGTTGCAGTGGGTTTACTATGAAATTAGAAAAAAAAAAAAAATCATTAAAGTTAGTACTGTTATTTGTTTTTTATCCAGTCTCACCAGTAAATTATGTAGAAAAGATAATTTAGAGAATTACCTGGTTGAGTTTAAGTAGTTTAAAACATTGTTGCTATCATTCAAACCTAGAGGGGAAGCTGGTAAAACGAAAGAGAAGGCAAAATCTCTGTAACCAATGTGTTGCATTACAGTACCAATTGCACCGGCTGCAAACACAGCCTCCCCACTATTCACAGTATCGCAGAGAACAATTTTACCATTCATCAAAGATTCGTTCAAGGAGTTTGGGTAGCAATACCTACGTGTCATGACAAATCTTGGTTATGCATTTTCAATTTCAGATATATCAGAACCAGAAAAGCTTCGAAGGGACTAACCCATGAATCCATAAGCAAGATCTAATTAGATAAAACCATAATTCCACAAACAAGATGTAATTAGATAAAAGTGGTTCGACAGACTCTGATGAACAACATTGTGTAATTTTCATATCCAGTATCCTAATTTCTCTTTTTATTTATTTATTTATTTTTATTTATATTTTTTTTTACACCTTGATTGGGATCCGTCAAAGCCTTTTTGGATGTTTGGGGCATCTCCACCATAAATGATAGGGTACGAATCATTCATCTCAAAAGTGTTCACAGAAATTCCCTACATGCAGAAAAAAAAATGTTGTAAGGGGCAATGGTGAATCCAAGATAAGAAACATGCATTAACACAATGGCCTGCGTAAAACAAATCACTAATGGAAGGGTGATGCAGCATTCAATGACGTCAGTACACTATATAACCCAGACCAACACTACACCAACTAAAGCAGAAAACACCCTTCACAAACCATGAAGAACAACACCCGAAAGACGAAGCCTAATGGCAAACCCAATACACAAACAAAACAACAAACACCAGAAATGCAAAAAAAACGAAGAACTTACAACAATACCAATTGGAACGCACCCTAGTCTCCGCACAACACAAGAGAGCTAAACTCCAAAACAATCCAATGATTCAACCGTCCAACACAAAAGCAACTTGACTTATAATGGAAATTTCAATCAGAGCACGGAAAACTTGCACCGAAACGAAAGTGCCCTTCTACGCCGAGGCTCCAACCTGCCACAGAAACAAAGGCAAGAGCGGCAGCAACAGTGGGATCAATATGGCAGCTGAAAATATGAAAGAGCAACTCCAAGATCGAATAAGAAACATCGTGGAGGCAGAGCAGCAACTAAACCACCATTGTGAAATCTCCCTAAAACTTGTGACATATGGCCCACGAACTCTAGTTGTTATTATCAAAGACGTCCCCTTCGTTTTCCTCTACCACCGCTTCAGTCTGCCTATAGTCTCTTGGTCATTGCCAAACGACACCACACATCAGCTTCCAAGTTTCCCCAGGGTCAGGCGATTTCTATAGTATTGGCAAATGGCAACACCCTCCGTCCGAGATATTGGGTGAGGGCCTGAGGGGATTGGCCCTGAAGCCGGCTCAAAACGGATAGACCCACTTCTAAAGCCAACAAGACCGGATTCTAAACCGTAGACTTTCGTAAGCCCAGGTGACCGATACCCATCAGCAATGGAGTTATTATTGTTCTAAACTTCTAATAGTTGGTAGTGCTAGTAAGTTGTGTATTAATTAAAGTGTCATGAAAATGAATATTGACTATTTAGGAAATTGCCAGGTTGCCCCTAACTCCCCAAATATAAACAAACAGGCATCAATGGTATTCCATGAGTTTAAATTCGAGATCACCCTCTTAACAAGTGAGACAAATGATAGTAAGCTACCATGTCATCGACTCTAGTTTTTATAGTTATGTAAATAGGAAAGTTTCTACCATTTGTGGTGAAATACCTCTTGTAATTCTTATAAAGAGTAGTGCTATTTATCAAAAATCATCATCTCAAATTCAACATCCCAAATAAGGTGTTATCTTGGTACTGGATCATTTTTGGCTTATTATTCAACTTCATATTTCAAAATTCAAATTTATGGGTTATTATTTTGTCACATCATTTGTGATGTTGAATTTAAGAAAATAATTTGGGACAAGTAACATTTTCCTCCTATAAATTCTAATGAGAGAAGAAGCTAGAGGAAGGTTGAATTTGAGTCTCAAAAATCTGCAAGTTGTCTTGCTTTGGAGTGGACTGATTCCTCCTTTGGTTTAATCAAGCATTTGGCTTGGTCGCGTTTGAGTGATTCCACAATTTGTGACATTAAGTGATTCCATTGCCTTTGGTGAGTGATTCCCAAGTATCCATCCCCTTTCAATCCCATCCCATTTTATTTCTATAACCTCCTAACTTGTTCTATTCGTCCCGCATCAGAATGAGATAAAAACATTGTTTTAACTCTGATAAGCATATAAAAGGAAAGCAAGACTCTCACCTCATAAACCATATTGTTCCCCAACTGCACCTTAGTCACGAACTTTCTGTCAATAGTGCTAGCAGCGACTGAGAGTGACCAAGGCGAGAAATTGGAGATTGTTGTAGGAACAGGACCCAAATTACCAACAGCATTGGATGTGAGTATACCATTTTTCATTGCGTGGAAAGCTCCTATAGAAATTGAGTCCTCAAAGTAATCCAAAGCAATGACCCCCCCAACTGAAAGAGATATTATATCAACTCCATCGGCAATTGCATCATCGAATGCTGCGAGAATATCCGCATCAGGACAACCATCAGACCAACATATCTTGTACACAGCAATGCGGGCAGAGGGAACCCCTCCTCGAGCTATCCCTGAGCGAAGGCCTAGCAGGCTTACATTACTAAGCGCCCAGCCGCCGTCGATGAAGTGTGTGACCCATGGCCCTCCGAATCTCTGGGTGAGGCAAAATCATGCGGACCTATTCTTCCATCGATCCGGTAGTATTGAGCTCCTATGATTTTACTACACATCATTTCAACAAATGTTTAGAACATATTGAGAGATACACATTATATAAGGTGGTTGAGGTTTACTTGTTGCAAGTGAAATTGGATGAGGCTTGGCGAGTGCCCTTCCATTTGCTTGGACGTGGACCAAGTCCTTCATCACTGAAACTATAAGACTCTGGCCAAATCCCGGTGTCAAGCATTCCAATAATGACGTCGCCGCTTTCAATCTCTGTTCTTTTGACATTTTGGGGGAAGCCCATGAAGTCCCATGACCTTGTTGTAAGAAGCTTTTTCTTTTCACTAGGGAACACAGATACAACTCCTTCCATGCCTGAAAATCTAATCACTAGATGGTTCACTGAAATTTTTTGGATATTATAATTACCTACCCGCCAGCTTCTGCTTCTCCTCCACGGTCAGGTTTGCGACAAATCCATTGAAGCTCCTCTTGTAGCTGTAGAGCAAAGAATCCACTGCACTACTGATTAATGCAAAAAATTGAAAAAGTCAGTCTTGATAGATCTTTAATGCTCAGTGGTGTTGACGTACAAAAATGAGTTTAATGTCCACCCTTTATATAAGATAGAAAACGATTTAATGGATATGGTTTTTCTCTCTTTTTAAAGCCTTTTTTTTTTTCCTTTTTTTTTTGGGTGGTGCTAGGAGTGTTCGATGAAAATGTGACACCAAACAATGTTAGTCATGCCCATTTATAAAGCACCAACCAAAAACTATTGTTTGAAAGTGTGATTCCGATTGTTGAAAAATGGTTACCTGCCAGCAACTTCTTGCAGCATGCTAATGTGAAGTGATGATGCAGAGAAATCACCCTTTGGAAGGTCACCCATGTACACGATATAGACCTGCAGACAAAATGATCAGTACAATTGAGGTATATAACAGAACAATTTTCCATCAAGAGCAAATCATCAACCACCATTTATCAATAGAAATTTAAAGTAGGCTATGGCACATTCCAGCATGGACCTTAGATAAAATTTGAAACTTAATTTTAAGTAGGTCTGCAAGAGCAACCACACTACTCGGGTGTAGATAAAGTTTAGCACAATAGGAGGCTCATTTGAACTTGCTTCTTAAAGAAACGAGCTGAGCACAAAATTATTTTTGAAGTCAAGTAGTTTATCGAGTAGTCAAGTCTACGAAATGTACTACTCCACTTGACTCAGCTCGTTTACAGTCTTTTTAAGCTTGGTTAATGACAGACACATGACCAGTTCATTTGACCCAAACAATATGTCCATCGACAAGTAAATATGAACGGACAAGCCTAGTACATGAATTGCCCAGAAGGAAAAACATTCCAACTAAATCCCATTAAGGAGTTATCTACCTTTCGAACATCCTCAGATGCCCTGCCACAGCAAATAAACAGACTACATGTGAGGCCGATTAGGAGAAGCCATGAAAGAGGAGAGTTTTTTCTGGCCATTGGAGGGGTCTCCTAAGAGCTAGATTGTTTTTATGGTGAATTAATCTCAACCATTGGTTCATATGGTTGGTTGGTTATAAATAGAGGCTCATTCATCAGCATAAGGGACTTTTGGCTTATTTGACACTTCATATTCATAAGAGAGAGAGGGACCACGAGTTTGCACACACCCATATCACTTGGAAGAGGCTTTCTACTACAATTTTGAAGAGGAACTAGAAGGGAACCAAACCCAAGAGAAGGAAGAACGCAGCGAAGACCCTTGCTTCATTGTAAGTCTCCTTTGCTTTCTTTTACGATTCCTTCTTCTTCTACTCCATTCTCTGCATAATTATGGCTTAGAATTGATTTAGGAATCATATATACTCTATATTTTAGAGTGTATATGATTCAAAGATGATGAGAATGCATGTTAGTGGATTAGGATTGCGAATTGCTTGCTGTTAGGATAGTTTCTCTCTTAAGGATAGAGGTACGTTTTGCATGAAAAATTAGTTGATGTGTTTATGCCGTTTTCTCTTCATGGTTCAATTATATACATGATTTTAAGCATCTTTTGTATAGGACACTTACTGTGTAAGCCTCGTCTTCATAGGTGTATGGATGATTATCCTTTTCGAGGATAATTATCGTCCTTAGAGGGTGAGGTTGTGCATGGGTGCTTTCTAGAGTGTGTTTAATTGCGCTGTGAGTTTCATTGCATTCTTAGGTATATATTTTACGTAGGATATGTAAAGAAACCATTCATATGGAGTGATTTCTACGTAAAATTATCTCCGGATAGTTTTACTTAAGAAAGTTCACCGTAAGGATGATTATTTCACATTCTTACATAAAGTACTTACCTAAGGCATCATGGTAGATTTTCTTTTCATGTTTAGGATTGTCATATGATATTTTCATCATGGTAGTGCCTATTTAGCATGTTTTTGATAGTTTTTGTGCATGTTAGGGTGTTTAGAGCATATAGGAGCATATAGGATTGAGTTTTTCTTTCGATTTTTGTTATTTGCATGAGTTTTAGGTCATTGTATGCATGTTTAGTATTCTGTCCAGATTTGATTTAGGTCTTCTAATGATGATTTGAGCATGAATATGAATGATTTGAGCTTAATAATTGCCTTATAGAATACATAGGGTGATTAATTGGTGATTTCTCGATGTTTCGGGATGATTTGCATGAGTGTTAGGTCATTATATCCATATTTAGTATTCTGCCCAGATTTGAATTAGGTCTTCTAATGATGATTTGAGCATGGATATGAATGGTTTGAGCTTAATAATTGCCCTATAGAATACATGGGGTGATTAATTGGTGTTTTCTCGATGTTTCGGGATAATTTGCATATGGTAAGTGGTTTATGGTAAGTTGTGTATGAATTGTTCTCTTCTCCCCCTCGGGTTATTGTCTTTACTTTGAATTAGAAGTCCTAAGTTTCCAACTCTCTCAAAATTCTGTTTTAATTAGAGTTCTATCCCTTTTAGAACTCTACTTTCACTAAAATTCTGTTTTATCTAGAGTTCTATCTCTTTTAGAATTCTACTTTTCTTAAAATCCTTTTTGAATAAGAATTTCATCTCTTTTAGAACTCTACTTTCACTAAAATTTTGTTTTAATTAGAGTTCTAACTCTTTTAGAATTCTACTTTTCTAAAACTTCTTTTTGGATAAGAGTTCTATCTCTTTTCAACTTCTATCTTTTCTCAAATTCCTTTTTTGGAAACTCTTCTTCTTTTTCAAACTCTTCTTTTCTTTTAATGGAAACTTAGGGTTTATAGTTCATTGTAAAGGGAGTAACCCCTTCTCAATCGAACTACGTGGACTTTGATCCTTACTTCTTTATATGTAAGGTACGTAGGCGCTCATTTGATGTTCAAGTCCGCCCTAGGATACTAAGTATCCTAGGTTTTCTTTTTCTTTTCTTTCTTTCTCTCTACTCATTTGTCCATCACATATATGCTAGTGGATAGGATGGACCCATGCTTATACATTTATCCATCACATATTTGTTAGTGGATAGGATGGATTTGTTTGCTTGCTCATTAATCCATCACATATTTGCTAGTGGATAGGATGGACTTGTCTGCTCATTCTCTCTATCTCTCTACTGCTTTCTATATCTCTCATACTTGTTCATGGATGTTTACATGCTTTATGGATGTTTATTGCTTTATGGATGTTCATGGATGAATGTGGATTATTTTATGGATGATTCTTTGCATATGCATGGTGACTAATTAGGAAGTGATTGAAATAGCCCATATAAATTCAGAGACCCATTTTGGGGCGATGTGGGTGCCTATAGGATGTTTCCTAGAACCTTCCCACATCGTAACTTAGTTTCCGAATCCTCTCTTGTTTTGATTAGACCTGCTTTTCCTTGATCGGAGTCATGTGGTTTGTTTTCAAAGGTTTTCTTTAAAAACTGTTTTTATGGTTTTCCTCTTTTCCTAAAAATGAGGTGGCGACTCCTTATTTGTTATGTTTTTGTGAACCTTTTAAAAACCAGATTTTTATTAATTTAAATCTCTACAAATCTTTTTAAAAGAAGGGTTCTTCCTTCCTCCCCTGGATCGAAACCCGTGGTTCACACTCCCGTCGGGGGGGGGGGGGGGGGGGGGTGGGGTGGGTGAAGGGGTGGGTGAGGGTTTGCAAACAGAAGGGTGTTTTAGTCTTTTGAAGGGGTGGGTATATATATTTGGGGGGTGGGGATTTCAGCTGGGGGCAACTTAACCCTTTGGGGGGTTACAATAGCTGTTCCTAAGATAAGTCCGACCAAGGTGTCCAATCATCGGGTTGGGTTGGGCTCAACCTGGCCTAATTGTAGGCTAGCAGCCATGAATGCCCAACGTGATGAGATGTTATGGGTGCCAACATCGTGGGTTTATTAACATCATTGGGTGGGCTATAATTTGAAACACCATCAAAGTGGGGGCGGCTATTGGAAGGCAAGGCACGTACCCGACAATAGTTCTCTTCCCACATTGGGGGAGATTAAGCTGGAGTCTTAGAATAGTTATATGTCGACTTAATAAATTGCTCATCCATGTTAGCCAAAAAAAAAAAAAAAAAAAAAAAAATATATATATATATATATATATATATATATATAGTAAGAAGACATGCAATTAGAATGAATAATTACTTTCAGTTGTAATTTTCCAGACCAAAAGGTAACCAAAAACCAGTATAGTCAAAAGAGTGTGTGAACCCCGGAAATTGGGCCCACAAGGGATTGAAAGAAAATGGATTTGAAAAAGAAAAAGGAAAGGAGTCGCCACCTTATTTTTTAAAGGAAACAAGGAAAACCCTAAAAATCAGGTTGTTTTAGGAAAACAATTTGAATGACTCCATAAAAAAAGGAAAGGCAAAAACCAATCTTTTGAAAACCAAAGAAATCGGGGATTCGGAGGCTAAGTTATGACATGGGAAGGTTCTAGGCAAAGCCTATAGGCACCCATGTCACCCTTTCGGTCTCTCAGTTCATTTGGGCTAAATTAAGATCTTTCCCATACAAAAATCAGCAAGTATATCATCACAAGAATTGCATGCATATCATATATTTCATTCATCCATCCATGCATAATAAGCACATAAAAACAGAAAAAGAAAAAGAAGAAAAGAAAACAAAAATAAACCTAGGATGCTTGGATCCTAGAACGGACTTGAGCCTCACGAAGAGCGCCTACGTACCATGCAGCGAAATACATGGATCAAAGTCCACGTAGTTCGATTAGAATTAGGGTTGAATCCTAATATAAACCTATGGTAAAAACCCTAGGTTTCCTTATTTGAATCAAAAGAGTTGAATATGATAGAACGTTTGATTTTAGGAAAGAAATCCACAAAATGGAAACTTTAATAAAAACCAGAATTTTATTTATGAAGGAAACCTTTGATTAAACCATAGGATCATATTAAAAATTAACCTTAGATAGGGAGAAGAGAATGAGTTAAGAAGAAAGGTGAATTGGGGCACCTTCACACCCACTTACCTGAGCGCAATTACTCCAAACATTAGCTATTTCAGACATAAGCAGCCCTATTTGCCATAGGACAAATACCACACCTATTTGCACCCTTACAAGTGCTCAAAACCATGCGAAGACACTAACATGCAAATCTGGACAGAATAGTATTATGGCCTAAAATCATCCACTAAGCATGCCAATAGCAAAAACAGCGAACAATAATAAGTCCTAACATATTCCTAGAACCATATCATGCATAAAAACCCTAAAACATACTAACATGCATGCAAAACTATCATGTTTACTCCATATGAAAAACATATACAGCAAACACGAAGAAAAACCAATAAAAAAGTCTACTTTATCATGCTATATGAAAACAAACACGAAACAATGACTCTAAAACCCTAAACTCACAAATATGCTTAAAAACTCACAAGACATACTTTAATCATGCTAAAACCAAACTAAACAGAAATTATATCATGCATATTAACTAACTAAAGCAATATAACATGATGAAAATCCTAACTCTAACATGCAATGACACTAATCCTAGCACAAGGACAAACAGGAGCACAAGAATCATAACTATGCATTAAAAACCTAAAGGACAGCCCTAAAGCATGCTAAACAGTAGATAAAAAATAGATATTCCATGTATATTAACTAGCTAGAGTGTTAATACATGATAAAAAGGCTACCTTTAACATGCAATAAGCCTAACCCATATGAAAACCTAGTTTAAGCTTGAATAGAGAAGGAGAATACTTTATTCTCTCTCAAACACTCAAGTATTAATGCATAAAGTGGCTCCCCTTGTGTTTGTAATTGTTCGTGGCTCCTCAGGTCTTTAGAGTGAATCAAACCAACACGAATCCTCCTCTTTGTCAAAGTGGTATCACAGCAAAGAGATCAAAACTCAACTCAACTTTGAAAAGAAATAGAAAACAAAAAGAGAACAAGAGAAAAGAAAAGTGATTTTCGTCACTTTGCAGCAGCAGCAACTTCAATCGCGTTTTTGGGTATGAAAACGTTGGATTTGGACAAAGCTTGTGAAATACAAAGTTGTAGAGAATTGAATTATCTTTCTAACAAGACCAATTTCATGAAATTCTGACTTCGGATGAAAACGTTATGATTAAAATACGACTGCTGGTTTTCAGAAAATCTGCTGCTGAATTATGACGAATTTCACTCCCTCCAAACCCTCTTCTCCTCTCCCCTGTTTAAAGACATTAAGAGAGTATTTATAGCTGAAATCTGGAGTTTTCCTTTCCTTCCTGGACTAGGTTTCCTTGGAGAATAATCAAAAGGTATTTTATAATGATAAAAGACTTCTAATCTGAATAGGAAAAGGAAATTGTCTTTTATAAAAATTGGGAGACTGACCGCTAACACGTATGCACATGTATCGTATGTGCGTACACACACTCATCACATACGTACACGTGTTAGTGTCATGATAAAAATGGCTAATTTAATAAAATAATTTTCTTTTCATTTTAACCAAAAATCTCATGCTGTGATTCGCACTAATTCTTCAAGGATAATCCGTAAATAACCACACTAAACTCATCATCAGGCCATATCAAAATTGAACTTCATGAAACACTTTTGAGGGTAAAATGATGACTAATGAAAGTCAATTTGAAAAGATTTGGTTGGTAATTGTGAGTCAATTAGAGCTAACCCAAGGAAGGGTCAATTAACCAACTTGAACTACATCGAGCCATTTTAATCCCGAGCCATTGACTTACCAAATTGAACCTAGAAATACCTCTTATGCATCCATATGAACTCCAATTGACAATTTGGAGATCATTTCAAGGTCAAATGAAAAGTTTGGGACTTAAAAGACGATTATGCCCCTCAAGTCACAAAAGCTCTTATTATCCCTCAAGATCAACTCCAATTTGAACCAAAATTCATATCCATTGTCCTTGTGACTCTAGAAAACTAATGCAAGTGACTAGACTCAAAAACAAAACAAAAACATGCATGAAATGATGAGCCCTAGTAAGGTGGTGCAAAAATGGGGTGTGACAGAGTGATGGAGGGAAGACAACATATTCACATTCCAACCATTTCATAGATGCCATCACTGATCTGTAAGACATTTTTTATTTTGATTGGAAAAATGATATATATATATATATTATTAATAAGACTATGGGCAAGGCACGTGCCTCGCATGTGCCCGACAGTACTTCTCTTCCCACATTGGGGGAGATTCTAAGTTGGAGTCTTAGGATAATTATATGTCGACTTAATAAATTGCGCATCCATGTTAGCCAAAGGGAAAAAAAAAAATAGTAAGAAAACATGCAATTAGAATGAACAATTACTTCCAGTTGTAATTTTCTAGACCAAAAGGTAACCAAAAACTAGTATAGTGAAAAGAGAGATGAAGGGAAGATAACATATTCACATTCCAACCATTTCATAGATGCCATCATTGATTTGTAAGACATTATTTTGGGTGTTGTTGGTATCAGAGCCATAGGAATAGGAATTATAGTTGTTTATCTATCTTTGCATGCATATTTCAGGTGGGCAGAGGGGCATTGAGATAAGTCCCGAAGTAAGACCTAGTTTACCTAAGTGTATGGTGTAGAGAGAACATAGATGGCTATGTTTTCTAGAGCTATGTCTATGAGGTCAACAACATCTTTGAATCAGGAGATAGATACTCCTGAGGAAAAAGAATATGTAATAGACAATAGAAAACTTTGCAATTGGAAATTACCCAAAATCCCTGCAAAAGAAATTTATGAAGGCAATAGGTTCTTAACCAGTTTTAAGGTAAGAACTGATGAAGAGACAATTGTAATGGATGGAGAATATAAAACTATATTACTCCTCAAAGAAAAGACAATAGAAAAATATCTTCAAGACAAATATAAATTTCTACATGTTGGATTAGTACAAATTTGTGCTAAAACCTTGGGAAGAGATGGGCTTAATATGTCTCTATTCATGGCACTTAGAGACTGTAGGTTCAAAAATTTTGAAAAAACAACGTTAGGAGGAGTCCAATCCGGTCTCCATGCTGGACCAGTATATTTTAATTGTTATCCAGACTTCACTATTTGTCTGACTGACCAAAATATATTGGATGCATTAACATTAAATGTCAAAATACATAATTCTGAGATGAAAACAGGCTCCCAGCCTCTTGCTATCATCTATAGAACGCAATATAGGGTGTATTCTACACTTGTAAATACTCCTATGGTAAAAAGACAAAGTGAAAAGGGCAAAACAGTATTGTTACAAAGTAATCTAAAAGACAATGAAAATGCAATAATACCAAAAACCTTAGTATGGTCTGAATTGGTCTTTCCAGAAGAATGGAAACTCCCAGATGCTATTGAGGTTGCGAACTCAGAACCACCACAACAAACTAAGCAAACTACTAAAATTAAACAATTGGTAGAATATGTTGATAGAAGTGGAGGGATTAGATTTAATAGTCCCTTTACCCAGTCTTTTAGACTATCTAATACTAAGCCAATAATAACTGAAATTCCAGATTCTTCTCGAGCATCCTGCTCATCTGTACCTGTAAGAATCTTCAGACAAAATTCGTCACATTCAAGCTTTGAAATTCCAGATCTTGAACCCATAATCCCTTCAGCACCTCCTCAAGTTCATCCTCACAATAGTAATATTTCATATCCATACTATGAAACTACAACAAATCAACAGGAAGACAATTCTGAGGAAGAATATCAGAATATGTCACCGACAAAAACTGAAATGGAAATACCCCCAGGCATAATGATGCTTAGTATACCCTTTGTCATGGACAAAGACTTACTAAGACAAGAATTTATGCTTGAAAAGAATAAGGCAAAAAGAAGGCAATTTTTTGACAATCATAATCAGGAACAATAAAGCCAAATACGAACACAGTGGTATACGTATATGGAACGAAACAAATTTCACATATACTTTTTTGAGTGGTTTGAAAAGGTATATGCTGAAGAAAAACAAATAAATGTAACAGGAAAAAATACTACCATTTGGCAACTAACTCCAAGCAATCAATTAATGGAATCTATACATCCAACTTTGGAGCAAATTAAAATACCATATTATAAGGTAAGCATAACTGCTGCACCTTATAAAGTCAAAACAGATGAAGAAGCTCAGCCAACAGGAAAAGATATTAAAAATATCTTTGAACAAAACAATTACACAAATCAACATATTAAGACAATAGCAGATCAGTTGACTAGAGTGGAAAATATGGTTCAACATGAAACAATTTTGCCTAAACAACAGGATGAAAAGCCACTTTTTATTCCACATGAAATTCCCAAAAAATACGTTAAGCAACTTGCAAAAGGACAATTGCATTCAGAAATTCAAGAAAGAATTAAACTTCTTGATGATGCTGTCACACCCCATTTTTGTCACCTTAGCTAGGACATATCATTTCATGTAGGATTTTGAGTCCTTTTCGAGTCTAGTCTTTTGCATTAAGTTTCTATGGCATTGAATATCATGTGTATGAATTTTGAAGTGATTTGGAGTTCATCTCGATAGTCAATAAGAACTTTTGCGACTTTAAGGGCATAATCGTCTTTTAAGTCGTATATTTTCCATTTGACCTTGAAATGAATCCCGAGTCATTCCCTCGAGTTCATATGAGTACATAGAGTCTATATATAGGTTCAATTTCATGAATTAATGGTTCAAGATCAATTCGGCTCATAATGGTTCGGGTTGGCTAAAAGACCCTTTCTTGGTTTGCTCAAATTGACTTATAAGACCCTACCAATTTTCTCTTATTTAACTTCAATTGGGCTTTATTTATGTCCTAAATATGTTTAGAAAGATCGAATTTCGATTGGGAAAGCATTTGGTTCGACCTTGTGTACAAACCCAGCTTAGCGACGGTAAGGCACCATGGTTAGCCACCTTTGTAAAACCTAACCATGCACCCATGGTTAAGGATTTTTGTCCTAAAATGCCTAAAAATGTGTTCCCCTTCGAAACACGGTCGTTTTGGCTTTTATTTCGTCAAAATCGGACTTAATTTGAAGACTTTAGGACTTCTGAAGCAAGTAGAAGTCAAAACCGAAGCGGAAAGGGAGAAGCCTCGGGTAACCGTCCGGGGCTGGACGGTCAGCCGTCCAAGCCCATACGGCTAACCGTCTACGCCTAGTTGGTCACCCGAGGACTCCGTCCTCAACTCGAACTCTGACTCCTCTTTCCCTCTTTTGACGGTTTCCTCCGCCAAAACAACTTGTTTGAGCTTAGGAGTGTGTAAGTTTGAGTTGTTTGAGCACCAAGAGAGTCTCTAATAGCCCTAGGATCATTGTTTAATGAATTAATCTTAGCCATTGGTTTAGGGGGTCAGTTCTCTATATAAAGGACATGATATTTGTGAGCGCCACGCCCTAAATACCACATAGCTCGAGAATACGCATTAGCCTCAAAGGACTAACACGGAGAGGAGTTGCCACCCAATAATGGGAACGAGTGAACCCTAGCAGGGTCTAGCTCGTCATAACCAGAGATTCGGGTTCGGAGCTAGGGTACGCAGCTGGGAAGGTGTTAGGCACCGAGCCACGCCCGGTCAAAACCGGCCCCCACACATGATTAATGGCTTTAATTAATTTAATGTCTAATCAGAATTGACCCTATTCATTCAATCACAGCAGCACGCAAATCATGATGATATGATATAGATAAAGGCACGAAATAAATATAAAGAAATAAAATACGAATTAACTAACTATCAAAATAACTACAATAAAGAAAGAAACTGTCCGCCAATGCTTTATGTGCGTACGCAGTATTAGTTACTACGTACGCATACAATATATTGCGTACGCAATACAATAACTGCGTACGCACTCATTGGCAATTTATGTCATCTCACGAAGACCCACTGTATACTGTCAGAAATCATATATGTGCGTTTTTGCATATTAAAGTCTGAAATCACTTTCATGGTAACACAGGAGATTTTTATACTAGCAAATCATCATATAACTAAGCCATAGTCTATTACATGATGCTTATGCAGAAATATATATGAAGTCCTAGATTCTCTTATGGAAAGAGTCCACTATGTGATGACATGCAATCAATATCATGCAGTTAACGTGGCATTTATGACAACACATTACTTTATTGAATATGAATTTTCATGCTTAGTAAGTAAATTATGCATGCAGGATACAGATATTACCCTCAGGGTTCTCCACTCTGATTCCTTTAAGGACTACTCCTTCTTGAACCTCCAGAATTGCAGTCTCCTATACTCTCTTTCTGTTCCTATAGCTTTCCTTCTCTCTCTGATTTCAGTCCACTCTCCTTTTTCTCCTCCCCCAAAAGGTCCCCTTCTTTAGGTGTCTAGTGGGTTATATATAGGCATAGGAAGTAGGATCGGGAGTCTCTGCTGTTTTTCCCTGAATTCTAGGTCTCCTAAGCATGCTGTAACACGTTTCCTGAAAAGAGTTCTGATCTGGAGGGCAAGTGGCCCGAAAAGAAAGGTTCTGGAAGCATAAGCTGCGTACGCACCATAATCCCTGCGTACGCACCGATATTGATGCGTACGCATTCATGTCCGTGAATTCACCATATTTCCTAGCTGCAATTCTTTTGGCTCATGTAGGCGAATTCCAAGGTTTGTCAAAGTATATGAACTAACCTCATCATAGGGCGTTTCCAATCCGACTCATCGAGTGCAAAATGGGGTGTCTACAATATTCAGCACATAAGAGGAGGTTAATTGCACTTTATACTTAGAGAGAGAGGGAGCTACGAGTTTGGAGAGATAGAAGAACATCAAGAGGAGGCTCTTCAACCCCAAGCAAGCAAGAGAACAAGGACTTTGAAGACAAAGAAGAGTCTACAAGAGGTAAGCATGTCCCTTTAATGTCGAACATGAGTTTTCTGCTTCTCCTTCTTCTCCTTCTTCTTTTTCTTCTAGGATAGTTATAGTGCATGAAATAGCTCTTCTTATGGATTGAATTCAATGCTTGTGTGATGTTGTATGAATGATTTTGAGATGATTTATGGCTTTATATGCTTGATGATCCCTGGTTTATTAAGGATTTGAAAGTATTATCTTTTCTATCCTCTTAAATCATGCATAGTTCACATGTCTAGGTTGCTATGATTATTGTCATAAGTTGATGCTCCTGTTAGTTAATATATGTTATGTGAATGATATTCATGATAATTTGAGCATGTGTTAGAGTCGTTTCATAGGTTTTAATGCATGGTCATAAAATTAGGGTTTCGATAACCCTGAATTCGCACAAGTTTCATACAGCATACTTAGCTTAGCTTTTTGAGTTGTTTCTCATCATTGTCATTCTATATATGCTGCATATAGTTGAATCATGCTAAGTTTGCATTCATATAGTAGATTTTATAGGGTTTTTGGAGACATTATCCTTTTTGAAGGATAATTATCCTTTTCGTTGAGTAAGGTTTCGCATGAGAGCCTTCTGTGATGTGTTTAAGCATGAAATCACTTCTATTGTGTTCTAGTATATATATTTTATGTAGGATATGCTAATAGCACCTCCCCATAACGACTTTTTTACGTGAAATTATCTCAGAATAGTTTCGCTTAAGAAAGCTCGCCGTAGGAAGGCATATTTTCATATTTTACATAAAATATCATCTTTTTTTGTTAGAATATGCTTTGTTATCATGTTTATTGATATTATTGGAGTCTCTTATGCTTGCTAGTGTGTCTTTGGTAGGTTTTTATGCATGTTAGTCGAGTCATTGCATGTAGGATTGAGTTAGAGTCCTTAGTTATTTATTATTCTTGTTGTTTACATGATAAATGGATAATTTTAGGCCTTGTCATGGTTCTGTCCAGATTTTCATATTACTTTCTTTGCATGATTTTGTGCACTTGTAAGGGTGTAAACAGGTACAATACTTGTCCTATTGCAAATAGGGCTGCTATGGCTTGAAATGGCTAATGCTTGGAGCTTTTGCGCTCAGGTAAGTAGGGTATGAAGTGCCCTAATTCACTTTTCTTCTTTCTTTGCTCTTCTCCCTCCTAGGGTTACTTCTTAATACAAACACATGGTGATTATCAAGGGTTTCCTTCATTTATAAAATTCTGGTTTTTTTATCAAAATTTTCCTCTTGTGGAAGTTTTCGATTTTGGATTAAATCAATATATTTTCAAATAAGGAATCCTAGGGTGTTTACCATAGGTTTGTATTAGGTTGTAACCCTATTCTTTTCGAACTACGTGAACTTTGATCTATGTATTTCGTTGCATGGTACGTAGGCGCTCTTCGTGAGGCTCAAGTCCGTTCTAGGATCCAAGTATCCTAGGCTTTTCTTTTCTTTTCTTCTTTTTTTCTGTTTTGTTTTATTTGAGTGATTATGCATGGATGATTGGATGGAATATATGTTATGCATGATGCCTTGTGATGATATATGCTGATATTTGAGTGAAAAAGATATTAAGTTAGCCCAATTAAATTAAGAGACCAACTCGGGCGATGTGGGTGCCTATGGGCTTTGCCCATAACCTTCCCACGTCGTAACTTAGCCCCCGAATCCAATTTTCTGGTTTTAAAGACTTTGCTTTTCCTTTAATGGAGTCACGTGGTTTTGAAAATAAAATTTTTTTGTGGTTTTCCTCTTTTCCCTAAAAAATGAGGTGGCGACTCCTTTTTGTTTGTTGTCTTTCACTACACCCATACATATCCCATCTTTTTGCCAAATCCTTGTGGGCCGTTTTCCGGGATTCACAGTTTGGTGACTTCACTGGGGATGTCGAGGGCTAGACTCAGTTAATTTGATTGGGTTAAATTAATTTCTTATTGTTAATTAAAATCAATCACATTGCATCCGCTTGATTGTGTGCTTTCATTTATTGCATTGTGTGCGCAATTGTTGCATGATCACTCGATTGTCCCTCGATGTATCCTTGCCAACTGATAGCCTAGTTTGACCTTGGTTTTCCTGATTCCATGTGTTGGGCGAAGCTATCAAACCTCTCTTGCCAAGTACCCTTGGGCTTGTCTTAGGGTATATCAAATGGATCAATCATGTACTGCTGGACCCACGCGACATTCCTGATGTCACATGTGGTTAGGTATAAAGATTAGTACAAGCAAAGTTGAGGACCCTAGCCTACCCTCTTAAAAGAAATAATTGCATGTAATGGGCCTTCTAGGACACCGTTGGATCACCTATATGCACACACATTGTTGTGATGATATGCTACCATGTTTGTGATGTGTTGCCATGCTTTGTTGATTGAGTGGGTAATTAAAGGAGACTTTACATCTTACATCCTTAATATGTACCCTTCCCCATGACCCTCGCAAGGGTAATTGGTTAAGAGAACTAATTAAGGGTGTACATTGTAAAAATTTTGAGATAATTATGGGAGCTTAGGATGGACCCTTAGGCTGAAAAATTGAGTGTTTTCCTTATATTAGAGGGAGAGACGTGCTAGCTTGGATCCGTAATCAACAAGGGCGCCTAGTCAGTACTGATTCTGTCACCGAGTCGGATATGGCCGAGGAAAGAACTAGCAATCGGGGTTTCAACCTTGAGGCCGCTTTGAAAGCTATCATGGAAAAGCTTGACCACACTACTTAGGTATCCGAGACCGCACTCAAGTTAGCTCAAGACATTCAACAGAAGAACTCTGAACCTAAATCTAGGGCCCGTGCCACTGATAACAATCAAAGATCCAATGATTCCGAATCTGCTGAGCAACTATTAGGAGAGGGGAGAGAACCACCCAAGACCAAGGAAGGGGAAACCAAAGCCACATCAAGAGAGAACTCAACCATATTGGCAAACAAAGATGAGGCTTTAGAACGAACTCTAAAGGGAATCCGCAGATCTGATGATATGGTGGACATCCGCACTTTGTCCTTGTTCCCAAAAGCTCGCATTCCACTGTAGTTCAAGATGCCGGAATTGGAAAAATTTGATGGGATAGGCTGTCCTAAGACCCATCTCAAGATGTATGTACGAGCTATGCACCCTCGAAGGGCGAACGATGAGTTATTAGCTCAAATGTTTCACGAGTCATTAGCAAGTTCCGCCTTGAAATGGTTTTTGTCATTGGAGGAGAACAGAACTAAGACTTGGGAGGATGTGTGCAATGCATTCACGGACCACTACAAGTACAACACCAAAGTGGATGTCACGCGAAGGGACTTGGAAACTACTAAGCAAGGGGTTAATGAGACTTTCTCCGCCTTTATCACTAGGTGGAGACAAAAGGCTTCCAAAATGACAGACAAACCGAATGAGGAAGATCAGATTCAGTTGGTAGTGAAGAACTTACTGCCTGTATATTATAAGCACCTCTTTGCTCACTACTTTCCGAACTTCAAGGCTCTTGTTGGGGCAAGCACACAGGTTTAAGATGCAATCGCCGATGGAACAATCAAGATAGAGGAGGTCCAAAGGAGTCGAAGGACAAATTTTGAGGGAAAACCCAATGCCGAGGTCAATACCATTACCCAACCCACTCGCCCTTTCTCCCTAAATGACTCCACATCACCTCACCAATTCACCGAGCTATACATGCCACTCGAAAGAGTTTTTGAAAAGCTGAGAAGCCGTGACCTCTTGAAACCCCTCGACCTAAGGCCTCCACCAAACCCATTGCCCAAGAACTACAATAAAAATGAGTATTGCAAGTTCCACCAAGCCAAAAGCCATCCAACCAACCGCTGTTATCGCCTCCTCCATGAAATCCAAGATTTGCTTGACAAGCAGATCATTTCACCACCCACTGCACCAAATCGCCCAAATGTCACTCGAAATCCCCTCCCCACTCACAATATGCCTCCTCCCAACAACATAAATGCCATCGAGCTTGACTCGTCCCAATCCCGTCAACCCATAAGGCAATACACACCACTTCCCATGACCTTGACTCAAGTTTTCCACCAATGTTGTGATAAAGGGCTCATATTGCCACACCATCCGAAGCCAAGGCCTTCGACTCCTCACCAATTCTGCTTGTACCACCAAGCGCCCGGACATGATACGGAGGGCTGTGTTATGTTGAAAAAGGTAGTTCAAGACCTTATTGATCAAAAGGTTTTGGTATTGCCAAAGAAGTCCATGCAGCGACAATTAAAAGAAAGGTTCGAGGCAGGAGATCCTAAAGTGGGTTTGCTGGGAGAGTCGTCCGGAAAGTTTGATTACTACGTACTCTACCTCGACCCCATCCCTGATGAGCCTATAATCCCCACAGGTTGGGATGAGTTACCAAAGGAAGTCTAAATGGAAGAGATCGACACAATCACATGGGATGACCTCATGGGAGACGTAGGTGAGATTGATGATATGTGGATGAGCGATGATGAGGTAGAGCACATAACTAGAGGGGGTCGCCATTTCAAGCCCCCGCACTTAGAATTTGATAACCTATTGGGAGACTTAGAAGGTAATCGCCATCTCAACTTGCAAGAAGAGGAGGACGAAGTGCTTAGGCAATTGAGAAAGACTAATGCAAACATCACTATATGGGGTTTGCTTATGGCCTCGTACAAGCACAGGCAGACCATCTTGAAATTGCTCAACCAGATATAGGTTCCTGTTGACACATCTCCAGAAAATTTGGTGAACTTGGTGAATCCAACCTCGAAGAACTCAACCATTGTGTTCTCAGAAGCAGACCTACCTAAAAGTGGACCTAGCCATTCACAAGCCATGTACATCACTGTCAACACCATGGGAAAGAGAGTTCCGACAGTCCTGATTGACAACGGTTCCGCTCTTAATGTGTGCCCTCTCAGAACTGCCACCGTCTTGGGGTTGGATCCAACAGACTTTATGCCATCTGGGCAAACAGTGAGAGCCTATGATAACACCCGCAGAGAGGTGATTGGAGTGGTCACTTTGCCGCTGATTATGGGGCCTACAGAATTCAGAGTGGAGTTCCAAGTGCTAGATGTCCCGTCATGCTTCAATCTCTTGTTGGGGAGGCCTTGGATACACCCCGCAGGGGCTGTCCCTTCTTCATTGCACCAAAAAGTCAAGTTCCCTTATGAAGGGGCCATCGTCACACTCCAAGGTGATTATGATTGTTTGAACAGATACACATACAAGTTGCCCTGTTAGCTTTCCCACAGCAGAGCCATGAAAACACAAATATGCCAACCAAATTAGACAAACTTTGAAGGTCCGTTTAAGAACATGATTCGCTTCCATCTTGAAAAGAGCCCCTAAATGCAGCCACAAGACCGTCAGCTAACAAAGCGTAGCCCCAACAACCCAGCAAGACCAAAAAGCACACCCAACATAACATAGCCACTACTACCAACCAATGCCATACCCACCCTAGGCCAGCTGCATAAACCCATCAAAACCCATCCAAATCCATCCTAATTTTCCATCCTAATTTTGATTATGATTATGATTTTTTTTCACCAAGTGGCACAACTCGTAACTGCCAAATAAAATATATAAGTATAATACCAAAAGAAATGAATCAATTACAGCAAAGTGTCATTTAAATATTACTTTTTTCGTAGTTTTAGCTACAAAACTACTAATTAAACTAATATAATCAAGCTTTTCTACTATATCCTTTTTAATAGATAATATAGCCAATCCGGTCAATTTTTCTTGTGACATGGTTGAACGAAGGTAAGCTTTGATTAACTTCAACTTTGAAAAATTTCTTTCTACAGAGGCAACTGTAACCGGTGTGGTCAATAATATTCTTTAAATAATCAAACCATTTGGGAAACAACTATCCATTTCTTTCAAATAATTCAATACTTGAATTTGATTTTTTATATCTGTAGGTAAAAATCCTTTCAAGACCTTTAATTCTGAAAATAAATCTTTCCCATCAATATCAAAATGCTCACCATGTTTTAAAGAATCTCCAAAGGTCATACAAGAGATTGAGAGAGAGTGAGACTGTGAGAGACTTAAAGAGATTAACTGATTAAGAGAGAAGAGGTCAGAGGGTGGAGACGCGCATGGAGCGGTGGAGTGGAACTCAAGAACTGTGGAAGGGATTGTGAATGGGTCTCTGATCTGAGATCTAAACGGCTAAACCTTGATTCCCGTATAACTTTTTTTTTTTTTTTTGTTTTGGTTTTTGACTTTTTCTTTTGGGTTGGAATTGGGCTTGGTAGAATGGGGCCTTTTTTTTTTTTGAAAAACAATAGGGGGCCTCTATTGGCACCCCAAGACTTGCTTTTCATCCCCCATTTATTTTACACTTTAATATTTTGTGAAAAATATAGAAGTTTTTCATAACTATTGATCGCGTATTCTATTAGAAAACATCATTTTGAACAACTTTTTAGAAGACAATTTTTTCAAAATTTATTGTTTAAGTAGACTTTTTTGCCATTTATAGTCTTCGCTTCATAAATAATTAAAAAGTCCACTTAAACAATAGATTTTAGAAAAACTTTCTTCTAAAAGGTTGTTCAAAATGAAGTTTTCTAATAAACAACGCGATTAGTTTTTATAAATTTTTTTTAAATTTTTCATAAAATTTTAAAATGTAAAATAAGTGGGGATGAAAAGCAAGTCTCTGGGTGCCAATAGAGGCCTTCAAAACAATATGTACAAGGAGAAGCCTTTGGGCTGATTTTTGGACAGTGATAACTAGTAAAGTGGATAACTATATTTTGGACAGTGATAACTATATTTTTCATAAAACCTTGAAAAACTTAAAATAAGTGGGGGAATAAAATAAGTCTTGAGATGCCAAGAAAGACCCCCCTATTTTTTTTTTTTTTGTTTTTGGGTGTGTGTGTAAATAAAGAGTGACTTGGGCTTAGATGGTCTTTCCTTCAGGACTCAAACCGTGGGTTAATGCAAAATCTTCTCAGGCTAGAGGGTAAAACGCACTTTTATAATACATATATAAAAAAACAAATTGATGTGACTTGCCCCTCGCTATAGGGCTTAGTCCGCCCTTGATTGCTGTCCGTGGACATCGCGTGAGTTAGAATAGTTTAAAAAACAGGAATCATCGTTAATATTGATGTTATAGGAATCATCGTCATCATGCTTGGCATGCCAGAATGAATTTTTTCTCTTTTTTTGGTTGGATAATTAGTGTGCCAGATTGAACGGTGAGACAGACTAGTAAGTAACCCCCCCTTGCATGCTTTTAAGTGTCGCATTTAATCGTTGAACTGCCCAGGGCGCACTAAATTATAGCTACATATATAACTATTCTTCACTAACGCTTCCAGTGAGAAATTAAAGAGAGCTAGGAAGTAGGAAGCCGTCCAAACCCCAAAAACTGATATATATACAAATGCATGTCCCAGGTACTCCTACAACTCATGCACTAAGGTGCCTTACAGAAAGCAATACACAGATCGACAAGAAATACAGGCTGGCATGTCTACACTCCGAGTAGCCATTGTTACCGTAATGCTACTAATATTTGCATCATGGAAAACCAGTATGGGCGTCACTTTGATCGTGAGCAATCAACTCAGTGGAGACAAGGAAGTAAATATCTCTTGTCGAGGTCATCTTACAGCACCGCTAGAACAAAGTATTTCCCCGGGGAACGTAGTTTCTATCGAGGTGCCACGCGATGGAGTTCAATTTTTTGCGCCAAGACAATGTATCGCGTCCCATGATCGCATCTCCGCAGACCTCTATGTATCATCGGGTGTAGAGGATCGACAGAATTGCGTCAATTGGTGCTTTACAAGAGTAACAGATAAAGGTTCTTACCGCTGGAATGAAGACAAGAGGGCGTGGATGAAACTTCCTCCTCCCAGCGCCATTTTGGACTAGCTAGTTGCAACTTGCATGTAATTAATGACCCCCCAAGGGCCATCAGTCCATGTCGTTGCTACATATCAATTACTACATAATAATTAGTGGTCTGCCTAATTTATGCTTCTTCTTTTCTTTATTTATTTATTGCTGGGTTTGCCTTTGAAGTGGAATTCAACAAATCAGATCGAAAGAGTGAAGTAGAAAAACAGAGGAAGAACAGGGGAGAAGAGGTTCTAGACGTCAAATTTTTTCATTCAACTTTTTCAGCACATGTACAAGTATATATATATATATATATTTCTAACCATCCAATAAAAGCCCAACACCTGGACACAACTCAGCCACATGCATCATTAAACCAGCTTACAAAGCTAATTAATTGACACAAGTTTAACTTAAACAAAATTAGAAAAGTCAACACAAAAACATAGCACATTACTTCCATACCCACCCTAAGCCAGCTGCATAAAGCCATCAGAACCCATCCAAATCCATCTTCATTATTATTATTATTATTCTTATTTTCACCAAGTGGCACAACTTATATATAGCTGCTAATTAAGACCACCAACCCACAACTGGCTAAGCTCCCCACCCTTTCATATCAGAACCACAACTCCCACGGACCAACAACTAACCCCAACCGGAACCTAGAAGCTAGTATCAAGACGAGTTAGGGATGTTATGAAGAAATGTGAGCGATAATTGGACTCCTCACCCGATGCAGCCCATCATCCCACACCAATGAAGCAGATGCAATAGCTTCATCTATTGTAGCTTCAATTGTCATCACAAAGGATAGACTCTGGCCAAGATATTGGAACGAGAGGAAGCATGGTTCAACTTTTATCTTGAGCCCAGATGGTGCAGTTATAATAGCCTGGTAAGTGGACAGTGGGAACCCGACATTTGTAACTGTCCTATGAAAGATGCGGGTGACAGATACGTTGGATATGGTTGATACAGCAAAAGACGGGTAATTGACATCCCACACTGTTCCATTTTTGGCTTCAGAGCAGCTGCTATTATCTCCAGTAACTAGTCTTAAAGACTGAGGGTCATAACCCATCCCACACAAGTATTTCACATAATCGAGTTCTCCGGCATCATACACTAATCCAGGCTTGACGGCCTTTATAGGATCTATATGACCTGATCCATAGGCAAACTCAGCGTCAGCATTGTTCTTGACACTCATGGGAGAAGCTGCGCGCCAAGACCAAGAGGAGTTAGTAGCATATAATAGTGTAATTACACATAATTCAAGCAGCATCTGGGAGATTCTTTATTGTAATTCTACGGGTTCAAAATTGTGCTATGTACTCACAAAATTTTTCCTATTGAGGGGATATTGGAAAGAAGTAGGGTCCTATTGACTTATGGTGAAGACGTAAAAATGACCTTTTGAAGGTTAGAAAAGAAGGCGGGCAAATATTGATTTTTGTTGGCACAAAACCATTAATTCCAATTGCTCTTTTAAGGTCACCATCTTTGCCCCAAAAATATATATATATATTTTGAAAAAAGGATCAATCATGTTAGATGATGCTTCTATATATGCTATGAGATTTTAGATTAAACCTTGACCTGTTGTCATTAGAGAACTCTTAATTGCAGCTGGAGACCATGCTGGATGGAACGACTTGACATAAGCAGCCACTCCAGTAGCATGTGGGCATGACATGGATGTGCCGGAGAGAATATTGTAAGAGACAAATCTATTGTCTACTTTTAAACCGGTGACACTGGCAGCAAGTGACCATGCAGCCAGAATGCCCACCCCTGGTGCTGTTATATCAGGCTGCACAAAAACTAGATGGCATTATGAAAGAAGATGGCAAAAAAATTGTAGAAATATGGAGCATATATGTAATGTAAGTTACCTTGAGAATATCACTTGATATTGGGTTAGGGCCCCTTGATGAGAATGAAGCCACAGAAGGCGCCAACTCATCCTTCCCCTCAATGCTCCTTTCTATGGTTGCAGTAGGGTTACTATCAAAACATGCATTAAGAGAATATATTTCAATCAATTAGTATTATTTATCCCTTATCTGCTATTGATTGATCTTATCAATGAATTATGGATCGATCATAAGAGAATATATGTTAGATTTTAGAGGCATATGTACCTGGTTGAGTTCAAGTAATTCATAAGATCAATGCTGGCATTCATGCTTAAGAACAAAGCAGGTAAAGGGAAAGAAGCGGGAACATCGTTGGAGCCACGGACTCGCATTATAGAACCAACTGCCCCGACTGCAAACGCAGTCTCCCCTGTGCTGGGTCCATCACAAAGAAGAATTTTGCCCTTCACCAAATTTTTGTCCAAGGAGTCTGGGACACAGAACCTGTGTTTTCATGATAGATCTTAATTATATATACATTTACTTTTTCAGATATCATGTGCATTTAGTAAATATCGTCATCAATTAGCAATATGAAATTTTCATAGTTGGCGTTCTAAATTGGATCTCTTTTCACGTGGATAGGGACCCTTTATCGTGTGCTCGGGTGTTCGGGGCATCTCGGCCATAGATAAGAGAGTACATATGATTGTTCATCTCAAAAGTGTTCACAGAAACACCCTACATGCAAAAAGATTAAGGTTATAAGAGGCAGTACGTACTGGCCAATCCAAAGACCAACGTAGTTTCTTTTGTTCCCCCTAATGGACACATTAATTAACTAAATCTGTCAAATGATCGATCCAGTACATTATTTGACTAGGTATCTTGATCGTTGAGAATTAAGGACGCAAAATCAATCAAATGATACGTGGAAACGTCCAACTGAATTACCTCAACAGCCTTGCTGTTCCCCAACTTGACTTCGGCCAAAAATTTCCTGTCGGTGGTGCTTGCGGCAACCGAAAGAAGCCAGGGTGCCAAGCTTGTGATGGATGCAGGGGAAGGACCCTCATTGCCAGCAGAAGCTGAAGTTAGTATCCCTTTTTTCATGGCGTGGAATGATCCAATAGCAATGGAATCAAAAAAATAATCTCGAAATATTCGCCCCCCAATAGAGATTGAAATGAGGTCAACGCCATCGGCAATTGCGTCATCAAAGGCTGCTAGAATGTTTTCATCAGGACAACGTCCAGCCCAACATGCCTTGTAGGCAGCAATGCGAGCGGAAGGGACAGCCCCACGGGCTGATCCCAACCCAAAGCCTAGTAAGCTAGCCTTGCTTACAACGGCCCCTGCCGCTGTTGATGCAGTGTGGGTTCCGTGGCCAATTGAGTCCCTCGCAGAATGGAATTCTGTTTCTTGGCCTACTCCTTGGATTGGGTAGAAGCGAGCTCCAACAATTTTACTGCGTATATACAGAATTAAAACATTTAATTTGTTAGGGCATGGTATTTAAAGTCTATGGAACCTTATAATTAAGTTGAAGTGTAGTATGCTTAAAACATTATAATTTACTTGTTGCAGGTGAAATTGCCAGAGGATTGGCAAGTGCCCTTCCATTTGGCAGGTGGTGGACCGAATCCTTCCTCATTAAAGCTATCAGACTCCGGCCAAATTCCGCTGTCCAATACTCCGATGATGACATCACTTTCGACCGTGCTTCTCTCAACGTGCTGAGGGAAGCCCATGAAGTCCCACGATCGAGTTGTGAGAAGCTGTTTCGTTAGGCTGGGAAACACAGAGACAACCCCCTCCATGCCTGAAAATAGTCATAAGTCCAGTACTGTTTAGCAATTGATACATGGGATTGATCCATATACGATGATTTTCTTGCCGAAATTCCAATATATACCCACCAGCCACTTTAAGCATCTCTTCCTTTGTCAGCTTTGCTGCAAACCCGTTAAAGCTCCTCTTGTAACTGTATATAAGAGAGTCGTCTGCGCTGCTGTTGAAAAAATTTCCATTAGAGAATTTGGGAATCATTAAAAATGAATTGTAGCTATGAGCAATTTTTATATAAGCATCTTATGCATGATCTAGGCAAATGCAGACGTCCCATTAAAGTTTAAGACTACATTGATTTAACAATTAAGCCAAACACTATATATTGTCTAACCTGCCAGTAACTTCTTGCAGGATTTTTCCATGAAGTGCGGTATGAGAAAATGAACTGTCATGAATGTCACCCATGTATACAATATAGACCTGTATCCACAAAATCATAAGTGAAAATTTATCCTGTTAGAATTAACTCAGCATGGAACGAGAAACAAACCATATCAATTAACCATATATGTTGGACTCTATTGCATGCTTTCTATTGTCACCAAATCAAACTGTTTTTCTCATCAGCCTCATAAAATTAATGAGCAATGGTCAGTCCAGGTCCATGCGTCTAAGCATGGATCAAAACCAAGCCCAGGGCCATGCTTGAGCCAATCAAAATCTGGATCATCATTGAAGTTTACTATCTAGGCCAGTTCCAGCACGATTAACTACTAATTTGTATAGACAAAGAAGTCACAAAATATATCACCAACACAATCATAGAGAATTAGAGATGCTCACCTTTTTATTGGAGCTGGAAGCTTGGTTGCAGTGGATGAGCAGAATGAGAGTGAGGCACAGGAAGAGGGACAATGAAGAAGAAATTTTGGGAGCCATTGGAGAAGTGCATATCTCATAAGCAGATGATGACCCTTTTATAAGCACCAACACGGCAACCACCCCCCCTCTCTTCTCTTTCCTTTGCTCTTCTTCTCTTCGTAGAGAACTACAACACACGAAAGCTACTTCAACCCAATATCATAGGTCATTATTAATGTTCATTTATTATGCAGAAATGGACATTAGACAATGATCTTTGATTTGTCACCCATCCATCTATGGCTTGGTGATCAATTTGAGATCTGGTTGAATTACTTTTTGCTTATGGTCCATGCAAACCCATGCTGTTTGGAAATATTCTCCTATTTTCGCAATAAATATATGCCAGATTGAAGATGGTTTCTGAATTTACTTACTATGTTAAATGTTATCTTTTCAAGTATCTTGTTAATTTGATGGAGAGACGCACACATACGAGCATTTTCTCTCAACATGTTGAGAACCCTCGTTGAAGATCAGTTAAGTTAATCCTCAAATTGTATCAATGTCGTTATCTCTTTCCTCTAATTCTTCTGTTGATCGATTAAAAAAATCTCTCTCTCATGAATGTCTCGATCATTTGATTTAATTGAAATGGATTACAACATATGAAATTAAGCTAATACATAATTTGTAAGGAGTCAGCTTCTTCCTTTCCTGCATGCAATTTATTCCACAATTAAGCTTATGAAAGGGATCGGCAAAGTGAAAACTACCCTGCATCCAAACCCCCTCCCCCACATTCTCCTTAATATCCTCTTCTTCTCTACGTAGAGAACTACGTCATACGAAACTCCTCCATTACCCAATATCAAAGGTCATTATTATTCATTTATTATGCCATTTCCAGAAATGGGCATTAGACAATGGTCTTTAGTTTGTCATCCATGTAGAATTGTCCGGTGATCACTTTGAGATCTGGTTGAAATTAATTTTTGCTTGTGGTCCATGCAAACCTATGTTAGGAACTATGCTCTCATTTTCCCAATAAATAAACCTATGTTGAATTTACTTATTATGTCAACATATGTTATTTGTACAAGTATATATCTTGTTAATTTGATAGGGAGACATTGGCAGATACTCCCATCCTCTCTCAACACGTTGAGAATCTTCATTGAAAATTTGATGGCGGCATGGCGCAGCACATGGTCCTATTGGCTATATATGCAACATGGTCCAAACTATTGGCTCCATATAGAGTAATTTTCATTTATAAATGAATGAGATTTGTGATCCTATTGGCTATATGCGAACATGGTCTGTTAACAGAGGCATTGAATTCAGATATAAAAGGAGAAAACGGCTACGCAGTTTTTCGTCTAGTGATAATGATTGTCATTATTTCGTTGGTTAAGACCAATGGTCGAGATTCCATCTTGATCCAAATATTATTATTATTATTTAAATTGTTTGAACAGACACACATCTAAGTTGCCCGGTTAGCTTTCCCACAGCAGAACCATGAAAACACAAATATGCCAACCAAATTAGACAAACTCTGAAGGTCCATTTAAGAACCATGATCCGCTTCCAACTTGAAAAGAGCCCCTACATGCAGCCACAAAACCGTCAGCTAACAAAGCGTAGCCTCAACAACCCAGCAAGACCAAAAAGCACACCCAACATAACATAGCCACTACTACCAACCAATGCCATACCCACCCTAAGCCAGCTGCATAAACCCATCAAAACCCATCCAAATCCATTTTAATTATGATTATGATTATTATTTTTTTTCACCAAGTGGCACAACTCGTAACTGCTAAGACCACCGACCCACAACTGACAAATTGATGTTCAATTCAAAATTAGACAATTTAAGAAATTTTACGGTACAAATCCATCACGTGAGTTAGAATATTTTAAAAAATAGGAATCATCGTTAATATTGATGTTATAGGAATCATCGTCATCATGCTTGGCGCGCTAGATTGATTTTTTTTTTTTTTTTTTTTTGGATAATTAGTGTGCCAGATTGAACTGTGGGAGAGACTAGTAAGTAACCCCCCACGCATGCTTTTAAGTGTCACATTTAATTGGTAAACAGCCCATGGCGCACTAAATTATAGCTACATAACTATTCTTCACTAACGCTCCCTATGAGAAATTAAAGAGAGCTAGGAAGTAGGAAGCCATCCAAACCCCAAAAACTGATATATATATATATATATATATATACACACACACACATATGCATGTCCCAGCTACTCCTAGTCTCCTACAACTCATGCACTAAGGCGCCTTACAGAAAAGTACCACACAGATCGACAACAAATACAGCCATGTCTACACTCCGAGTAGCCATTGTTACCGTAACGCTACTAATATTTGCGTCATGGAAAACCATTATGGGCGTCACTTTGATCGTGAGCAATCAACTCAGTGGAGACAAGGAAGTAAATATCTCTTGTCGAGGTCATCTTACAGCACCGCTAGAACAGAGTATTTCCCCGGGGAACGTAGTTTCTATTGAGGTGCCACGCGATGGAGTTCAATTTTTTGCGCCAAGACAATGTATCGCATCCCATGATCGCATCTCCGCAGACCTCTATGTATCATCGGGTGTAGAGGATCGACAGAATTGCGTCAATTGGTGCTTTGTCAGAGTAACAGATAAAGGTTCTTACCGCTGGAATGAAGACAAGAGGGCGTGGATGAAACTTCCTCCCCCCAGCGCCATTTTGGACTAGCTAGTTGCAACTTGCATGTAATTAATGACCCCACAAGGGCCATCAGTCCATGTCGTTGCTACATATCAATTAATTAATGGTCCATCTGCCTAATTTATGCTTTTTTTTTTCTTTTCTTGCGAGCACTGACATCGACATGCAATGGTGCAAGCTTTTCATTGTTATTTTGTGTGTCTAGTATGACTATTAACTTTGTGAAAATGCCAGATACAAGGACCATAAGGAAGTCTGAAACAAAGTTGAAGCATATAGAAAATTAAGTCAAAGGGGTTATGGAGGTAACTGCCGCACGAAAATAAGATATTGTACCAGCACAATGCGCCGAATAAGCCATAATGATTATTTATTCTTCTCTGATTTTCTTAATGGCATACTTAAGGAAGAAGCCATAAGACTCCCAAACGAAAGTTACATGCCAGCTTTAACTTCATGAGTAATCAATCTCAAAGGGTGGACTAGTGGCCGGTTCTATGCCTTACGTTGAAAAAGTGGATAGTCGTAGGATTGACTTCCAAGTTCCAACGTACTCCTTTGCCCTAGAGATGTGAATGAGAGAACACTAGGTTCAACTTGGATCTTGAGTCCATAAGGAGCAGTCACTATTGCCTTGTAAGTGGACACTGCTGACCCAACATTTGTGACCGTCCTATTAAAGACACGGGTGATAGATGCATTGGATGAAGTAGATAGAGATAAAGAAGGATAATTGAGGTCCCACACTGTTCCGTTTGTGGCTTCAGAGCAGCTACTGTTATCTCCAGTAACAAGTTGTAGAGGCTTAATGCTGTAACCTTGTCCACACAAGAATTTTACATAATCTCTCCGACATCGTATACCAAACCAGGATCAGCGGCCTCTATAGGATCTATATGACCAGGGGCAGAACCAGAAATTTTTTCTTGGGGGGCCAAAGTAAACTTTTTATACATATTTTTTAATTCAAATGTCATGCTAAATTTTTTTACAATATTCATATTACCTGGAGTTTTCAAAGATACAACAAATGTCTCTTTTTTGAGACTTTATCAACTTTTGTGTCCAAAATTTTGAAATAAAATATGAAAATATAGGCATAAGAATGAAAATTTACTTATGATTGAGAGATTATATTTGAAATAAACAAAAATTTGGGGGGGCCATTGATATATTTTTTTAAAAAATTTAACTTAAATTTAAATAAATATATAAGGTATTTTCAATCTTTGGGGGTGCCAAAGCCCACCCCAAAGCCATGTGTAGTTCCGCCCTGTATATGACCTGCCCCGTAGGCAAACTCGGCATCCGGGTTAGTTTTAGCACTCATGGAAAAGCTGCAAATTAAAAGACATATATAAGAAGCAAAGAGGAGTTAGTTACATTTAGTGGTGTAATTATTTTTAATTCAAGGAGCGTGTGGATGCACTTTCAAGGAAGAGTTGAAATTCTTCGTCTAATATAGCTTAAACCATTACCTGTCGTCATTAGAGCGGACTTAGTAGCAGCAGGAGACCATGTTGGGTGAAATGATATTAACATAAGCAGCTGCCCCACTAGCATGTGGGCAAGCCATGCATGGATGTGCCAGAAATTATATTGTATGACGGCTGCTCCTGTCACGGTGGTATCCCGTGACCATGCAGCTAGAATGTCCATCCCTGGGGCCGTTAAATCGGGCTACATAAATTCAAGGCAAGATCATTATAGTGAATGAAGATGGTGTGCCAAAGTAGGGGAAAAAAAGGGAAATCAACTTTGGGTGCCCGATTTGAAGTTAAACAATCAAGAATTTTTACATAGTATTTCATGGAATTCTAAGAATTGATCTTACAACATCAACTATAATAATGACTCCAACTTCTAAAAATATTTTAATTCAAATTGATAGACTTGTGCTTTCAATGCTGTATACAGTTTTTTGAATTATTTAACTTCGAATTGAAACCCAAACATGCCCTTAGTTACCTTGCTAATGGCATGGTCTTGGGTTCAAGCTTATATAGAAACGTTGATACCCATTTAGTTGTTGATATTAAGAGCGTTCACTATAAAAATAAATAATCATAAAAAAGATAGAACACAAAAAAAAAAAAAAAAGGAAAAAGAAAAAAAACACACATATAGTTACCTTGAGAAGGTCAACTGTGATTGGATTTGACCCCCTTGATGGGAACGGAAACTCATCATTTCCGTTAATGCTCTTCAGTATAGTTGCACTGGGATAACTATTAAAATTTCAAAAGAAATAATTTAAAATATTATTATTTGATTTTTATCCGAGCATAATAAGGATCAGGAACGCAATTAAAGTTATGCGCAATTTTTTTTACACAAATCTCAATTTTTTTACATGTTGCTCCCATACATGTCAGGCTTGCCAAATATCGATTAAGACCTATGCGCTTCATCCAAAATTTGAGAGATATTTGGCCAGCTTTAGAAGGGTATGTAATCCAACATTATGTTTTGCAAAATATAAATCACACCAAAATTATAACAAAAATTATATATGAAAAAAATCTTCTGATCTTGTTCGTTTAGCCAGTCTCACCAATAAATTATGGCACACAAAAGATAATGTAAAGAGATACCTGGTTGAGTTTATGTAGCTTAAAACCTTGCTGCCATCATCCAAATCTAAATAGCAAACAGGTAAAACAAAAGGGAAGGCAACCAGGGTCAATTCTAAGTTATTTGGGACCCTAGCCGAACTCTTAAAATGGAGCCCTCTTCCTTCTGTACATATTTCAAAAAAAAAAAATCTAAATATCCAAAAAAAAAAAAAAAAAATCCTACCATCAAGTACCAACATAAAGTTTGTTTGCATATAAAATTACTAAAATTTGCTTTGATAGATTAAAATGACAAGAGATGATTATAAAAACTTTTAAAGATATAAAACATACTTCTTGTTTCATAATTGAGCAAAATCTACTTTTACAACACAAAAGAAAAAAAACAAATGCCAAATAAAATATATAAGTATAATACCAAAAGAAATGAATCAATTACAGCAAAGTGTCATTTAAATATTACTTTTTTCGTAGTTTTAGCTACAAAACTATTAATTAAACTAATATAATCAAGCTTTTCTACTATATCTTTTTTAATAAATAATATAGCCAATCCGGTCAATTTTTCTTGTGACCTGGTTGAACGAATGTAAGATTTGATTAACTTCAACTTTGAAAAATTTCTTTCTACAGAGGCAATTGTAACTGGTGTGGTCAATAATATTCTTTAAATAATTCAAGCATTTGGGAAACAAACATCCATTTCCTTCAAATAATTCAATACTTGAATTTGATTTTTTATATCTGTAGGTAAAAATCCTTTCAAGACCTTTAATTCTGAAAATAAATCTTTCCCATCAATATCAAAATGCTCACCATGTTTTAAAGAATCTCCAAGGGTCATACAACAAATTGAGAGAGAGTGAGACTGTGAGAGACTTAAAGAGATTAACTGATTAAGAGAGAAGAGGTCGGAGGGTGGAGACGCGCATGGAGTGGTGGAGTGGAACTCAAGAACTGTGGAAGGGATTGTAAATGGGTCTCTGATCTGAGATCTAAACGGCTAAACCTTGATTCCCGTATAACTTTTTTTTTTTTTTTTTGGTTTTTGACTTTTTCTTTTGGGTTGGAATTGGGCTTGATAGAATGGGGCCTTTTTTTTTTTTTGAAAAACAATAGGGGGCCTCTATTGGCACCCCAAGACTTGCTTTTCATCCCCCATTTATTTTACACTTTAATATTTTATGAAAAATATAGAAGTTTTTCATAACCATTGATCGCGTATTATATTAGAAAACATCATTTTGAACAACTTTTTAGAAGACAGTTTTTTCAAAATTTATTGTTTAAGTAGACTTTTTTGCCATTTATAGTCTTCACTTCATAAATAATTAAAAAGTCCACTTAAACAATAGATTTTAGAAAAACTTTCTTCTAAAAGGTTGTTCAAAATGAAGTTTTCTAATAAACAACGCGATTAGTTTTTATAAAATTTTTTTACATTTTTCATAAAATTTTAAAATGTAAAATAAGTGGGGATGAAAAGCAAGTCTTTGGGTGCCAATAGAGGCCTTCAAAACAATATGTATAAGGAGAAGCCTTTGGGTTGATTTTTGGACTGTGATAATTAGTAAAGTGGATAGGTATATGGGGGATCTTTTTTTTTAGCCCAAAATAAGGGGCCCAAGTGACCGCCTTGCTGCCTGAGCTCAAAACCGGGCCTTAAGGCAACATCACTCAAACGACCCTCTTGCATTACAGTACCAACTGCATGCGCTGGCCGTCAACGTGGCCTCACCACTAAACAACATATCGCAAAGAACAATTTCACCGTTCACCAGAGTTTCATTCGAGGAGCCCGAATAGCACTACCTACGTTTCATGACAAATCTTAATTATGCATATTCATTTTAAGATATCATATCAAAACCTGAAAAGCTTTTATTACCGGGCAGAGTTAGGATTTGAAATTACCCTAAGTTAGGGTGTCACCATTCCATTATATGAAATTACGTTCTTCTCTTTTTGGGCGGTTATTAGCATCCCAATACTTCCCTTTTATCCCTTGCTTATTTTAAACTTCCCAAGGTTTTTCATAAATCTATAAAAGGCTTTCATAAAATTGCCCACATAATGCAAGGAGAACATCATTTCAAACAACTTTGTAGAAGAAGTTTTCCCAAAATCTATGGTTTTAGTAGACTTTTTGGCGAGTTAAGGAATAGCTAGAAATGGTAAATGGTAAAAAAATTTACTTAAACAATAAATTTTGGAAAATTTTTCTTCCACAAAGTTCAAAATTATGTTTTTTAGTGAACAATGTGATCAATTTTCATGAAAACATTTTTATATTTTTCATAAAACCTTGAAAAACTTAAAATAAGTGGGGGAATAAAACAAGTCTTGAGATGCCAAGAAAGACGCCCCCCCCTTTTTTTTTTTTGGGTGTGTGTGTAAATAAAGAGTAACTTGGGCCTAGATGGTCTTTCCTTCAGGACTCAAACCGTGGGTTAATGCAAAATCTTCTCAGGCTAAAGGGTAAAACCCACTCTTAATACATATATAAAAAAACAAATTGATGTGACTTGCCCCGCGCTATAGGGCGTAGTCCGCCCTTGATTGCTGTCCGTGGACATCGCGTGAGTTAGAATATTTTAAAAAACAGGAATCATCGTTAATATTGATGTTATAAGAATCATCGTCATCATGCTTGGCATGCCAGATTGAATTTTTTTTTTTTTTTTGTTGGATAATTAGTGTGCCAGATTGAACTGTGAGACAGACTAGTAAGTAACCCCCCCTTGCATGCTTTTAAGTGTCACATTTAATCGGTAAACTGCCCATGGCGCACTAAATTATAGCTACATATATAACTATTCTTCACTAACGCTTCCAATGAGAAATTAAAGAGAGCTAGGAAGTAGCTAGGAAGCCGTCCAAACCCCAAAAACTGATATATATACAAATGCATGTCCCAGGTACTCCTACAACTCATGCACTAAGGCGCCTTACAGAAAAGCAATACGCAGATCGACAAGAAATACAGGCCGGCATGTCTACACTCCGAGTAGCCATTGTTACCGTAATGCTACTAATATTTGCATCATGGAAAACCAGTATGGGCGTCACTTTGATCGTGAGCAATCAACTCAGTGGAGACAAGGAAGTAAATATCTCTTGTCGAGGTCATCTTACAGCACCGCTAGAACAAAGTATTTCCCCGGGGAACGTAGTTTCTATCGAGGTGCCACGCGATGGAGTTCAATTTTTTGCGCCAAGACAATGTATCGCGTCCCATGATCGCATCTCCGCAGACCTCTATGTATCATCGGGTGTAGAGGATCGACAGAATTGCGTCAATTGGTGCTTTATAAGAGTAACAGATAAAGGTTCTTACCGCTGGAATGAAGACAAGAGGGCGTGGATGAAACTTCCTCCTCCCAGCGCCATTTTGGACTAGCTAGTTGCAACTTGCATGTAATTAATGACCCCCCAAGGGCCATCAGTCCATGTCGTTGCTACATATGAATTACTACATAATAATTAGTGGTCTGCCTAATTTATGCTTCTTCTTTTATTTATTTATTTATTGCAGGGTTTGCCTTTGAAGTGGAATTCAACAAATCAGATCTAAAGAGTGAAGTAGAAAAACAGAGGAAGAACAGGGGAGGAGAGGTTCTAGACGTCAAATTTTTCATTCAACTTTTTCAGCACATGTACAAGTATATATATATATATATATATATATATATTTCTAACCATCCAATAAAAGCCCAACACCTGGACACAACTCAGCCACATGCATCATTAAACCAGCTTACAAAGCTAATTAATTAACACAAGTTTAACTTAAACAAAATTAGAAAAGTCAACACAAAAACATAGCACATTACTTCAACACCAACCAATGCCATACCCACCCTAAGCCAGCTGCATAAAGCCATCGGAACCCTTCCAAATCCATCTTCATTATGATTATTATTATTATTCTTATTTTCACCAAGTGGCACAACTTATATATAGCTGCTAATTAAGACCACCAACCCACAACTGGCTAAGCTCCCCACGACCCCACCCTTTCATATCAGAACCACAACTCCCACAGACCAACAACTAACCCCAACCGGAACCTAGAAGCTAGTATCAAGACGAGTTAGGGATGTTATGAAGAAATGTGAGCGATAATTGGACTCCTCACTCGATGCAGCCCATCATCCCACACCAATGAAGCAGATGCAATAGCTTCATCTATTGTAGCTTCAATTGTCATCACAAAGGATAGACTCTGGCCAAGATATTGGAACGAGAGGAAGCATGGTTCAACTTTTATCTTGAGCCCAGATGGTGCAGTTATAATAGCCTGGTAAGTGGACAGTGGGAACCCGACATTTGTAACTGTCCTATGAAAGATGCGGGTGACAGATACGTTGGATATGGTTGATACAGCAAAAGACGGGTAATTGACATCCCACACTGTTCCATTTTTGGCTTCAGAGCAGCTGCTATTATCTCCAGTAACTAGTCTTAAAGACTGAGGGTCATAACCCATCCCACACAAGTATTTCACATAATCGAGTTCTCCGGCATCATACACTAATCCAGGCTTGACGGCCTTTATAGGATCTATATGACCTGATCCATAGGCAAACTCAGCGTCAGCATTGTTCTCGACACTCATGGGAGAAGCTGCGCGCCAAGACCAAGAGGAGTTAGTAGCATATAATAGTGCAATTACACATAATTCAAACAGCATCTGGGAGATTCTTTATTGTAATTCTACGAGTTCAAAATTGTGCTATGTACTCACAAAATTTTTCCTATTGAGGGGATATTGGAAAGAAGTAGGGTCCTATTGACTTATGGTGAAGACGTAAAAATGACCTTTTGAAGGTTAGAAAAGAAGGCGGGCAAATATTGATTTTTGTTGGCACAAAACCATTAATTCCAATTGCTCTTTTAAGGTCACCATCTTTGCCCCAAAAATATATATATATTTTGAAAAAAGGATCAATCATGTTAGATGATGCTTCTATATATGCTATGAGATTTTAGATTAAACCTTGACCTGTTGTCATTAGAGAACTCTTAATTGCAGCTGGAGACCATGCTGGATGGAACGACTTGACATAAGCAGCCACTCCAGTAGCATGTGGGCATGACATGGATGTGCCGGAGAGAATATTGTAAGAGACAAATCTATTGTCTACTTTTAAACCGGTGACACTGGCAGCAAGTGACCATGCAGCCAGAATGCCCACCCCTGGTGCTGTTATATCAGGCTGCACGAAAACTAGATGGCATTATGAAAGAAGATGGCAAAAAAATTGTAGAAATATGGAGCATATATGTAATGTAAGTTACCTTGAGAATATCACTTGATATTGGGTTAGGGCCCCTTGATGAGAATGAAGCCACACAAGGCGCCAACTCATCCTTCCCCTCAATGCTCCTTTCTATGGTTGCAGTAGGGTTACTATCAAAAGATGCATTAAGAGAATATATTTCAATCAATTAGTATTATTTATCCTTTATCTGCTATTGATTGATCTTATCAATGAATTATGGATCGATCATAAGAGAATATATGTTAGATTTTAGAGGCATATGTACCTGGTTGAGTTCAAGTAATTCATAAGATCAATGCTGGCATTCATGCTTAAGAACAAAGCAGGTAAAGGGAAAGAAGCGGGAACATCGTTGGAGCCACGGACTCGCATTATAGAACCAACTGCCCCGACTGCAAACGCAGTCTCCCCTGTGCTGGGTCCATCACAAAGAAGAATTTTGCCCTTCACCAAATTTTTGTCCAAGGAGTCTGGGACACAGAACCTGTGTTTTCATGATAGATCTTAATTATATATACATTTACTTTTTCAGATATCATGTGCATTTAGTAAATATCGTCATCAATTAGCAATATGAAATTTTCATAGTTGGCGTTCTAAATTGGATCTCTTTTCACCTGGATAGGGACCCTTTATCGTGTGCTCGGGTGTTCGGGGCATCTCGGCCATAGATAAGAGGGTACATATGATTGTTCATCTCAAAAGTGTTCACAGAAACACCCTACATGCAAAAAGATTAAGGTTATAAGAGGCAGTACGTACTGGCCAATCCAAAGACCAACGTAGTTTTTTTTTTGTTCCCCCTAATGGACACATTAATTGACTAAATCTGTCAAATGATCGATCCAGTACATTATTTGACTAGGTATCTTGATCGTTGAGAATTAAGGACGCAAAATCAATCAAATGATACGTGGAAACGTCCAACTGAATTACCTCAACAGCCTTGCTGTTCCCCAACTTGACTTCGGCCAAAAATTTCCTGTCGGTGGTGCTTGCGGCAACCGAAAGAAGCCAGGGTGCCAAGCTTGTGATGGATGCAGGGGAAGGACCCTCATTGCCAGCAGAAGCTGAAGTTAGTATCCCACTTTTCATGGCGTGGAATGATCCAATAGCAATGGAATCAAAAAAATAATCTTGAAATATTCGCCCCCCAATAGAGATTGAAATGAGGTCAACGCCATCGGCAATTGCGTCATCAAAGGCTGCTAGAATGTTTTCATCAGGACAACGTCCAGCCCAACATACCTTGTAGGCAGCAATACGAGCGGAAGGGACAGCCCCACGGGCTGATCCCAACCCAAAGCCTAGTAAGCTAGCCTTGCTTACAACGGCCCCTGCCGCTGTTGATGCAGTGTGGGTTCCGTGGCCAATCGAGTCCCTCGCAGAATGGAATTCTGTTTCTTGGCCTACTCCTTGGATTGGGTAGAAACGAGCTCCAACAATTTTACTGCGTATATACAGAATTAAAACATTTAATTTGTTAGGGCATGGTATTTAAAGTCTATGGAACCTTACAATTAAATTGAAGTTTAGTATGCTTAAAACATTATAATTTACTTGTTGCACGTGAAATTGCCAGAGGATTGGCAAGTGCCCTTCCATTTGGCGGGTGCTAAAAGAGAAGGCTTGCAGATTATATTTCTGTTGGCAACTAGCAAGCACTATATTTGCGCATTTACTGGGAAAAACCTTCCAGTTGCCATGTAAGGTTATTCATCAATGAAGTTGCTACAAATATGCTTTAAGGTTATAGGTTAAAATTTTACCTGTTGTCATTAAAGCAGACTTAATAGCAGCAGGAGACCATGATGGGTGAAATGATTTAACGTAGGCAGCTGCCCCACTAGCATGTGGGCAAGACATGGATGTGCCAGAGAGTATATTGTATGGAACTACTCTATTGTCTACTTTTGATCCTGTCACGGTGGTCGCTAGTGACCACGCAGCCAAAATGTCGACCCCCGGGGCTGTTAAACCAGGCTGCACAAGATAAGAAATGACATTATTGTGAAATAAGATGGCACACCAAAGTTGAAAAATGGAGGAAATTATCGCAGCTACCTTGAGAATGTCACTTGTAATCGGGTTAGGTCCCCTTGATGAGAATGAAACTACATACGGGGCCAACTCATCTTTATCCTCAATGCTCTTTAGTATAGTTGCAGTGGGTTTACTATGAAATTAAAAAAAATTTAAAAAATAAAAAAAATCATTAAAGTTAGTACTGTTATTTGTTTTTTTATCCAGTCTCACCAGTAAATTATGTAGAAAAGATAATTTAGAGAAATACCTGGTTGAGTTTAAGTAGTTTAAAACATTGTTGCTATCATTCAAACCTAGGGGGGAAGCTAGTAAAACGAAAGAGAAGGCAAAATCTCTGTAACCAATGTCTTGCATTACAGTACCAATTGCACCGGCTGCAAACACAGCCTCCCCACTATTCACAGTATCGCAGAGAACAATTTTACCATTCACCAAAGATTCGTTCAAGGAGTTTGGGGTGGCAATACCTACGTATCATGACAAATCTTGGTTATGCATTTTCAATTTCAGATATATCAGAACCAGAAAAGCTTCGAAGGGACTAAGCCATGAATCCATAAGCAAGATCTAATTAGATAAAACCATAATTCCACAAACAAGATGTAATTAGATAAAAGTGGTTCGACGGACTCTGATGAACAACATTGTGTAATTTTCATATCCAGTATCCTAATTTCTCTCTCTCTCTCTCTTTTTTATTTTTATTTTTATTTTTTATACCTTGATTGGGATCCATCAAAGCCTTTTTGGATGTTTGGGGCATCTCCACCATAAATGATAGGGTACGAATCATTCATCTCAAAAGTGTTTCACAGAAATTCCCTGCATGCAGAAAAAAAATGTTGTAAGGGGCAATGGTGAATCCAAGATAAGAAACATGCATTAACACAATGGCCTGCGTAAAACAAATCACTAATGGAAGGGTGATGGAGCATTCAATGAGGTCAGTACACTATATAACCCAGACCAACGCTACACCAACTAAAGCAGAAAACACCCTTCACAAACCATGAAGAACAACACCCGAAAGACGAAGCCTAATGGCAAACCCAATACACAAACAAAACAACAAACACCAGAAATGCAAAAAAAACGAAGAACTTACAACAAGACCTATTGGAACGCACCCTAGCCTCCGCACAACACAAGGGAGCTAAACTCCAAAACAATCCAATGATTCAACCATCCAACACAAAAGCAACTTGACTTATAATGGAAATTTTAATCAGATCATGGAAAACTTGCACCCGAAACGAAAGTGCCCTTCTACGCTGAGGCTCCAACCTGCCACAGAAACAAAGGCAAGAGCGGCAGCAACAGTGGGACCAATATGGCAGCTGAAAACATGAAAGAGCAACTCCAAGATTGAATAAGCAACATCCAGCATGTGGAGGCAGAGCAGCAACCAAACCACCATTGTGAAATCTCCCTAAAACTTGTGACATATGGCCCACGAACTCTAGTTGTTATTATCAAAGACGTCCCCTTCGTTTTCCTCTACCACCGCTTCAGTCTGCCCACAGTCTCTTGGTCATTGCCGAGACTGGAGTAACGACACCACACATCAGCTTCCAAGTTTCCTCCAGGATCAGGCGATTTCTATAGTATTGGCAAATGGCAACACCCCCCGTCCGAGATATTGGGTGAGGGCCTGAGGGGTTTGGCCCTGAAGCCGGCTCAAAAGGGATAGACCCACTTCTAAAGGCCAACAAGACCGGATTCTAAACCATAGACTCTCCTAAGCCCAGGTGACCGATACCCATCAGCAATAGAGTTATTATTGTTCTAAACTTCTAATAGTTGGTAGTGCTAGTAAGTTGTGTTTTAATTAAAGTGTCATGAAAATGAATATTGACTATTTGGAAATTGCTAGGTTGCCCCTAACTCCCCAAATATAAACAAATAGGCATCAATGCTATTCCATGAGTTTAAATTCGAGATCACCCTCTTAACAAGTGAGACAAATGATAGTAGGCTACCATGTCATCAACTCTAGTTTTTATAGTTATGTAAATAGGAAAGTTTCTACCATTTGTGGTGAAATACCTCTTGTAATTCCTATAAAGAGTAGTGCTATTTATCTAAAATCATCTTCTCAAATTCAACATCCCAAATAAGGTGTTATCTTGGTATTGGATCTATTTTTGGCTTATTATTCAAGTTCATATTTCAAAATTCAAATTTATGGGTTATTATTTTGTCACATCATTTGTTATGTTGAATTTAAGAAAATAATTTGGGACAAGTAACATTTTCCTCCTATAAATTCTAATGAGAGAGGAAGCTAGAGGAAGGTTGAACTTGAGTTTAAAAAATCTGCAAGTTGTCTTGCTTTGGAGTGGACTGATTCCTCCTTTGATTTAATCAAGCATTTGGCTTGGTCGCGTTTGAGTGATTCCACAATTTGTGACATTAAGTGATTCCATTGCCTTTGGTGAGTGATTCCCAAGTATCCATCCCCTTTCAATCCCATCCCATTTTATTTCTATAACCTCCTAACTTGTTCTATTCGTCCAGCGTCAGAATGAGATAAAAACATTGTTTTAACTCTGATATGCATATAAAAGGAAAGCAAGACTCTCACCTCATAAACCATATTGTTCCCCAACTGCACCTTAGTCACGAACTTTCTGTCAGTAGTGCTAGCAGCGACTGAGAGTGACCAAGGCGAGAAATTGGAGATTGTTGTAGGAACAGGACCCAAATTACCAACAGCATTGGATGTGAGTATACCATTTTTCATTGCGTGGAAAGCTCCTATAGAAATTGAATCCTCAAAGTAATCCAAAGCAATGACCCCCCCAACTGAAAGAGATATTATATCAACTCCATCGGCAATTGCATCATCGAATGCTGCGAGAATATCCGCATCAGGACAACCATCAGACCAACATATCTTGTACACAGCAATGCGGGCAGAGGGAACCCCTCCTCGAGCTATCCCTGAGAGAAGGCCTAGCAGGCTTACATTACTAAGCGCCCAGCTGCCGTCGATGAAGTGTGTGACCCATGGCCCTCCGAATCTCTGGGTGAGGCAAAATCATGTGGACCTATTCTTCCATCGATCCGGTAGTATTGAGCTCCTATGATTTTACTACACATCATTTCAACAAATGTTTAGAACATATTGAGAGATACACATTATATAAGGTGGTTGAGGTTTACTTGTTGCAAGTGAAATTGGATGAGGCTTGGCAAGTGCCCTTCCATTTGCTTGGACGTGGACCAAGTCCTTCATCACTGAAACTATCAGCTCTGGCCAAATCCCGGTGTCAAGCATTCCAATAATGACGTCGCTTTCAATCTCTGTTCTTTTGACATTTTGGGGGAAGCCCATGAAGTCCCATGACCTTGTTGTAAGAAGCTTTTTCTTTTCACTAGGGAACACAGATACAACTCCTTCCATGCCTGAAAATCTAATCATTAGATGGTTCTCTGAAATTTTTTGGATATTATAATTACCTACCCGCCAGCTTCTGCTTCTCCTCCACGGTCAGGTTTGCGACAAATCCATTGAAGCTCCTCTTGTAGCTGTAGAGCAAAGAATTCACTGCACTACTGATTAATGCAAAAAATTGAAAAAGTCAGTCTTGATAGATCTTTAATGCTCAGTGGTGTTGACGTACAAAAATGAGTTTAATGTCCACCCTTTATATAAGATAGAAAACGATGTCATGGATATGGTTTTTCTCTCTTTTTAAAGCCTTTTTTTTTTCTTTTTTTTTTTGGGTGTTGCTAGGAGTGTTCGATGAAAATGTGACACCAAACAATGTTGGTCATGCCCATTTATAAAGCACCAACCAAAAACTATTGTTTGAAAGTGTGATTCCGATTGTTGAAAAATGGTTACCTGCCAGCAACTTCTTGCAGCATGCTAATGTGAAGTGATGATGCAGAGAAATCACCCTTTGGAAGGTCACCCATGTACACGATATAGACCTGCAGACAAAATGATCAGTACAATTGAGGTATATAACAGAACAATTTTCCATCAAGAGCAAATCATCAACCACCATTTATCAATAGAAATTTAAAGTAGGCTATGGCACATTCCAGCATGGACCTTAGATAAAATTTGAAACTTAATTTTAAGTAGGGCTGCAAGAGCAACCACACTACTCGGGTGTAGATAAAGTTTAGCACAATAGGAGGCTCATTTGAACTTGCTTCTTAAAGAAACGAGCTGAGCACAAAATTATTTTTGAAGTCAAGTAGTTTATCGAGTAGTCAAGTCTACGAAATGTACTACTCCACTTGACTCAGCTCGTTTACAGTCTTAACTATAAGCTTGGTTAATGACAGACACGTGACCAGTTCATTTGCCCCAAACAATATGTCCATCGACAAGTAAATATGAATGGACAAGCCTAGCACATGAAATGCCCAGAAGGAAAAACATTCCAACTAAATCCCATTAAGGAGTCATCTACCTTTCGAACATCCTCAGATGCCCTGCCACAGCAAATAAACAGACTACATGTGAGGCCGATTAGGAGAAGCCATGAAAGAGGAGAGTTTTTTCTGGCCATTGGAAGGGTCTCCTAAGAGCTACTGGTCTATTGTTGATGTCTTTACGGAAGTTTGAAAGAATTGGGCTTATATAGGGGGTAGAATTGAGATCAATTAACTCCATTGGCTTCTGAAATGGTGTTGTTATCCCCATCCAGAAACACTACGTCCACAGCTGGCTTTAAGAATGTTGAAAGCTCGTCTCACACTAGCATTCTTTTCCTCTTCCTTTTTATGCTTTAAGAATGTTGAAAATTCGTCTCACGTTAGCATTCTTTTCCTCTTTTATTTTTCTTCTGACATTGGATAACAAAACCACAGGAAAAAAAATAAATAAATAAGCGCCTTGTGACTCCTCGTGATCATATCTCCCCTTTCATGGGTGAGATTCTGGGTTTGAGTCTTGAATCCTTTGATAAGATTGGATTGGATTGAATTGTGTTGGCTGAATTTTGTTTTTGTTTTTTCCTTTTTGATAGACAAAGATAGAAGTTTATTGCTATATATTATGGTTAAAACGAGCCGCCTGCATATCCACAAATACAATAGGACACCCTACACTACACCAGGAAGAAAAATAAACTCAACCAAGAAACGCTACTCATAGACATTGTATCAAACACCTAATATGCTAACATTAAAATTATAAGATTACAACCTACTGACTACAACCTTTAAATGATATATATGACCCGCTACATAGGCATACTCTCATGTTTACTTTTGCCAAGGTTTGGACCAAGATTAGTCTTTTGGGATGCAAGGTCCACCCACAAACCTATCCATCCAATATATTGAGAGAGCAAAGATTCAAGTTCTACGGTTCCTAAATCATAGTCCTTTACCACATATGCTACTCTTGTGAGGTAGTTACATAAAATTGGAAAATGTTAAAGAGGCCTATTTGGGTGTGCTTGGGTTTTCAAGTTTGTAACACATAAATATAGAGGAGCATCTAACAGTTCTAAAACAACCTTAAAGACCTAAGCATACCCAAATATAAGTAGAGGATCCAAACTCAAAATTCTAACTCAAATGATATGGTAGCCTCACATGGTCACATTAGCCCATTATGGACAATTATTCTTCTAGTGAAATTTCTAATTAGTTAGTAAAGTTGTCACATCATTTGTGCACCAAAAAAAAAAAAGTTATATAGCATTGCTCTAATGACATTTAACAAGGTGAACTTCTTCAACAAAACTCATACCTAATATAAAAAAGGAAATTGAGCTTCCCCCGGGCCACCTCAATTTTCATTTTTATTTTTTATAAATTTTTTTCCGAAGGGATTAATGAAAGAAAAGAAAGAGATAGCAAGGTTTTAAGGGATTAATGAAAGAATTTAAAGCCAACCCCGTTTTTCTTGCTAGACATTGCGATTTTAAATTGGTAACAGCCCATGATGCACTAAATTGACTATAAACGCCCCCCATTAACTACATTTCTTCTCTAACACCACAACCACACCACCCCCCCCCCCCCCCCCCCCCCCCCCCCAACACCCAATAAACCCCCCCAAGTAATAAATTATATTTGTATGGCCTAACTCCTCCAACTTGCTATACTATAAAAACAACATGAAAAGGTGCATGCTTTACAATAAGGAACACAAAGACACAAAAATATATAGAGCCATGTGTACCCTCCCATCAGCCATTTCTATTGTAATGCTGCTAATATTTGCATCATGGAAAACCAGTATGGCGGCCACTTTGATCATAAGCAATCAACTTAGCACAGGCAAAGGGGTTACTGTCTTTTGTCGAGGTGATTATACAGCATTAGTAGAAGAAACAATTGCCCCTGGCTTAGTAGCTTCTATCAAGGTGCCCCATGATGGGGTTGAGGGTTTTTCTCCTGGACAATGCAGCGCCTTACATGATGGCAAATCCGAAAGACTTTACATATCGTCGAGTTCAGAGGATCAAGAGAAATGCAAGGATTGGTGCTTGATAAGAATAACAGACAAGGGTTCTTACCGGTGGTATGAAAAGAAGAAGATGTGGGAGTTACTTCCCCCTCCCGGCAAGATTTTGCACTAGTTTGCAAATTGGGATACATGTAATGACCAAGCTATGTTACTGCTATATTATTTCTTTAATTATAATAACTAATGGTTCACCTAGTTAGTGCTAGTTTAATTTGCCTTTTAAATGAAAATCCAATTCCAACTCGAAAGAAAACGAAAAAGAAAAATAAGCTAGATGCTTAATTACACCTCTAAAGGGTTTTAATTTGAAAATGCTTATTAATTAGTGAGTAACCGAAGGAGTGGATCAATACTTTTTGAGACTTGCGTTTTTTGACCAAAAATGTTGGTACATGTGTTCCTCCATTTTATTTATTTCTAAATGAAAACGTAAGTCATTGTAATTTTATAGATTTTAGGAAACTTTTGCTCCCTCACGAACTTTAATTCCCAGTGAAGCCATGAATTTGATATATAGCTAAGGATGATCGGGTTAGTTCTTAGTAAAAATTTTATGCATTAACCAAGAAAAGAAAAATAGAAAAGAGATTGAATTGAAGCAGAATGAAATAATGTTTTAAGATAAATATGTAGAACAACTATTATAAAACACACCACGTTTTGTTAATTTGTTTATTAACTTCAAAAGAAATTACATTTCCACACTTCAATCAAGAAATTTCATTTACGCACCATGTTCTTAGTAAGAGATGAGAACATCAATTATTTTCTTATTCTACAACACTCAAATGCGATTGGGTCAACAAGCCGGCCATGGCACGAGTCTTGATATCGATCTTAAGAAGAAGCGAATGCAACAATGGGGCTTTTCACTTGATAGGATCCATCATCCCACACCAAAGAACCAGATATGAGAGTTTGATCCATTGTAGCATCAACTGTCACGACAAAGGATTGCTTTTGCCCTAGAGATGTGAATGAGAGAACACTTGGTTCAACTTGGATCTTGAGTCCGTAAGGAGCAATCACTATTGCCTTGTAAGTGGACACTGCTGACCCAACATTTGTGACCGTCCTATTAAAGACACGGGTGATAGATGCGTTGGATGCAGCAGATAGAGCAAAAGAAGGGTAATTGAGATCCCACACTGTTCCATTTGTGGCTTCAAAGCAGCTACTACTGTTATCTCCAGTAACAAGTCGTAAAGACTTATTGCTATAACCTTGTCCACACAAGAATTTTACATAATCAATCTCTCCGGCATCGTACACCAAACCAGGATCAGCGGCCTTTATAGGATCTATATGACCTGCCCCGTAGGCAAACTCGGCATCCGGGTTAGTTTTAGCACTCATAGGAAAAGCTGCAAATTAAAAGACAAATATAAGAAGCAAAGAGGAGTTAGTTACATATAGTGGCGTAATTATTTTTAATTCAAGGAGCGTGTACGTGGATGCACTTTGAAGGAAGAGTTGAAATTCTTCATCTAATACAGCTTAAACCATTACCTGTCGTCATTAGAGCAGACTTAACAGCAGCAGGAGACCATGTTGGGTGAAATGATTTAACATAAGCAGCTGCCCCGCTAGCATGTGGGCAAGACATGGATGTGCCAGAAATTATATTGTATGAAACAACTCTTTTGTCCTCTGGTGTTCCTGTCACGGTGGTAGCCCGTGACCATGCAGCTAGAATGTCCACCCCTGGGGCCGTTAAATCGGGCTACATAAATTCAAGGCAAGATCATTATAGTGAATGAAGATGGTGTGCCAAGGGGAAATCAACTTTGGGTGCCCAATTCGAAGTTAAACAATCAAGAATTTTACGTAGTATTTCATGGAATTCTAAGAATTGATCTTACAACATCAACTATAATAATGACTCCAACTTTTTAAAATATTTTAATTCAAGTTGATAGACTTGTGCTTTCAATGCTGTATAAAATTTTTTGCATTATTTAACTTCGAATTGAAACCCAAACATGCCCTTAGTTACATTGCCGATGGCATGGTCTCGGGTTCAAGCTTATATAGAAATGTTGATACCCATTAAGTTATTGATATTAAGGGGGTTCACGATTAAAAAAAAAAAAAAAAAAAAAACCCACATATAGAGTTACCTTGAGAAGGTCAACTGTGATTGGATTTGGCCCCCTTGATGAGAACGAAGCTACAGCAGGGGCCAACTCATCGTTTTCGCTAATGCTCTTCAGTATAGTTGCAGTGGGATAACTATTAAAATTTCAAAAGAAATAATTTAAAATATTATTATTTGATTTTTATCCGAGCATAATAAGGATCAGGAATGCAATTAATGTCATGCACAATTTTTTTACACAATTGTCAATAAGTTTTCGTATGATCCACATGTTGCATAACCATCCATTATATTCATGTTCCTCCCATATATGTCAGGCTTGCCAAATATCGATTAAGACCCATGCGCTTCATCCAAAATTTGAGAGATATTTGGCCAGCTTTAGAAGGGTATGTAATCCAATAGTATGTTTTGCAAAATATAAATCACACCAAAATTATAACAAAAAATTATATATGAAAAAAATCTTCTGATCCTGTTCGTTTAGGCAGTCTCACCAATAAATTGTGGGACATAATAGATAATGTAAAGAGATACCTGGTTGAGTTTATGTAGCTTAAAACCTTGCTGCCATCATCCAAGTCTAAATAGGAAACGGGTAAAACGAAAGTGAAGGCAACATCTCTCAAACGACTATCTTGCATTACAGTACCAACTGCACCAGCCGTCAACGTAGCCTCACCAAGAAACAACATATCGCAAAGAACAATTTTACCCTTCACCAGAGTTTCATTCAAGGAGCCCGAATAGCAGTACCTACGTTTCAGGACAAATCTTAATTATGCACATTCATTTCAAGATATCATATTAAGACCTGAAAAGCTTTCATTACTGTCAGGGGTGGAGTTAGGATTTGAAATTACCCTAAGTTAGGGTTTCACGGTTCCATTATATGAAATTACCTTCTTCTCTTTTTGGGTGGCTATTAGCATCCCAATACTTGCCTTTTATCCCTTGCTTATTTTAAACTTCCCAAGGTTTTTCATAAAACTATAAAAGGCTTTTATAAAATTGGCTACATAATGCAAGGAAAACATCATTTCAAACAATTTTGTAGAAGAAAGTTTTTCCAAAATCTATCGTTTAAGTAGACTTTTTGGACAATTAAGAAATAGTTAGAAATGATAAATGGTCAAAAAAAAAAAAAAAAAATCTTATCAAAAAAAAAGAAAAGGTCAAAAAATTTATGTAAACAATAAATTTTGGAAAATTTTTCTTCTACAAAGTTGTTCAAAATAATGTTTTTTAGTAGACAGTATAATTAATTCCATGAAAACATTTTTATATTTTTCATAAAACCTTAAAAACTTAAAATAAGTGGGGGAATAAAAGTAAGTCTTGAGATGCCAATAAAGACCTCATTTTATTTATTTATTTATTTATTGTGTGTATGTGTAAATAAAGAATAGCTTGGGCTTAGATGGTCTTTACTTGAGGGCTCAGATGGTGGGTTATGCAAAATCTTTCCTGGTTAAAGGGTAAAAACCCACTTTTAATACATATATGAAAAAACAAATTGATGTGACTTGACCCGGGCTATAGGGCTTAGTCTACCCTTGATTGCTGTCCGTGGACATTGGCATTTTACAAATGACACAATTAAACTTTGTGTTTCTCTGTGTCTGTTGTTTATTTTGCGTCTCAGATTGATTGATTTTGTTTGTTTTATCGCTTCTGCTCAATTTTTATGGAATTTTCATATTTGGCATTTTACCTGGATGTGGACCCATCATAGCCAGCTGTGGTATTTGGGGCATCTCCAGCATAAATGATTGGGTAGGAATCTTTCTCCAAATCAAAAGTGTTCACAGCGATTCCCTAAATGCCAAAATAATAATAATAATAATAATAATAATAATAATTTGTTAGGGGCAGTGGACAATCCAGGATATGAAACATTGTCGATCCAATGGCCGGGGCAAAAAGATTCACCAATGGAAGTGTGATCTACATATGAAAGGAAAGCTAGACTCTCACCTCATAAACCATACCGTTACCCAAGTGCACCTTGGCCACAAACTTCCTGTCTATGGTGCTAGCAGCCACTGAGAGTGACCAAGGCGAGACATTGGAGATTGTATAAGAACTAGGACCTGAATTACCAGCAGAATTGGATGTGAGTACACCACTCTTCATTGAATGGAAAGCTCCGATGGCAATTGAATCAACGAAGTAATCTCTAGGAAAACCTCCAACCGAAAGAGAGATTATATCAACTCCATCAGCAATTGCATCATCGAAGGCTGCAAGAATATCAGCTTCATAACAACCATCGGCCCAACATATCTTGTACACTGCAATGCGGGCAGAGGGAACCCCTCCTCGAGCTGTCCCCATGCCAAGGCCTAGTAGGCTTGCATTGCTAACTAAGGCCCCAGCTACTGTTGATGCAGTATGTGTCCCATGGCCTTCTGTATCTCTGGGTGAAGCTATATCTCCTGGAAGAAATTGTCCATCAACTCGATAATATTGACCTCCTATGATTTTACTGCACAGCGTTTTGAAATTTGTTAAAAGGACTGTCTCTCTCTCTATAACACATACACACAGATATGCACAATGCACAGAGAAGGGCTGAGATTATTGTGGTTGAGGTTTACTTGTTGCAAGTGAAATTGGATGTTTGGCAAGTGCCGTTCCATTTGCTTGGAGGTGGACTCAATCCTTCATCACTGAAACTATCAGACTCTGGCCAAATCCCTGTGTCAAGCATTCCAATAATGACGTCGCTTTCAATCGCTGATCTTTTAACATTCAAAGGGAAACCCATGAAGTCCCATGACCTTGTCGTGTGAAGTTCTTTCTTTTCATTAGGGAACACAGACACCACCCCTTCCATGCCTGAAAATTCAAAGTCATGTTGATTAACATTGACAACGGATAATGTGATGGTTCACAGTAATATTTTCGATATTAAAATTCACCCACCAGCCATTTTCTGTGCCTCCTCCTTGGTTAGCCTTGCGACAAACCCATTGAAGCTCCTCTTGTAGCTGTAAAGCAAAGACTCTGCTGCACTACTGTTCAATGCAATAAATTAAAGAAGTTAGCTAGAGTCTTAAAACCTATGCATTGCCTATATCTTCATTTCAACCAGATAATTAACTAGTCAATTTATTGGAAAAAAAAATGAAAATTTCAAATCTCTTGCGTCTCTTTTTATTGTCATAGGTTAGGAACATATCTACTATGAATATAAAATGCTCCTCTTTATTTTATTTTTTTCTTAAACGTGTTTCATTCAGTTGAAGAGGATAGCATTAATGAAAATTTAAGGAAAAATTGTTTAAGTGGTGAAGATTTAGGCTAATAACAACTTCTAAATGTCATGGATATGGTCTTTTGCCCTTTAAAAAAGAAAAAAAAATGAATATGGTATCCCCCCCCACCCCCCCCCCCCCCCCTCTCTCCCTCTCAGCCTAGTTTTCTTATTCAAATGTGACACCAAACAACATTAGTCATGCCCAGTTATCAAGCACCACCCAAGGGACTATTTTTTTAAAGTGAAATCCGAATCTTGAAAAATGGATGATAAAAACCTGTCGACGACATCTTGCAGCATGCTAGTGTGAAGGGATGATGCAGAAAAATCACCCTTTGGAAGATCACCCATGTACACAATATAGACCTGCGGAAAAAATTGTGAGTTCTTATCAAGTAGATATACGAGAACAATTTTCCATCAAAAGCAAATCATCAAGCACCATTTATGTATGGAAGCTCTATATAGGCTTTGTAAAGCTATACAAAATTTTCCAGCGGAGATACTCTACCCCTCATTTATGCCTCTTTTCATGTTCCTTTGCATGAATGGGACTGTCTTAGCATCATAAAAATTACATCGGAGCATACCAATTTAGCAACAGATCCAATTGGTGGTCTTCTTGTTGAAAGAGCAACTCATTTAAATGTTCTTGATTAAAATCGAGTTAATTGAATGTCTAAAATCATTCAATGAAGCTAATTTTTTGAGGATATAACATTTTGTAGGACCTTTTTTTTTTTTTGGACCCAAACGATAAGAGAACACGTATAACAACATAATATCCACGCGAAATTGAAACCAAGACTTTTACAAATCTTATACCCCTATTAGGATGGGACAAACTATCAGACCGAGGGTCATTGGCCTAGGATCCGTTGTTTCATAGGTCTAAATAATATTTTAATATTAATAGACCTAATTATATGGAGAAAACATAAAAAAAGCATAATTAAGGAGTAGAGGCGTCCAAATTTCCGTTTTACTCGAGAGGATATGGCCCACAGTTGCTATATATGGCACATTCCAATATGTTAGGCCTTAGGCCCAAGACCTATTTTTTGAACTCCGTATTTTATCAGCCTCTCCTTCCTCTTTATATAGCCTTTTCTGTCTTCACTACGAGCCTACTTCGATCATGACAAACACATGGCTTGTTCACTGACCCAAGAACTATGCCAGCCCACAAGTAAAATAGACAAGCGTAGTTCATGATATAACCAAAAGCAAAAACATCACACTAAGGCCCATAAGGAAGATATATACCTTTCGATCATCATCAGATGCACCACGGCAGGGAATAAGCAGACTACATGTGAAGCTGATCATCAGAAGCCATCCAAGAAGAGAGGTTTTTCTGGCCATTGGAGGGGTCTCCTAAGAGCTATTGGTCCAATGCTGATATTTTCATTCAAGTTTGCAACAACTTGGCTTTTATAGAATTGTAGATAGAACTAAACTTCGTTGGCTTCTCAGATGGTATTGTTATTCCCGCCTCTGTGTAAAGTATAAGAACTAGGTCCACAGCCGGCTTTCACAAAGTTGAAAGTTTTGTCCTACCTTTGTGTTTAAAACTCATTTCTTTAATTCATTTCTTAGTATTATGTTGAAAGGGAGAAAATGCACCTGTTTCTGGGAAGGGAAATGCTTTTGGACCTCCCTTAACCGTCTTTCAAAAGACCTTCTATGATGTGGCGTGAAAATAGATTGAGACTAGTGCTATTGGGCCTAATTACTCTATTTTTGTTTTCACACTACATCGTGAGGGTTCTTTAGGGGGCAATTAAGGGAGGTCCAATAACATTGCCCTTTTGAAAATATGACGTCGGAAAACTATTCATGATAGAGTCTACCTATTAAAAAGCTATTGAAAATATGATTTTGAGCCGTTAAAGTAGGAGGCAAAATCATGATATTATTGCAGAAATTCTACACTAAGCTACTGATTCTTAATTTCACATACTCTCTATCGAATAAGCTATTAATTTTAAAATTAGAAATTGGTCTTTGGGTACTTCTGCCATGTGAAAAAAGTGCATGGTTTCTCTGTTCGTTCTTTATTACTGTTGGAGCTTGAACCTTTTCGGCTCTTCTTTCTATCTTGTTATCTGTTGTGATTGCTGCTCTGTTGTGATTTTAATTTTGGTTTTGTGGCTGTGGCTGTGGCTGTGGTGATCTATGAGAAAATCAGCCCATGCTTGGTTAGAAAGACGCACCTTTGAGCCTCTGTATTTTGCATACTGGCTACCCATGAGAGCGCAATAAAAACATTTATGCCATATTTTTTTTGATTGGCAAAGAGGAATTTGATAATTACAGCAATTTTTTTTTTTATTTTTATAATTATTAATTACAGAAATTACAAGTACATCAACAAGAAGAGACCACCCCGAAAACAGGGCATCTCATAGACCCAAGAGGACAAGAGCAAACACCTAATAGGCATAAAGGAAACAGGCCACCAAGAGGACCTAACAACAGCCAAATACAATCATCAAGCAGACGACAATACCCAGACATCGATTACATAAAGAATTACTGTACTCCAGCACAACTGACTAACTGATGCCATATTAAAAACTGCATCATTTCTGCACCTTCAATTTTATTAAATTGAAATAAGATTACACCCTGCTAAAAGAGCAGATATCCCCACCAAAACACACCTCTCACAACAAACAGTCCCCACAACATCGACACACAGCATGTTGTATTTGTTTATTTATTTCAAAGGAGATTACATTTCCATATGTTAATCAAGAACTACGATACACGTGTCTTGATATGTTAATTATTATGATGAGATGAGAATGCGACAACGGGGCTCCTCAATTGAAACAATCCACCATCCCACACCAAAGAACCAGATATGACCTTTTTATGTATTAGAGCTTCAACCGTCACAACAAAGGATTGCTTCTGCCCAAGAGAGTTGAATGTGAGGACGCTTGGTTCAACTAGGATCTTGAGTGCAGATGGGGCATTTAGTATTGCCTTGTAAGTGGACACTGCTGACGCAACGTTTGTGACTATCCAGTGGAAGACGCGGGTGACAGATGTATTGGACTCGGCTGATAGAGCAAAAGATGGGTTATTTAAATCCCACACCGTTCCATTTGTGGTTTCAGAGCAACTACTACTGTTATCTCCCGTAACAAGTCGTACAGACTTATTGCTATAACCTATTCCACATAAGAATTTTACATAATCAACTTCTCCAGCATCGTATTAAACCAGGATTAGTGGCCTTTACAGGATCTATATGACCCGCACCATAGGCAAACTCCGCATCCGTGTTTATCTCAACATTCGTGGGAAAAGCTGCAAATTGAATAACATAAGAACTAGGATTTTTTTAGGATAAGTCATAAGATCGAACCAAGATGAGTTGTAAATATATAGGATGATAATCAATTGAGCACATGCTAATATAATTTATATCAATACTTGCATAAGGAGTTTTACCTTGTACATTAGTGGGTTTCGGGGTACATTGGGCCAATGTATATGGTACTATCTCTAATGCATGGTGTTGATATAACTTATATTTACATGTGCTACTTGGATCGAGACTATATATATATATATAGAAAGAGAGAGAAAGAGAGAGAGAGAGAGAGTCCTTTTAAAAAACAAGTGCACTTGATGCAACTCCAAAACTCTTATCCGTGACTCGTATTTTACAAAACCAACCGTTTGATTAAATTTGATTCATGTGTACATTATACATGCCAAAAATCAAGTTAATTAGAGATTAAGAACCGCTTCATCCATAAATGTCCATAAATGAACGATTGTTATTGATTAAAAAATGTAAGTTTTGGATCGAATAACAATTAGTCTTAGATCAACTTGATTTTTGGCATGGATCGCCCACATGAAAAGGTTATCTAATCAAATGGTTGGTTTCAAAATTTACAAATATGTTGTAGGTAAGAGTTTAAGAGTACACTTGATGCAAAGATACATCAAATGCACTTGATATTAAAAGGACTCTATATTTTATATAATGGTGTAATTATATCTAAAATAACTAGTGCATGCATGTTTTTCACCCTCTTTTAAATTTTTTTTTATTTTATATGTTTAGAAGCTATAACTTCTTTACAATAATTTTGTTATTTGTTTCAAGATCATGGTTGCTTGGAGATGACATGATAGCCTAGTGACATTTTTCCTTATCTATTGAGTAAGTGATTTTTAGTTTAAGCTTATGAAGAAGCATTGAAACTCATTTGTTGATATTAAGTGGGCATAGAGGTTAGGGTTAGGGGTAGATCCTATCAATTGACCGAAAGAAAAAAGAAAAAAAAAAGGATCATGTTTGCTCTATTAGGTCATTTATCTATGAAGTTGCTCCAAATACACCCTAATAGTATAGGTTAAACCTTCACCTGTTGTCATTAAAGCAGACTTAATAGCAGCAGGAGACCATGTTGGGTGAAATGATTTAATGTAAGCGGCTGCCCCGCTAGCATGTGGGCAAGGCATGGATGTACCAGACATCAGACGGAATGAACCTTCTCTATTATCCCCTGTGGTGGTGGGCGACCCTGCTGCTAGAATGTTTACTCCTGGGGCTGTTAAATCGGGCTGCAAAAGATCAAGATGACATCATTGGGAAAGAATTTGACACAACAAATTCTTAGCGAACAAAATAAAAATAAAAATAAAAATAAAAATAAGAATAAAATAATAAAAAAGAGGACAAAAAATCAAAATAGAAATTGAAATGAAGAAAATTATCTCCTGTACCTTGAGAATGTCACTTGTGATTGGGTTAGGCCCCCTTGATGAGAATGAAGCTACAAACGGGGCCAACTCATCTTTACCATCAATGGTCTTTAGTATAGTTGCGGTGGGATTACTATTAAAATAATAGAAGAAGTCATTTAAATTAATGTCATTTATGTTTGTCCAACGGTCAAGATCAGGGGATTCAATTTTACACACAATCCTTGATAGCTTTTTATATGACATATTTTAATTATGAAACTCACCATTAGATTAGATGTTCCTCCCATATATGTAATGTTTACCAAATATCAAGTTGATCAAAATTAAGAGTTGCTTTATCCACAACAATAAGACTTTTTATTGAAAAGAAATTAATGTCATCTATGGATCGGATAGCTATTGGGGTGTTCTAAAATAACTTCCATAGGAAGCATATCTAATCTAATGGTGTGTTCTAAAAAATAAAATTTACACAATTTTTTACTTATTTATTTTTTTGAGAATTGAGTAGAAATTGGGTAATTGGGTAATATTCTCTAGTCTAGCTAGTTCATTTAAACAGTCTCACAAATAATTTATTGTATTTTAAAAATAATTCAGAGATATACCTGGTTGAGTTTATGTACACTGAAACATGGCTGCCATCCTCCAAAGTTAAAATGGAAGCAGGTAACATGAAAGAGATGGCAAGATCTATGGGAAGACCATATTGCATTACAACACCAACTGCTCCGGCTGGAGATGCAGCACTCCCTCCAGTAAATTTATCGCAAAAAACAATTTTGCCATTCACCAAAGTTCTGTTCAAGGAGTCTGGGTAGCAGTAGCAATGTTTCATGACAATTCTTAATTAATTATGGATTTCCATTTGCATATATCATATCAGAACAAGAAAAGCTTCAAAAAGACTAACCCATAAACACAATGCAATTAGAGAATAGGGGTTCTAAAGACTGATGAATAACATTATGGAATTTTCATTTTTGACATTTCAATTTCTCTTCTCACCTAGATTGAGACCCGTTGTTGCCTGCTTGGCGTTTGGGGCATCTCCAGCATAAATGAGAGGGTAGAAATCATTCTTTAGCTCAAAGTGTTCAAAGTGGTTCCCTACATGCATGCGTAAAAGAATGGTTATAAGGGGCAGTGCCAATCCAAGTTACGAAACGATTGATCCACTGGCTTAGGTTTAAAAAAAAAAATTCACAGATGGATGGATGATGCATTATTGAATAAGATAAAGCAATATTTGGACACTGATATACATAGGAAAGGAAAGCAAGACTCACTTCATAAACCATATTGTTACCTAAGGGCACCTTGGTCACAAACTTCCTGTCTGTGGTGCTAGCAGCCACTGAGAGTGACCAAGGTGAGACATTGGAGATAGTTGCCAGTCCAGGACCGTTATTACCAGCAGAATTAGATGTGAGTATACCATTCTTCATTGAATGGAAAGCGCCGATAGCAATTACATCCTCAAAGTAATCCATAGGCCAACCCCCAACTGAAAGAGAGATTACATCAACACCATCGGCAATTGCATCATCGAATGCTGCAAGAACATCAGCTTCAGGACAACCATCAGACCAACATATCTTGTACACAGCAATGCGGGCAGAGGGAACCCCTCCTTGAGCTGTCCCCTTCGCAAGGCCTAGCACGCTTGCATTGCTAACTAGACGCCCAGCTGCCGTTGATGCAGTGTGTGACCCATGGCCTACTGAATCCCTGGGTGAAGGATAATCATATGGACCAAATTCTCCATCGGCCCGACAGTATTTAGCTCCAATGATTTTACTGCACAGCATTTCAACATTTTTCAAGTACATTTAGACTGTCTCTCTCATACACACACACACACACACACACACACACACATTATATAGGGTGGTTGAGGTTTACTCGTTGCAAGTGAAATTAGATGAGGCTTGGCAACCGCCCTTCCATTTGCTTGGAGGTGCACCAAATCCTTCATCACTGAAACTTTCAAACTCTGGCCAGATCCCTGTATCAAGCATTCCAATAATGACATCGCTTTCAAGCTCTGTTCTGCTAACAGTCTGGGGGAAGGCCATAAAGTCCCATGACCTTGTTGTGTGAAGTTGTTTCTTTTCACTAGGGAACACAGAGACTACTCCTTCCATGCCTGAAAATTTAAAGTCATGTTAAGATTGACAACAGATCATCAGATGGTTCACAGTAATCTTTGGATATTAAAAATTCACCCACTAGCCAGTTTCTCTGCCTCTGCCTTAGTCAGCTTTGCGACGAACCCATTGAAGCTCCTCTTGTAGCTGTAAAGTAAGTAATCCTCTGCACTACTGTTTAATTCAATAAATTAAAGTAGTCAGACGCTTGGTAGATCTTTAATTCTTAGCAGTTTTTGACTTGCTAAAATGAGTTCTGTTGGGATTTTTGTTGTTGTTTTCCAGTTTCCCTTTTTGTTGGGAGCATTGTTAGTTTTCAAAAAAAACCCAGTAAGAAAGGAAATATATAGCTATCAAGCTGAAACTGGAACTCGAGCCGAAATTGGGTGCGTTTTGTCTATTCCAGTGGGGGCTGGCTTGTTCCCTTTGGTATGGTTGTATCTCGTATTGCAGATTAATAAAAGCACCATTTTTGTTGATCAAAAGAAATATAAAGCACCACCCAAAAAGCCTATTGTTTTAAAATGCAATATGAATGTTAAAAAATTGTTGATAACCTGCCAATAACTTCTTGCAGCATGCTAGTGTGAAAGGATGATGCAGAGAAATCACCCTTTGGAAGGTCACCCATGTACACGATATAGACCTGTGGAAAAAAACTTATCAATACTTATCAAGTATATGCCAGAACAAATTTTCCATCAAGAAAAAATCATCAAGCACCATTACTATGGAAACTTCAAATAGGCCTCGTAATGCTAAACCAAATTTTCTGTTGGGAAAATTACAGTTTGACACCTGAACTTGGAGCAAGAATCACTTTTCATTGGACTAACTGTTAGGGATAATGGAAATCATGGATTGACAAAACTACCCCTGAGATATTTCCTTTTGACAATGCAAAATTACCCAATTGAGCTTGTCAATTTCTTCCCAAAACCATCCTTCCATTTCATGCTCTTCAAGCTTCTCCGAACGCCCAACGATTCTCAGATTTCTTACAGATACATATATATTATATTTATTTTTAGCTATGGGAATTTTAAAGAAGGGAAGAGTAAATACGGAATTTTAAGACGATTTGAATATTGCCCGTGTCGTGTTGATGGTGCTGTATTGTCCACCGCTGGCGGTCCTCTTCTTCGGCGACGGTTAACGCTGACGTACCCTTCTCTCGCCAGCGTTCTCATCCTGTACCGTCGATTCATGTCGCGTATTCTTCTGGCTTCACAGAAACGTAATTTCAATTTTTGATACCTCACCGATGGTAGCAGCTCTTCTACCTCCCCTTCACTTTGATTCCTCCACTGGTAATGCGAAACCCCATCTCTGGCAGCCACCTACGGAGCTTGGAACGCTGTCGCCGGCGATTACAAAGCTTACGATGCTTAGGTTTTATCGCTCAGGTAAAATGAATTGAGTAGTGAAATTCCTAGTGAAGTTTGGGCACGGAGAAGTTGGAAATTCTTTTTCTTGAGCGGAATTTGGTAATTGGGTCTCCGACGTTTCAATTTGTAGGGTTCTTAATATCGGGTCCAGAAGGATAGTGGTCCTAAAATGATGTTAAGTTGGTCACGTGCATTGCACGTGATGCAGGTCTCCAATTTCTCAACAAAGGTGACAAAGTGAAAATTATCAAAATTTTGAGAGGCTATTTTTCAGAGAGAAATGAAAAGAGAAATGATGACATGACAAATGACAGTTGAATCATGATTACAAAAACTAATAAATTTTGAATTTTTAAAAAATGGATTAAAAGTTATTTGTGGTTATGATTTGATTGTTATTATTTTTAGTAGCATAATCTTTTTTTAAATTAAACATGAAGGGTAAAAAGTGATTCCTGATCAAAATTTAAGGCGTTAAACTGTAATTTTTCCTTTTTATTTTACTCAAGAGACTATGTTGATGGTTGTTTTGGTCCATTCAAACAATCAAACATGGTAAACCTTAGGCCACAGCCTAGCAATTTAAACTTTGCTAAAGCTTGCCACGATATGAGGCTCATTTGAACTCACTTGTTAAATATTCAAATCGAGGTCAAACTTATTTTTGGACTCATGCATCGTATCAAGCTAAGTCTGGGCAACCTAACTATTGCCTTATTGCTCACTTGACTCGACTCATTTATAGCCTTACTAGTTCATGATAAACAAATGTGCTATTCACTGACCCAAGCTCTATGTGAGCCGACAAGTAAAATTGGACAGGTCTGGCTTAAGAAATGACCAAAAGGAAAAACATTCCAACTAAAGCCCACAAGTGAGATATCTACCTTACGATCATCCTCAGATGCTCCACGGCAACTAACAAACAGACTACAGGTGAGGCTGATTAGGAGAAGCCACGAAAGAGGAGAGGTTTTTCTGGCCATTTGAGGGGATATATTGAGCTCAATGAATTTCATTGGCCTTAATAGGAGGTAGAATTGAACTCTAATGAATTAATTTTGGCTAATTCCCAAATGGTATTGTTATCGCCGCCCATAAACACTACATCCACAGCCGGTTTTAACAATGTCGAAAGTTTGTCTTGCATTTACATTTACATCAAAAATGCATTTTCTCCATTTCACAATATTATATTGAAAAAAGAAAAAAAAAATGCTGTTGATTATGAAATATGGCATTAGAATACCATTCATGGTAGTCTTAGGCACTTGGGCTACGTTTGGTTTGAGGGAATGGAATGAAATGAAAGTGGGAATAAGAATGGAATGAGAATGGACATTCCATCCCAATGTTTGGTAAGAGGTGGGAATGGAATAAAAAAGTAAAAGTGAGACCCATTTTTAATGATTTTTACTCATTGAAAGGAGGGAATAAACCCCCACAATGGAATAGTCATTCCATTTCCTTGTGTAACCAAACACTCACTTTTTTTTTTATAGAATGGAATCACCATTCCATTCCATCCTCCATTCCCACCTAACAAACACAACCTCAAAGGCCCCAACCTAATGATTAAAAATGCACGAAAGGCCCTATTAAAAAATCTCTCATTTAAAATTTTGATCTTAGGCATCAATTTGTATTAATTAGTCCATTCTAGTTCATGGGAAAATTTGAAGTGAAAATTCCGAACTTCAATCAACATGTTGTTATTAAACATGTGGTATTTCTTGATAAAATTTGGTATGTGAGATCTTTTTAGGTTCATCTATCCAATGGTAAAATGCATATCTTAGTATTTATATAAATATCTCCCAACATAATGATTTAAGATCAAGACTTACCTAGTTTATACAACACTTTTTGAGCGCCGCGTACGCACATAATCTATTAACCATTCCATTTTTTTTTTTTTTGGTTGAATCATTCCATTTTTATCTTTCACGAAAATGCTTTTATGATGGTGGCCACGGTAGCCAATAATAATTAACAATCTGACGGAGGCGGTCATAAACGATAATAACAAAATAACAATCTTGCTATCTATTCTCAAGTCATCTTTAGTTTTTGGCTTTTCTGGAATTTCCCGAATGCATATATATACTTTCCTGGGATAAGTTCTATGGCACAAATTTTATTTTCTTTAAAATTAGAAACAAAAAAATAAAAAAATAAAGGCCATTTGTCTCTTATGGTTCGGCACTTGGCACCCGTGCCCTTCTTAATATCAATTTATTGGTTCGTTGTGTTTGTGCAGAAGTACTTTGAAAAATATGTTTGATTCATATAATTTGACTCGCAATAAAATTAATCTTATATGATGTGATGCAATAATATATGGTGTAAGAAACTAATTTTTTAACCGTCAAAGTTGGTGGTCTAGTGGTATAGGTGAAGAAGGCTAGGTAGTCAAGAGTTTAAGTCTCAGGGGCGGTGGCATGATGCTAGAGGCGGAGTCAGAATTTAAAATTACCATGGGTTAATTAGGGTTTACCATTCCATTATATGAAATTACTTATTTTTTGGGGCAGCTATTGGCACTCCAAGAGTTTCTTTTTATTCCTCACTTATTTAAACCTCCCAAGGTTTTATGAAGATTATAAAAGATATTCATAAAATTGACTATATTATGCATTAAAAAACATCATTTTGAACAACTTTGTAGAACAAAGTTATTCCAAAATCTATTATTTAAGTAAACTTTGTTGGCCAAAATTTATGGTTTAAATGGACTTTTGGTTGCTTAATGAAATAGAAATGGTAAATGACTAAAAAGTCTACTTAAATGATAAATTTTGGAAATTTTTTCTTCCACAAAGTTGTTTAAAATAATTTTTTCTAGTAGATTGGTCAAATTTCATGAATACATTTTATATTTTTCACAAAACCTTGAGAAACTTAGAATAAGTGAGGCCATAGAGCCCAATTTTCTTGAAACTTAGATTTTTGGCCAAAATATATGTGGTTTAAATTTTTCTTTCTATTACTTTTTAGGCTGGCTCTTAGTTTTTTTCACCTAGGCTAATTTCTTTCTATTACTTTTTGGGCTGGCTCTTAGTTTTTCTCATTTGGTCAAATACTAAAGCTCACTTTAGTTACACATGCAAGGGAGAAAAAAAAAAATTAGGTAGGCTACAGGGGCTACCGCTGTGTCCCTCCGCCCCTGCATGACGTGTATTTATCTCTTAATAGTTCTATGTACGTATGTACTGAAATTATTAATCTTTGGTAAAGTTGAGATTCCTCAGCAGAGTCGATAGGAGAACTACTATGATCATATATACCCAAATATAATAGAGAAAAAGGGCAGTCGTGGTCAATCTTCCATGCATGTTTGTCTAAGGGCTGCGATGAACCACCAGATGACTATAGAAAAACTGAATTCTCATTGATTATAGAATTGGTTGATTACAATGGTTTAAATAGAAGTTTAAACATAAACTAAATATGGAAAGAAGATAACCTAAGATTAATCAAATATTCATCCTCCTAATCAAATCACACTAACCCAATCTCAAAGATTGGGATTGAGATACGTATTTCAATTACATTATTATAATGATTGTACTTCTATTCTCTTACAATGACTACATTGGGGTCGGTCTAGTACTGTTCATTGACTACAAGAATGAGAGAGGAAGGACCTAACACTTTGTGGTGATGCAGTGCATTTTGAGGTCCTAATCCAGCAGTATCAAACTGTTTGATATATAAGTCAACAGCAAAACAAAAATAACTGTTGCATATAATCCCAAACAGCAGAAAACATATCAAGGGAATTAATTGTTTGATATGTGCAATAGGAAAAGAACATTCTGTTGGAATATATCAACTGCTTGATATATTTCCAAAGGGAATGTCGTACACTTTTTGATATAACCAGTCATTCATCTAGTTAAATCTGGTTTTGAGCCAAATCTTGAGTTATATTTAACTCAAGATCTAGTTTTGAGACAAATATAGTTAGAGGATGTGTGGTTTTTAGATTACTCCATGACTCAAATTTTTTTTCATTATTTTCTCGGTCCAAAAAAAAAAAAAAAAAAGAAAAAAAAAAAGCCATTATGCCAAAAGATGCATTTTCCCCTAAATTTTAGATTTTGGCAATACAACAAGCTAAAAAACTACTTCTCTTCAAAATAGCTTGAATCACTGGAGTTGCTCTAAGGATGATGATAAGAAAGGAAAAACGAAAGAAGATTTCAAGTTAAATTGACATCAAGTATTGCGAAACAGAACTTTTTTCTTTCTTTCTTTATTTTTATCAGCAAAAGGGAAATTTTATTAAACTGAAATAGGATTACACCCTGCTAAAAAAGCAGATATCCCCAACAAAACACTCCTCTCACAACAAACAGCCCCCATAACATGGAGACACACCACGTCCTTCGTCCTTTTTCTGTGAAAGAATGCCAAGCCTTTTCCGCCACCGATCCCCCGTTTCCCTGCTTGGACTTTTTTTTTATTAACCCGGCCAGTCATGAACCACCCTGGTTGGAGCCATATATGTTCTACCCAGCAGTGCTTCATATCCTCCTTGCTCTTTGCCTAAGATTGGACTAAAGGTACCAAACGTACTTGTTTATTAATTTCAAAAGAAATTACAATACCTTAATCAAGAACTATGATATACGTGTCTTGATATGTTAATTATACTGATGAGACAAGAATGCGACAATGGGGCTCCTCACTTGATACAATCCATCATCCCACACCAAAGAACCAGAGCGAACCTTTTTCTGTACTGTGGCTTCAACCGTCACAACAAAGGATTGCTTCTGCCCAAGAGAATTGAATGTGAGGACACTTGGTTCAACTAGGATCTTGAGTGCAGATGGAGCATTCACAATTGCCTTGTAAGTGGACACTGGTGACCCTACATTTGTGACAGTCCTGTGGAAGACGCGGGTAACAGATGTGTTGGACGTGGTTGATAGGGCAAAAGAAGGGTAATTTAGATCCCACACCGTTCCATTTGTGGTTTCAGTGCAGCTGCTACTATTATCTCCGGTAACAAGTCGAAGAGACTTATTGCTATAACCTATTCCACACAAGAATTTTACATAATCAGCTTCACCAGCATCGTATACCAAACCAGGGGTAACGGCCTTTACAGGATTTATATGTCCCGACCCATAAGCAAACTCCGCATCTGTGTTAGTCTCAACACTCATGGGATAAGCTGCAAATTAAATTACACAAGAACCAAGAGGAGTTAGTTATTCATAATTAATGGTGTAATTTTATTTTAAAAAACCCTGGCTGCATGCATGTTTTTCACTCTTATTTATTTATTTTTTTTATGTTGTTATGTTTGCATGGAAGGTTAACTTCTTTACAACATTTACATACATGTTTGCCTACTGATGGCATGATAGTCTAGTGACATTTTCGTTGGTTGTTAAATAAGTGATTTCGAGTTCAAACTTATAGAAGAGCATTCACACTCATTTGTTAATATTCGGGGTTAAGATTAAGCTGGGTACATTTTATTGATTGATTGACCAAAAAACTTAAAAATAAAAAACCTTTACCTACCTGTTGTCATTAGAGCAGATTTAATAGCAGCAGGAGACCATGTTGGGTGAAATGATTTAACGTATGCAGCTGCCCCGCTAGCATGTGGGCAAGACATGGATGTGCCAGAAATTATATTGTATGAAACAATTCTATTGTCCTCTCGTTCTCCTGTCACGGTGGTAGCCAATGACCACGCGGCCAAAATGTCTACTCCTGGTGCTGTTAAATCGGGCTGCAAAAGATCAATAATTCAAAATGATGTTATTGTGAAAGAAAGATGGCACCCCCAAAAAAAAAAAAAAAAAAAAAAAAAAAAAAAAAAAAAAAGAAAGAAAGAAAGAAAGAAAGAAAGAAATTAAAATAAAGGAAATTATCTTAGTTACCTTGAGAAGGTCACTTGTGATTGGGTTAGGCCCCCTTGAGGAGAATGAAACTACAGTCGGTGCCGACACATCTACAATCTCATTGCTCTTTAGTATAGTTGCGGTGGGATAGCTATCAAAATATCAAAATAAATCATTTAAATTAGTGTCATTTTATTTTTGTCCAGGGGTCAGGATCGTGGGGACACAATTTTACATGCATGTATTTCTTAATAGATTCATATGTGATTAATATTTTACAGAACTCATTATTAGATTAGATATTCCTTTGATAAATGTCTTATTTTTTTTTGGAGAATCGAGTCAAAATTTGGGTAATATTCTGTAATCCTGTTCGTTTTACTGAGTCTCTCAAATAATTTTTGGTAGGCTAAAAATAATTGAGAGATATACCTGGTTGAGTTTATGTACTCCAAAACATGGCTGCCATCCTCCAAAGTTAAAGAGGAAGCAGGAAACAAGGTTGCAAAGGCAACATCTCTGAACTCACTATCTTGCATTACAACGCCAACTGCTCCTGCTTCAATTGCACCTCCCCCTCCAGTATTTTCATCGCAAAAAACAATTTTACCATTCACCAAAGTTGAGTTCAAGGAGCCTTGGTAACAGTACCTACGTTTCATGACAACTCTTGATTAATTATGGATTTCCATTTTCAAATATCATAAAGAACAAGAAATGCTTCTAAACCCATATACATGGCCGGTGCAATTCGAGAATAGGCGTTCAACAAACTCGGATGAATGGCATTATGGAATTTCCATTTTTGGCATATATTCATATTTCTCTTCTTACCTAGACTCGGACCCGTCATAGCCTGCTGTGGTGTTTGGGGCATCTCCACCATAAATGATAGGGTAGAGATCATTCTTTAGCTCAAAAGTGTTTATAGAGATTCCCTACATGAATGCATAAAATTAAGGTTGTAAGGGCAGCACCAATCCAAGTTATGAAACAATTGATGCACTGGCTTAGGTAGGAAAAAAAAAAATCACAAATGGATGGGTGATGTATTATTGAATAATATAAAGCATTATTTAGATTTTAGACACTGGCATATATGCATAGTAAAGGAAAGTAAGACTCACCTCATAAACCATATTGTTACCCAAGGGCACCTTGGTCACAAACTTCCTGTCTATGGTGCTAGCAGCCACTGAGAGTGACCAAGGCGAGACATTGGAGATTGATCCAGGATAAGGACCCGAATTGCCACCAGAATTGGAAGTGAGAATACCATTCTTCATTGAATGGAAAGCGCCGATAGCAATTGCATCATCGAAGTAATCCCTAGGCCCACCCCCAACTGAAAGAGAGATTACATCAACACCATCGGCAATTGCATCATCGAATGCTGCAAGAATATCAGCCTCATAGCAACCATCAGACCAACAGATCTTGTAGACTGCAATGCGGGCAGAGGGAACCCCTCCTCGAGCCGTCCCCATGCCAAGGCCTAGCATGCTTGCGTTGCTAACTAAGCCCCCAGCCGCCGTTGATGCAGTGTGTGACCCATGGCCTTCTGAATCTCTAGGTGAGGGATAATCATCTTGACTAAATTGTCCATCGGCCCGATAGTATTTAGCTCCTATAATTTTACTGCACAACATTTCAACATTTTTCAAGGACATTTAGACTCTGTTTCTCTCTGTCTCTCTCCTACAGACACATTATGGTGGTTAATTGAAGTTTACTTGTTGCAAGTGAAATTGGATGAGGTTTGGCAACTGCCCTTCCATTTGCTTGGAGCTGCACCAAATCCTACGTCATTGAAACTATCAGACTCTGGCCAGATCCCTGTGTCAAGCATTCCAATAATGACATCGCTTTCGAGCGGTGCTCTGTGAACATTCTGGGGAAAGCCCATGAAGTCCCATGATCTTGTTGTGTGAAGTTCTTTCTTTTGACTAGGGAACACAGACACTACCCCTTCCATGCCTGAAAATTTGAAGTTATGTTAACATTGGCAACGAATCATGAGTGGTTTACAGTGATCTTTATTTTGGATATTAAAATGCACCCACCAGCCAGTTTCTCTGCCTCCTCCTTAGTAAGCTTCGCGACAAACCCATTGAAGCTCCTCTTGTAGCTGTAAAGCAAAGAATCTGCTGCACTACTGTTTAATGCAGAAAATTAAAGAAGTCAGAGTCTTGGTAGATCCTTGATGAGTTGATGAGCAGTTTTATATGAAATTGAAAGTAGTTCATTTCCTTGATCTTCATGCCGACAAGATAATAAACTTGTCATTTAAAATTTGCGCTTTTCTAATGAAGTTTGATATTTTCCACGGCATTGCTCTAAAGCTATTCATGGCGCTCTTCGCACGCCATGAAATGAGCCTGTTTGTAGTGTTAAATGCAAATGTAACACCAAACTACAATAGTCATGCCCAATATAGAGCACCATTGAAGCATGGCCGAAAAAACCCATTGTTTTAAATTGCGATTGGAGTGTTGAAAATGGTTGATATATAACCTGCCAATTACTTCTTCCAGCATGCTAGTGTGAAAGGATGATGCAGAGAAATCACCCTTTGGAAGGTCACCCATGTAAGTGATATAGACCTGTGGAAAAAAATCAGTACTTCAAGTATATATATATACACATATACCAGAATAATTTTCCATCAAGAACAAATCATAATGCACCATTGACATGGAAACTTTAAATGGGCTTAATTCTAAGGCTAACTAAAAGTTCTATTTTACTCCAGGGACGCTATGGCAACGTGGGATGTTATACTTTTCCATTCCTCCCTATCACGTGTTGGCTAAACAAGACAGAAATGGACATGTTATGTGAAACCTAATATTTAGACAATGTGAGATACTTTTCCATCACTGGCTACCTAGTGATGAAAGCTATACGTTGGGATGTAGGACAAACCAAGCAGTTCTAGCTTGTCTTAAGACTAGAATGACAAGTGACTGGAAACTTGAATAGCCTACTCCTCTATTTGTAGTCTTAACTATATGCCTAGTTACTAATAAAAACATGGCCTATTCATTGACCCGAGCACTACGTCAACTGAAAAGTAAAATGGACGAGAAAAATGCTAGAGTACCCATCTTAAACCACCTACCTTATGTACCGTAAGTGAATAAGTGAAATGTGAAAGTGGGGCCTACTATGGAAAAAAGAGAAGGATTATGTTATTTCACCCACATTCCTTCACCTATCCATATGTGACAGCTTCTCCTTATTTCATGCTAGGCCTCACATGATTGCTTTTCAAGACATATAAGGTGGGGGGTAAAGGTGAGTGACAAAAGATGGGTGAAATAGTATTTTTCAAAAGAAAAACCGACACATATGGTGGGTGGTGAAAGTGAGTGATTGAAGGTGGGTGGCATAGCAATATTATATATTATTCAATGGACAAGCATAGTTGATTAAATGATCAGAAGGAAAAAAATTAACATGAGGCTCATAAAACCTTTCGATCATCGTCAGATGCTCCGTGGCAGTTAAAAAGCAGACTACATGTGAGGCTGATCAGGAGAAGGCAAGAAAGAAGAGAGTTTTTTCTGGCCATTGAAGGGGTCTCCTAAGAGCTAGCTAGCTAGTGGTCTATTGCTGATATGTTTTTGCAACTTTGCAACAAGTGGGCTTTTATAGGAGGTAGCTAGAATAATAGAATTGAACTCAACTTCATTGGCTTCTCAAATGGTATTGTTGTCCCCGCCCGTATATGCATAAACACCACGTCCGCAGCCGGCCTTAACATTGTTGAAATTTTGTATATTATCTCCTAAAATAAAGTGGAGTTTGTCAATACATCAAAGAAAACTCTCTCAAAATCTCTTTGATGCTTCTACTTTTTCTCTAATAAAAAAAAAAAAAAAAAAAAAAAAGGGGGAAAAAAGAAGGAAGAAGAAGAAGAAGAAGAAGAAAGAAGAAAACTCCCTCTTCATGTTAACTTCAATATTTAATTGATGGGAAATGTGTGATTTTCTACCACCTACTCCCTCATTATTATATGCATGTAGGTCTATCAAAACACGAACAAGCAAATTATGTAGACTACGAAAACTGCTCACAAATGAAATTAATGAGTCCAGAAACAATATGCTTTGATACATGTTAAGTTTGATATTTAATTGATATGGGACTTCCCAACACTTCATAGCTTTTCTCTCTATGATATCAAGGGTCGTGGCATGGTAAATAGTATTAATTTAATTATAGATCAAGACTTATATATCTAATTAATTACAATAGTTTTGAATGCCACGACACATGATCTGCATGCTTTTATGATAGTGGCAGGCAATCTTGGTAACAATCAGTCTTCTAAAGTCAAAAAAATATATATCTATATCTATAAAATTGATTATTTTTCTCGATTTTTCCAATGGCATTGACTTTCTTTGTTTTTTTTTTTCCTTTTCTTAAAGATGGGTCCTATGGCACATTTCGGCATATTTAGCTGTGCATTCGGACATCCCAACTGGTACAAAAGGTATGTTAGCATTATACAAATCATGTTAGCATGATTGAGTTATGTTAGCATTATACAAAATAGGACATATCAAATAATAGGTCTTGCCTAGTACGTTTTATTCTTAAAAGGTCAACCTATTTAAGTGATCTTGATCACTCGATTGAAATTATTTTTTTCCCGATTAAAAGTTTCATTATCATTCAAATAATTTGATTAAAATCAAATTAATCAGATAGTTTACATCAATCAGTTTCAAGGGTATGTAACATATTTAGTAATTAGCCCCAATAATCTTACAATTTTGTCTCATATAGTTTGGCAATTGTCACTCGTGTTTTTTTTTTTTTTTAAATTTTTGTTTGGGGGGGGGGGGGGGGTAATATAGGCTCTTAGCTGTTCCTTGTTCGGTTGTGTGTGTAGAAGTACTTTACTATAGTACACCTTGGGGTACAGACGGCGTCCAATTAGAGTGAGGATTCAGTGCTGAGTTTAAAAAACTCAGCACTGAATCCAAGTCCGTCCAATCGTCACTGAGTACAAGAATGAGAGAGGGATGATCCCACCTCTTAGTCGAGATGCGTGCAGCACGAGGTTAATCCAGCAGTCTCAATCTGTTTGACAGAAGTGCACAGCACAACGGAATAAACTGTTCGACATAACTCCAAAGACGAGAAAAATATTATAAGGTGGCTGGTGGGGTGAGGATTCTTATAAGGGAATGTCCAAAAGGAAGATGACATTGTAATGGAATGGAATTCATTGTTTGACACGAATCCAAAAAGAAGTGAACATCACTATACAATTAAAAGGAAACTGTTGTGTTGGTGTCTCGAATCCATGCCGGCGTGCAAGTCAACAATTCTTTTCTTGGGATTAATGTATAGTTTAAAAATGTCCATTGTAACGGTACTTACCTCATTGTCTTGTCCGTTCCTACATAAATGACCTTTTTTTTTTTTTTTTTTTTTTGGAATATTTTAAAATTATTGTCACATTTCAAAAGTTATTGATTTTTTTTATTCATTTTCCAAAATATCCTTAAAAATATACTTTCTTTCTTTCTAATGTTTTGCACACTTGAGGGTAAAATTTGAATCTCAAAACTGATACATTGATGTAAAAGCATTTAATAGAATTTCCTTAAAAAGTGTTTTTCCAAAGGGAACAATCAATTTGAAATGGAAGGAGTACAAGACTCCACGACTTAGGTAAGTCCCAGTCCAAACTCTATGCATAAAACGTTATGTGAGTGGTTCTAACAGGTTTAGTGAGAATTGAAGTTAAGACCTTTGTTTTCTTGAAATATCAATTGAGGTACTCAAGAATTATTCCACCATTGCTGATACTCTTTCTAACTCACTTTGTTTGATAATAATTTTCATTTTGTGAAATTCTAGAGTGTTTGTTTTATTTCAAAAGTTAAAGCAAATTAATTATTTTACTATTCCAAATTACCCTTTCATGTATTTAAAAATACAATAGCTCAACCTCTAAATAAAAAAAATTAAAAGGTTAAAATATATGAGTGATATGACAATTCATTAAATACAACACATTCATATGTGTGCAGCGTGCTTCATTAATATGACTCAAATTAGGGATGGAGGTTGTAAAAAATTTCGTCTTATTGATCTCGTCCGTGCGGATAAGTTTTATGCCAAAGTACATAAATTGTCGTGGGCCGGCTTTCTGTGTAAGGTTGGTAATTTTTACCAGAGTATTTATTTTCTTTTTCTACCTTCTACTTTATTACCATTTGAACTTTAAATTGAGGTTTATTGCATAATCGGTACAAACTAACTAAATTATCTTCTGTGACGGAATTTGAGGGATGACCCGGTGGTTCATGATGATGAATCATGGGGGGGAGAACTGATTCAATGAGGTCGGCACGTTTTTGGTGAAACCAAAGACTTATGACATGCAAGAGGAAAATATGCTGTAAACATTGGGATTACCTCTGTTTGCCTATGATTCAAAAGAGGGCTTGGATTCCATGAAATTAGTAAGTTCAATCAAGCTCTTTTGGCCAAGCAATCCTGGGGGTTGCTCATCAACCCCTCTTCTCTTGAGCCAAAGTCTCCGCCTAGTCTCTCTCCCTCAATTCTGGGCGTAATTTCCAGCAGAATGATAATGTATATTTCAATTTTTGGCTTACATATTCCAGGCATTGCGAGAAGAATTTAATTAGCACCTTTAAATATCACTTCTCTCCCTCAAATTAGTAAGAAATATTTTTATGATCACAAATGGTAATTATCAAGGTCTATATGGTAATTATCAAACCGAGGGATGTCAAAACTAAAGATTGTTCTTACTGAAAATTTTAAGCTTGAATAATAAAAAAGAAAAGAATAACAAGACAATATTTCCATGATAAATCTATCTCACAACTGTTACCAAACACACCCTATTTTATTTGAATATTAATTCTGAAAAAAACAACATTTTCCACACTTTAATCAAGAATTACAATATACGTGTCTTGAAATGCTATGATGAAGAAACGAATGCAACAATGGGGCTCCTTACTTGATAAAATCCATCATCCCACATCAAAGAACCAGATACAATAGTTTGATTTATCATAGCCTCAATTGTTATGGCAAATGATTGCTTTTGCTCAAGAGAATTGAATGTGAGGACACTCGGTTCAACTTGGATCTTGAGTCCAGATGGGGCATTCACTATTGCCTTGTAAGTAGACACTGGTGACCCAACATTTGTAACTGTCCTATGAAAGACGCGGGTAACATATATGTTGGATTTGGTGGATAGAGTAAAAGAAGGGTAATTTAGATCCCACACCGTCCCATTTGTGGCTTCAAAGCAACTACTACTATCATCTCTAGTAACAAGCCGTAGAGATCGACTCGTTGCTATAACCTTGTCCACACAAGAATTTTATATAATCAACTTCTCCAGCATCATACATTAAACCAGGGTTTGGGGCCTTTAAGGGATCTATATGACGTGCCCCATAGGCAAACTCCGCATCTATATTAGTCTCAACACTCATGGGAAAGGCTGCAAATTAAATGACATACGAAGCAAGAGGAGTTAATTAGTTACATAATTGAGGAATTATATTTAATTTAAGAAAATGCAAAATCATAAATAATTTATTTCCACTCCTAATGTTATTTATTTTTGTTTCTTCTCCTTCAAAGTGACTATTGGAAGGAGCAAGGTCCTAGTTACGCATCATAATGACGTGAAAAATGGCCTGAGGTTAAAAGAAAGGCTTGCAAATTTCGTTTATGTTCGCAACCTGCAAGCACTATATTTGCATTTTCGTTTGGTAGGGAAGCACTATATTTGCATAATTAGGAGAAAAAAACCCTCTAGCTAGTTTCTCTACAAACTCATTCATATTTGAAGTTGCTTCCAAACATGCCTTACATCTAATAAAGATTAAACCTTTGCCTGTCGTCATCAGAGCAGACTTAATAGCAGCAGGAGACCATGTTGGGTGAAATGATTTAACGTATGCAGCTGCCCCGCTAGCATGTGGGCAAGACATGGATGTGCCAAACACTATATTGTATGAAACTACCCTATTATCCCCTTCTGATCCTGTCACGGTGGTACCCAATGACCATGCGGCCAAAATGTCCACCCCTGGGGCTGTTAAATCAGGCTGCACAAGATTAAGATAACAGACATTATTATAAGAGAAGATGACACACCAAAGTAGGAAGAAGGAAATTATCTCACTTACATTGAGAATGTTGAGTGTGATTGGGTTAGGCCCCCTTGATGAGAATGAAACTACAAACGGGGCCAACTCATCTTTATCCTCAGTGCTCTTCAGTATAGTTCCAGTGGGATTCCTGTAAAAATTTCAAAAGAAATAATTTGAATTAGTGTTATTGGATTTTTTTTTTTTTAAAAAGTAACTTTATAAACTAGATGGCTATATAGCGTAAAAAATTATTGTGTAAAGAGTTGTGCAAAAGGTTATCGATCTGTTCATTTATCCAATTTCACCAATAAAATTATGGTACTGAAGAGATAGTTGAGAGAGATACCTCGTTGAGTTTAAGTAGCTTAAAACATTTCCGCCATCATTCGAATCTAAGTAGGCAGCAGGTAAATTAGAAGAGATGGCAACATCATTCCAATCACTACCTTGCATTATAGTACCAACCCCACCAGCTTCGAACACAGCTTCCCCCACAAACAAGTCATCGCAAACAACAATTGTACCATTCACCAAAGTTTTGTTCAAGGTGCCTCGATAGCACAACCTACGTTTCATCACAAATCTCGATTATGCATTTTCATTCACATATTTACAATAAAAAAAAAAGAAGAAAAAGGAAGGGGGGGCTTCTAAAAGATTAAGCCCACAAATTAAACATGGTGCAATTAGAGAAAAGGGGTTCAAATTATTGTGATGAATTGCATAATACGAGTATATATTCGACATTCTAATTTCTCTCTGTACCTGGACATATATCTAGATCCATCAGGGACTTCTGTGGTGTTTGGGGCATCTCCACCATAAATAATATATTGGGTACGAATTGTTCTTCATCTCAAAAGTGTTCACAGAAACTCCCTACATGCGGAAAAAAGGTTGTAACGAATAGTGGCCAATCTAAGGTATGAAACGTTTTCACATTGATCCAGTGACCTATGTGTTAAATTGGTGATGCGGCATCATTGAATAATGTAAACTAATGTTTGAACATTGATAAAAAGATATATAGTAAATGAAAGAAAGACTCCCACCTCATAAACCATATTGTTACCTAACTGCACCTTGGTCACAAACTTTCTGTCTATGGTGCTAGCAGCCACTGAGAGTGACCAAGGTGAGAAATTGACGATTGATGCTGGTCTAGGACCCGAATTACCAGCAGAATTGGATGTGAGGATACCATTCTTCATTGAATGGAAAGCTCCGATAGCAATTGGATCCTTGAAGTAATCTAAAGGAAAGCGACCCCCAACTGAAAGAGAGATTATATCAACTCCATCGGCAATTGCATCATCAAATGCTGCAAGAAGATCAGCATAAGAACAACCAGTAGCAGACCAACATATCTTGTAAACAGCTATGCGGGCAGAGGGAACCGCTCCTCGAGCTGTCCCCAAGCCAAAGCCTTGTAGGCTTGCATTGCTGACTAAGCCTCCAGCTGCAATTGATGAAGTGTGTGTCCCATAGCCTTCTGAATCTCTGGGTGAAGCTGAATCTCCTGGAACTGGTGTTCTATCCACTCGATAATATTGAGCTCCTATGATTTTGCTGCACGTACAACATTTCTACATTTGTTGAGAACATTTGGACTCTCACGTGCAAGCACACACGCAAACACACAGTGTATATAGTAGGTGAGTTTTACTTGTTGCAAGTGAAATTGGATGAGGCTTGGCAAGTGCCCTTCCATTTGCTCGGAGGTGGACCAAATCCTTCATCACTGAAACTGGCAGACTCTGGCCAGATCCCTGTATCAAGCACTCCAATAATGACGTCGTTTTCAATCTCTGTTCTTTTAGCAGTTTGGGGGAAGCCCATGAAGTCCCAAGACCTTGTTGTGTGAAGTTTCATGTTTTCACTGGGGAACACAGACACCACTCCTTCCTTGCCTGAAAATCCAAGTAAAAATAATAATTGATCGATAATGAATCATGAGATGGTTCACAGTAATCTTTTAATTTGGAAATTATTAATTCACCCACCTTCCAGTTTCTGCATCTCCTCCTTGGTTAGCTTCGCAACAAACCCATTGAAGCTCCTCTTGTAGCTGTAAAGCAATGAATCTGCTGCACTGCTGTTTAAGGCGGCATTAAATTAAATAAGTCAGAGTCTTGGTAATTAAATCTTCAATTCTTAGCAGTTTTGACGTTCAAAATTGAGTTCTATATGTTTTATGTTGAAACGAAACCGGTGAACCCTATCATTGTATCAATCTATGTACTGTAACAAAAGTTGAAAATTTCAAAATCCTTACTGCCTTCTGTATTGTCATAGCATATCTACTATGAAATTAAAACGCTCTTCTTATGACTTGTTATGCGACAAGCACAATCAAAGAAAATAAAAACCATAGAAGATTTATATTGTTCGGGTAGAAGTGGAGAGAGATCAAAACCACTAAGGCCATGTTTGTTTGGTGGGAATGGAATGGATGGAATGGAATCCCATTCCAATTCATTCCAAACAACATATTTGGATGAGGTAGTTAAATGAGAATGAAATTAAACAGTAGTAGTGAATTATAATGATATTCATTTCGCAATATTTATTTCAATCTCATTTCATTTCAGACTATTTTGAGCATGGGATCAGATTCTATTTCCACCCATTCCATTACAACCAAACAAACATGGCCTAAGCGAATATTTCAATACAAAACTGTACCTAAGAAATACATGTATACCCAAAAAAAATTTTGCTTCAGCATTCGCACTCCAAGAAGGCCCCTTAGGCCAGTCTTTTGGAGTTGATCAAGAACTAAATAAATACAAACACCTCACAACTTGACTGCCGATATATGTTTCAAGTACGGTATGGTTGAAGAGGAGCAACCCCAAGAAAATTTTCATTTTCTAGTGGCAAATGAAAGAAAAATGTTATAGATACCAGTTCCATTCACCTGCTTTGTTTACGGTTGACATGGTGATGGAAAATTAATAATAAATAAAAAAGTTGAATCTCATTTACTTTAAACTCAAAAAAGAGTACATAGACACATTAGTAGATGGAAGAAACTGATGATGGACATAGACGATAAGTCGAATAGGCTAATAACAACTTCTACATGTCATAGATACAACATTTTAATTTTCCCCTCTTTTTAATTAAAGCATCTTTTTTTTTTTCTTTTTTTTTTCCCTTTTTCTTTTCCCCCTAGTGCCAATAGTGTTCAACGCAAATGTGACACCAAACAACGTTAGTCATGCCCGGTACTTATTGTTAATTTTAATGTGCGATTCGAATGTTGAAAAAATGTTGAATTGTTGATAATGAACCTGCCCACAACTTCTTGCAGCATGCTTGAGTGAAGGGATGCTGCAGAGAAATCACCTTTTGGAAGGTCACCCATGTACACAATGTAGACCTGTCAACAAAACGATTTTCCAATTATATACCAAAAACAATTTTCATGAAGAACAAATCATCAAGCACATATATGGAAGGAAACTTCAAATGGGCATTGTCAAGCTAAACCAAATTTCTAATGGGAGACTCTATTGGCACCCCAAGACTTGCTTTTTATCCCCACTTATTTTACATTTTAAGATTTAATGAAATATATAAAAGGTTTTTATGAAAAATGACGGCATAATCTATTACAAAACATTATTTTGAACAACTATGTAAGAGAAATTCTTTTTAAAATCTGTCGTTTAAGTGGAATTTTTTTATCATTTATGAAACAGAGACCGTAAATGACCAAAAAATTCTCTTAAACGAAACATTTTGGAAAAGCTTTCTTATACAAAGTTGTTCAAAATAATGTTTTTTTAACAAATAATGCGACCGGTTTTTATGAAAATTTTTTCTATTTCTTATAAAACCTTAAAATGTAAAATAAGTGGGGATTAAATTAAAAGCAAGCTAGTCTTGACATACTAATAGAGGCCCCCATTTCTATTTTACTCAAGAGGGACCATGGCCCACTCTTGTAGGGCACATTTTAGCATGATAGGCCGGAGGCCCAAGACTAAACGGATCATACTTGCTCATGAAAGCTATAACTACGGCTATTAGCCTATTAGATGAACTAATTAAGGCGACGAGGGAGATATCTACCTTTCGGCCATCATCAGATGCTCCATGGCAGTTGACAGGTAACTAAATGTGAGGGTGATCAGCAGAATCCATGGAAGAGGAGAGGTTTTTCGGGCCATTGGAGGGGTCTCCAAAGAGCTAGTGGTCTAATGCTTTGTAACAATTGGGGTTTTATAGAGGATAGAATTGAGCTTAAACTTCGTTGGCTTCTCAAGTGATATAGTTATCCTCGCCTATAGACACTACCTCGTGCAACCGACTTTCACAATGTTGAAATTTGTCCCACATTTGCATCAAAAAGAATATTGTTCATGGCAGAGTCGTCCATCTGTGATGAGGATGCCACACCGCTCATGTTAAGATCTCTCCTATAATTGTAGATGTGTGCCATGCCACATTGGTAAGGCCTAACCTTATGTTGGCACATATCACCAAGTAAATTAATTACTTAGCCCAAAAAAATAAAAAATAAAAAACCAAGTAAAATTAATTAATATTAGAAATTGGAAAATGTTATTGATCTCCAAATATTTTTTTTAAGTTTTTTCTCTAATGATGTGACTATTGAAGTGTCATAGATAAAAAAAAAAAAACAAAAAAAAAAACCCATGTGATCCATATCATTATGAATTGAGTAAGTGTGCATTTGGTGCACCAATTGGGAGGATTCAAAGCCCCTTTTGAAGCTAAAAGTCATTTTATATATTTTAAAGGTATTTGGTGGGTTATTTAACAAATTTTTTAAAAAAGACATTTCTTTTAAAAGGCATATCAGCAAAAGCTATCCAAGGTAACTTTTCAAAATGCCAATTGCAAAAAGATAAAAAGCTCTAAAGTGAAAATAATAATAAAAAAAAGGAGCCAAAGGGGGTTGGTTGAGTTGGTAAGGATTGAATTCTTCGCTTGTAAGGCTTAGGTTCAATTCCTACTGCTAGCGGTCCTCCTTGGTGGACGATTTTTAAGTCCAATGTAAGTCCTCACTGAGGCTGCGGCTTGCCCTGGCCTGGACTGGAGTAGCCTTCCCTCACCTAAACTTTTTTTCATCAAAAAATAAAAAAATTAATAATAAAAAATGGTGCTAAACCTTACTTGCCAAATTTATCTTTACTTTCCAACAGTTTTTTAGACAAAATGACTTTCAAGATTTGCGTTCACCGAACATCAACTTTCTTGCAAATACCTTTTTAAAAATGATTTCTTGAAAAGACCATTCTTCAAAAGACCTTTTTATTTTGAAATGGTGCACCAAATACACACAAAATCTTCGGTGTAACTGTCATACGATCACGTGGCATCACGAACCAATGTGAGTAGAGTAAAATGGGAATATCAAGTTACTTTCATATCATAATTACATATAAGTTTTACTCTTACGAATTAGGGTTAATAGCATTGTTGGGCATAGTTATCCTTTTTGGATGGCATTTTTGTTTTTTGTCTTTTTTTTTGTCAAACGAGGAGTTTCTCAAGTCATTAGGCTCAAATTAACAAAGTCGAGAATGATTAACATTTGCTTGTCCAGTCAGGTTTCGAAGCGGGTTGGGTATGGGTTTTCAAAGTCAAGTTCAGGGATTGCATAGTGCCGACTCACCCCATTGCCATTTCTTTAGCCGACAGCATGCCGAAATTAACTATTTGATGGAAGTCGATCCAAAGAGAAGGGATGGTTATAATGGAATTAACTATTTGATACAAGTCTTTTTTTTAATAAGGAGTATAAGCAATTAAGCATCAATAAGGACATTGAATCCCAACTAGGTTGACACCCAATGGCCTCCAAATCATGTGCTCCAAATCATGTGCTCACTACTCAAAATATTATTAATCAAGGAAAAACAAATACAATAGGAAGAAGAAAAGAACATTAAAATGCTGGACTTGATGACAAAAGACATAAAGCAAATCACAGCTAAGAAACTGTTTGATACAAGTCTAAAAAGAAATAGAATTGCGAGGAAACTGTTTGTAATGGTGTCTCGAATTCATCTCGATGTGCAATTCATTGTCATGATCTAAATTGCATTATGGTTTGGAGTTTTTTTTTTTGTGTTTTTTATTTTTGGGTAAAACCAAGACTCTGACAAGATGAAAATCCACTGGAAATATTGGGATTTCCTCTATTTACCTAAATTCAAATGAGGGCAGGGATTCCGCAAAATTCATAAGTTCAATCAAGCTCTTCAAGTTCATGGGGATGGTGTAGTATCCTTCTTTAAAGAGATCTTCTCAAAGAGGACCCTGTTTTGGGTGGTGGGATGGGGTTCAAACGTTAAAGTTTGGCATTACAAATAGGCTACATCACTACATGCATCCAATTCCCTCATTATAGACCTTTCGGCCCCTGTCAAACCTCAGTTCTAGGTGTAGTTTCAAGTAGAATGATAACATCCATTTTTGTTTTTGGCATATATATTCCAGGCGTGATAAGAATTAATTAGCACCTCTATGCTTCTGGTGCTTATATCTTCAATGTTGTCAAATTATCAGCATCTGATATCACCTTCGTAAAATCAATGCCCGTTGCCACATTGGGACTACTTCATGTAACTTCTCTGATTAAACGTGTTAATTAATTGAGTATTATTCCTAGATAATTAACTTAATGTTTTCAAGAAAAATAAGAAAGAAAAACAAAACAAAACAAAGCAAAGCAAGTTTTCAAGATAAGCCTATGTCACAACTATGACGAAACACACCACATAATTTATTTATTTACAAATCTTGAAAGCAATTACATTTCCATGATTTAATCAAGAATTACGATATATGTGTCTTGAAATGTTATGATCGAGAAACAAATGCAAAAACAGGGACTGAGAAACAAATGCAAAAATAGGGCTCCTCACTTACAGTCCATCATCCCACACCAGAGATTAGACAAACCAGAAATGCTTCATTTCCTCCTTGCGCTTGGTCTAATTAACATTGGACTAAAAATACCAAACGTATTTGTTTATTTATTTCAAAAGAAATTACATCTCCATACCTTAAAAAAGAACTACGATATAGGTGTCAATTATAATGATGAGACAAGAATGCGACAATGGGGCTCCTCACTTGATACAATCCATCATCCCACACCGAAGAACCAGATTGAACCTCTTCATGTACTGTAGCTTCATTTCACCCAACAAGGTCATGCATTCGTTGGAACTCCCAAATGGGCCCCATACAACTAATTATGAAATTGTATTAAACAGTTACAATTATGAAGGAACTATTACTAATTTAATATGTAACATTTCATAAAGTTCATGTTGTTATTTTTGTGCCGAAAAAATTCCCATTCATGTAATTGTTATCAAAATAGAAAACAATTACATGTAATTATAACAATTACATGTAATTGTTACCAAAATAATTACATCATTTTTCATTCATGTAACTGGATTTTTTTTTTTTTTTTTTTGGATCAGCAAAGAAGAAATTATATATTAATGAAAATTACTTCTCAGCAAGACGCTAAGAAGAGCAAGATACAAGATAAGTTACCACACACCCAACTCAAACCACCAACAATACAAATACATACCACTCCCACACCTGCCCCGCTCAACCACCAAAAAACCCAACAAATTTGACAGCCATACCACAAGGACAAATAACATCAGACTCCTAAAAACAAAGCTCCCCAAACAGCATAGTATCCGAGATATCTACAACACACAAATCAGCACACAAATCAAAACTATGCAATGAGTGAAATAGATCTGGAAATACCTGACTTAGGAAGCTGATCAGCCACCATGATTTGCTCTCTGAAAATATTTATAAACGAAACACCACTGATGCAAGATAAAAGGGCTTTGATCTCATTGTAGATAAACCTTAACCTCCACGGAATAAACTCCAACCCAAGCACCCAAGCTATTGTTGCCGAAGAATCACTTTCCACTACCAGCCTTTTTGAACCAGCCCATTCAGAATCAACAAACACACACAGAGCTTTACGGATTGCCATAAATTCTGCCACATTCGAATCAGCCACACCAATCGATTCCAAAAAAATACACTTAAAACACCCCCTTCATCTCTCAACACCCCACCAATAGCTGCAGCTCCAGGCTAGTCAAGAGAAGACCCATCGACATTAAATTTCATCCACCCATGAGGAGGAGGAACCCAAACAACAACACCCCTATCTCTCCTACATGAATCTGCCCCTTGACAACTCCTAACAACATCAATATTACACCTAAATTCCCCAATGGAGTAAGGATATCCAAAGAATATCTTCATGTAATTGCTCGTAATTTTTGGACATATTATAACCAAATTAATTGTCTCCTTAATTTATGCTCACAATTTTTGAAAAATTTTGGAGATATTATAACCCAAATTAATTGTCTTGTTAATTTATGCTCACTATTTTTGGAGATGTTATAACCAAGATACTCTCCTTAATTAATGAGATATTAATGAGCCAAAGACAGTTTAGGTAGTATACATATATGTTTCTTTGTGAGTACTACAAGGGCATTTTTGTCCATGGATATTTGGTGGACTTCATGCTGTATAAGTTTTTCTTTTAAACTTTTGACTATATGCAAGTCCCATTTTAAGGACTTGTGGCCAAATCCCCTAATTTTTTTCATTATTTTTTCAGCCCAAAAAAAAAAGAAAAAGAAAGAGCCCATTATGCCACAAGATGCCTTTTCCCCTAAATTTTAGATTTTGGCAATATAACAAGCTAAAAAACTACTTCTCTTCAAAATAGCTAGAATCATTGGAGTTGCTCTAAGGATGATGATAAGAAATGAAAAACGAAAGAAGATTTCAAGTTAAATTGATATCAACTATTACGAAACAGAACTTTTTTTCTTTCTTTATTTTTATCAGTAAAAGGGAAATTTTATTAAATTGAAATAGGATTACACTCTGCTAAAAGAGCAGCTATCCCCAACAAAACACTCCTCTCACAACAAACAGCCCCCACAACATGGAGACACACCACGTCCTTCATCCTTTTTCTGTGAAAGAATGCCATGCCTTTTCCGCCTTCCATCCCCCGTTTCCCTGCTTGAGACCTTTTTTTTTATTAACCCAGTCATGAACCACCCTGGTTGGAGCCATACATGGTCTACCCAGCAGTGCTTCATATCCTCCTTTCTCTTTGCCTAAGATTGGACTAAAGGTACCAAACGTACTTGTTTATTAATTTCAAAAGAAATTACATTTCCACACCTTAATCAAGAACTACGATATACGTGTCTTGATATGTTAATTATACTGATGAGACGAGAATGCGACAATGGGGCTCCTCACTTGATACAATCCATCATCCCACACCAAAGAACCAGAGCGAACCTTTTTATGTACTGTGGCTTCAACCGTCACAACAAAGGATTGCTTCTGCCCAAGAGAATTGAATGTAAGGACACTTGGTTCAACTAGGATCTTGAGTGCAGATGGAGCATTCACAATTGCCTTGTAAGTGGACACTGGTGACCCTACATTTGTGACAGTCCTGTGGAAGACGCGGGTAACAGATGTGTTGGACGTGGTTGATAGAGCAAAAGAGGGGTAATTTAGATCCCACACCGTTCCATTTGTGGTTTCAGTGCAGCTGCTACTATTATCTCCGGTAACAAGTCGAAGAGACTTATTGCTATAACCTATTCCACACAAGAATTTTACATAATCAGCTTCACCAGCATCGTATACCAAACCAGGGGTAACGGCCTTTACAGGATTTATATGTCCCGACCCATAAGCAAACGCCGCATCTGTGTTGGTCTCAACACTCATGGGATAAGCTGCAAATTAAATAACACAAGAACCAAGAGGAGTTAATTAGTTATTCATAATTAATGGTGTAATTTTATTTTAAAAAAACCCTGGCTGCATGCATGTTTTTCACTCTTATTTATTTATTTTTTATGTTGTTATGTTTGCATGGGAGGTTAACTTCTTCACAACATTTACATACATGTTTGCTTACTGATGCCGTGATAGTCTATTGACATTTTCTTTAGTTGTTAAATAAGTGATTTCGAGTTCAAACTTATGGAAAAGCATTGATACTCATTTGCTTATATTGGGGTTAAGATTAAGCTGGGTACCTTTTATTGATTCACCAAAAAAATTAAAAATAAAAAACCTTTACCTACCTGTTGTCATTAGAGCAGATTTAATAGCAGCAGGAGACCATGTTGGGTGAAATGATTTAACATATGCAGCTGCCCCGCTAGCATGTGGGCAAGACATGGATGTGCCAGAAATTATGTTGTATGGAACAATTCTATTGTCCTCTGGTGCTCCTGTCACGGTGGTAGCCAATGACCACGCGGCCAAAATGTCTACTCCTGGTGCGGTTAAATCGGGCTGAAAAAGATCAATAATTCAAAATGACGTTATTGTGAAGGAAAGATGGCACTCAAAAAAATAAAATAATTAAAATAAAAGGAAATTATCTCAGTTACCTTGAGAAGGTCACTTGTGATTGGGTTAGGCCCCCTTGAGGAGAATGAAACTACAGTCGGTGCCGACAAATCTACAATCTCATTGCTCTTTAGTATAGTTGCGGTGGGATAGCTATCAAAATATCAAAATAAATCATTTAATTAGTGTCATTTTATTTTTGTCCAGGGGTCAGGATCGTTTAATAATAATTGAGAGATATACCTGGTTGAGTTTATGTACTCCAAAACATGGCTGCCATCCTCCAAAGTTAAAGAGGAAGCAGGAAACAAGGTTGCAAAGGCAACATCTCTGAACTCACTATCTTGCATTACAACGCCAACTGCTCCTGCTTCAATTGCACCTCCCCCTCCAGTATTTTCATCGCAAAAAACAATTTAACCATTCACCAAAGTTGAGTTCAAGGAGCCTGGGTAACAGTACCTACGTTTCATGACAACTCTTGATTAATTATGGTTTCCATTTTCAAATATCATAAAAGAACAAGAAATGCTTCTAAACCCGTATACATGGCCGGTGCAATTCAAGAATAGGGGTTCAACAAACTCGGATGAATGGCATTATGGAATTTCCATTTTTGGCATATATTCTAATTTCTCTTCTTACCTTGAATCAGAGCCGTCATAGCCTGCTGTGGTGTTTGGGGCATCTCCAGCATAAATGATAGGGTAGAGATCATTCTTTAGCTCAAAAGTGTTTATAGAGATTCCCTACATGAATGCATAAAATTAAGGTTGCAAGGGCAGCACCAATCCAAGTTATGAAACAATTGATGCACTGGCTTGGGTGGAAAAAAAAAAAAAAAAAAGGGAAAATCACAAAAGGATGGGTGATGTGTTATTGAATAATATAAAGCAATATTTAGATTTTAAACACTGACATATGTGCATAGGAAAGGAAAGTAAGACCCACCTCATAGACCATGTTGTTACCTAAGGGCACCTTGGTCACAAACTTCCTGTCTATGGTGCTGGCAGCCACTGAGAGTGACCAAGGCGAGACATTGGAGATTGATGCAGGATCAGGACCCGAATTGCCAGCAGAATTGGATGTGAGTATACCATTCTTCATTGAATGGAAAGCGCCGATAGCAATCACATCCTCAAAGTAATCCATAGGCCAACCCCCAACTGAAAGAGAGATTACATCAACTCCATCGGCAATGGCATCATCGAATGCTGCAAGAATATCAACTTCAGGACAACCATCAGACCAACATATCTTGTACACCGCAATGCGGGCAGAGGGAACCCCTCCTCGAGCTGTCCCCATGGCAAGGCCTAGCAGGCTTGCATTGCTAACTAAGCGTCCAGCTGCCGTTGATGAAGTGTGTGACCCGTGGCCTTCTGAATCTCTGGGTGAAGGATAATCATGTGGACCAAATTCTCCATCGGCCCGATAGTATTTAGCTCCTATAATTTTACTGCACAGCATTTCAACATTTGTTAAGGACATTAATTTGTTTATCTCTCTCTGTCTTTCTTGCACACACATATTATATAGGGTGGTTGGGGTTTACTTGTTGCAAGTGAAATTGGATGAGGCTTGGCAGCTGCCCTTCCATTTGCTTGGAGGTGCACCAAGCCCTACATCACTAAAACTATAAGACTCTGGCCAGATCCCTGTGTCAAGCATTCCAATAATTATGTCGCTTTCAATTGGTGCTCTGTTAACATTCTGTGGGAAGCCCATGAAGTCCCATGACCTTGTTGTGTGAAGTTGTTTCTTTTGACTAGGGAACACAGACACCACCCCTTCCATGCCTGAAAATTGGAAGCTGTGTTAAAATTGACAACAAAAATCATGACATGGTTCATGGTTATCTTTGGATTTTAAAATTCACCCACCAGCCAGTTTCTGTGCCTCCTCCTTAGTCAGCTTCGCGGCAAACCCATTGAAGCTCCTCTTGTAGCTGTAAAGCAAAGAATCTGCTGCACTACTGTTTAATGAAGAAAATTAAAGAAGTCAGAGTCTTGGTAGATCCTTGATGAGTTGATGAGCAGTTTTATATGAAATTGAAGGCAGTTCATTTCCTTGATCTTCATGCCGACCAGATAATAAACTTGTCATTTAAAATTTGCGCTTTTCTAATGAAGTTTGATATTTTCCATGGCATTGCTCTAAATTAAAGCTATTCATGGCGCTCTTTGCACGCCATAAAATGAGCCTGTTTGTAGTGTTAAAATGCAAATGTGACACCAAACTACAATAGTCATGCCCAATATAGAGCACCATTGAAGCATGGCCGAAAAAACCCATTGTTTTAAACTGCGATTGGAGTGTTGAAAAATGGTTGATATATAACCTGCCAATTACTTCTTCCAGCATGCTAGTGTGAACGGATGATGCAGAGAAATCACCCTTTGGAAGGTCACCCATGTAAGTGATATAGACCTGTGGAAAAAAATCAGTACTTCAAGTATATATATAAACCAGAATAATTTTCCATCAAGAACAAATCATAATGCACCATTGACATGGAAACTTTAAATGGGCTTAATTCTAAGGCTAACTAAAAGTTCTGTTTTACTCCAAGGAAGCTATGGCAATGTGGAATGTGATGCTTTTCCATTCCTTCCTATCACGTGCTGGCCTAACAAGACAGAAATGGACATGTTATGTGAAACTTAATATTTAGACAATGTGAGATACTTTACCATCACTGGCCGGCTACCTAGTTATGAAAGCTATACGTAGGGATGTAGGACAAACCAAGCAGTTCTAGCTTGTATAAAGACTACAATGACAAGTGGCCGAAACTTAAATAGCCTACTACTCGATTTGACTTGGCTCATTTATAATATTAACTATATGCCTAGTTAATAATAAAAACATGGCCTATTCGTTGACCCGAGCACTGTGTCAACTGAAAAGTAAAATGGACGAGAAAAATGCTAGAGTACCCATCTTAAACCACTGACCTTATGTATCATAAGTGGATAAGTGAAATGTGAAAGTGGGGCCTAGTATGGAAAAAAAAGAAGGATTATGCTATTTCACCCACATTCTTTTACCTATCTATATGTGGCAGTTTTTCCTTATTTCATGCTAGACCCCACATGATTACTTTCAAGACACATAAGATGGATGGTAAAGGTGAGTGACAAAAGATTAGTGAAATTGTATTTTTCAAAAGAGAAACCGACACATATGGTGGGTGGTGAAAGCGAGTGATTGAAGGTGAGTGGCATAGCAATATTATATATTATTCAATGGACAAGCATAGTTGATTAAATGATCAGAAGGAAAAAAATTAACATGAGGCTCATAAAACCTTTCGATCATCGTCAGACGCTCCGTGGCAGTTAAAATGCAGACTACATGTGAGGCTGATCAGGAGAAGGCATGAAAGAAGAGAGTTTTTTCTTGCCATTGAAGGGGTCTCCTAAGAGCTAGCTAGCTAGTGGTCTATTGCTGATATGTTTTTGCAAGTTTGCAACGAGGGGGCTTTTATAGGAGGTAGAATAATAGAATTGAACTCAACTTCATTGGCTTCTCAAATGGTGTTGTTGTCCCCGCCCATATATGCATAAACACCACGTCCACAGCCGGCCTTAACAATGTTGAAATTTTGTATATTATCTCCTAAAATAAAGTGGAGTTTGTCAAAAAAAAAAAAAAAAAAAAAAAAAACCACAATCCCTCTTCACGTTAACTTCAATATTTAATTGATGTGAAATGTGTGATTTTCCACCACCTACTCCCTCATTACATGTAGGTCTAACAAGACACGAACAAGCAAATTATGTAGACAACGAAAACTACTCACAAATGAAATGAGTCCAAAAACAATATGTTTTGATACACGTAAAGTTTGATATTTAATCGATATAAGATAAGAGACGTCCCAACACTTCATAGCTTTTCTCTTTATGACATCAAGAGTCGTGGCATGGTAAATAGTATTAATTTAATTATAGATCAAGACTTGTATATCTAATTAATTACAATAGTTTTGAATGCCATGACACATGATCTGCACGCTTTTATGATAGTGTCAGGTAATCTTGGTAACTATCAGTCTTCTAAAGTCAAATATATATATATATATATATATATATATATATATATATAATTGATTATTTTTCTCGATTTTTCCAATGGCATTGACTTTTTTTTTTTTTTTGCCCTTTTCTTAAAGATAAGTCCTATGGTACATTTCGGCATATTTAGCTGTGCATTCGGTCATCCCAACTCGTACAAAAGGGGAACAAAAAAAAAAACAAAAAAAAACATGAGACCAGATCCTCTGACCCCTATATCATGCCCCTTTCATGTTTCTTTGCATGATTGAGTTATATATGTTAGCATTATACATTAGGATATATCAAATAATAGGTCTTGCCTAGTACGTTTTATTCTTAAAAGATCAACCCATTTAAATGATCTTGATCACTTGATTGAAATTATTTTTTTCCAATAAAAAGTTTCATTATCATTCAAATAATTTGATTAAAATCAAATTAATCAGATAGTTTACATCATTCAGTTTCAAGGATGTGAAACATATTTAGCAATCAGCCCCAAAAACGTTTCAATAATCTTACAATTTTGTCTCATATAGTTTGGCAATTGTCACTCGTGGCATTTGTTTTTTTTGTTTTTTTTTTTTTTTGGGGGGTGGGGGGCTAGGCTCTTAGCTGTTTCTTGTTCGGTTGTGTGTAGAAGCACTTTACTACAGTACACCTTGGGGTACAGACGGCGTCCAATCTTCACTGAGTACAAGAATGAGAGAGGGATGATCCCACCACGTTGTCGAGATGCGTGCAGCACGAGGTTAATCCAGCAGTACGTCTCAATCTGTTTGACAGTACGTGCACAGCACAACGGAATAAACTGTTCGACATAACTCCAAAGACGAGAAAATATTATAACGTGGGGTGAGGATTTTTATAAGGGAATGTCCAAAAGGAAGATGACATTATAATGGAATGGAATTCATTGTTTGACACGAATCCAAAAAGAAGAGAACATCACAATACAATTAAAAGGAAACTGTTGTGTTGGTGTCTCGAATCAATCGCGGCGTGCGAGTCAACGACTCGTTTCTTGGGATTAATGTATAGTTTTATAAAGTCCATTGTAACGGTACTTACTCCATTGTCTTTTATAACGAGAAACCTTCGGCAAGCCTTAAATTTATACTCTTTCCATTGTTAAATAAGTGACTTATTTTCTCTTTTGAATGTTTCAAAATTATTGTCATATTTCAATAATTATTCAAAATTATTGTCACATTTCAAAAGTTATTGGTTCTTTTTTATTCGTTTCCTAAAATATCCTTAAAAATGTATTATCTCTTTTTCTAATGTTTTGTTTACTTGACAGTAAAATTAGAATCTCAAAACATATGTAGTGATGTGAAAGCATTTAATAGGGTTTCCTTAAAAACGTATTTTTTCAAAGGAGACAGTCAATATGAAACGGAAGGAGTACAAGGCTCCACGACTTAGGTAAGTCTAAGTCCAAGGTCTATGCGTAAAACATTATGTGAGTGGTCCTAATGGGTTTAGTAAGAGTTGAAGTCAAGACCTCTCTTTTCTGAAATATCAATTGAGGTACCTAAGAATTACTCCTCCATTGTTGATAATCCTCCATCCCACTTTGTTTGATAATAATTTTCATTTTGGGAAATCTTAAAATGTTTGTTTTATTTCGAAAGTTAAAGCAAATTAATTATTTTACTATTCCAAACTACCCTTTCATGGGTTTAAAAATACAATTGCTCAACCTCTAAAGAGATAAAATTAGAAAAATAAAAAGTGATATGACAATTCATTAAATATAACACATTCATATGCGTGCAGCTTGCTTCATATATTAAAATGACTCAAATTAGGGATGAAGGGAGTAAAAATTTGGTCTTATTGATCTCGTCCGTGCGGAAGTTTTATGCCAAAGTACATAAATTGTCGTGGGCCGGCTTTCTGTGTAAGCTTGGTATTTTTTACCAGAGTATTTATTTTCTTTTTCTACCTTCTATTTTATTACCATGCCATTTGAACTCTAAATTGAGGTTTGTTACATAATAGGTACAAACTAATTAAAATATCTTCTGTGACGGAATTTGAGGGATGATCCGGTGGTTCATGATGATGAATCATGGGGTGAGAACTGATTTAATGGTCGGCACGTTTTTGGTGAAACCAAAGACTTTGACAAGAGGAAAATATGCTGTAAATATTGGGATTACCTCTGTTTGCCTATGATTCAAAAGAGGGCTTGGATTCCAGGAAATTGGTAAGTTCAATCAAGCTCTTTTGGCCAAGCAATCCTGGAGCTGGTTGCTTATCAACCCCTCTTCTCTTGAGGCAAAGTCTCCTAGTCGATGTCCTTCCCAATCAATTATTATTGTTAGCATTTCAAATTAGTTGTGCGTAGGGGTGTTAATGGTTCGGTTTTAGGGGAGATTTCAAACCAAACCATTATATTTCGGTTTTGTTCCCCCCAAACCAAAACCAAGCCATACTATAAAAAAACCAAACCAAACCAAACAATTATATTTCGGTTTGGTTCGGTTCGGTTTCGGTTTTAACCTATCAAGTAACAACAAATAATTGAAAATGAAAAAAATGACATGCCAAACTCCAAATAAAAACATTTTTAATAAAAGCATTACATTAGCAACTAAAAAAAACAAACATTGTATCAAAATAGAAACATATTGACATATATCAATATGTCAATATCACACACAACATTAATACACACAACATTAATAGCTAGTTTAATACATGCCAATCTAAAAAAAGGAAAACAACAAGAAACTTAAAATCAACAAAAACAAGCCCATTACCTATTTTTACCCTTATTAGAATTGGGAATTTACAAACTTGAAGTTTATATATATATTTTTTGGTTTTTTTCGGTTTTTTCGGTTTGGTTTGGTTTTTTAAAACTGAAAACCAAAACCAAACCAATTGAGTTCGGTTTTCTAAAATTAAAACCATAACCAAACCTAATGATAAAAAAACCAAACCAAACCGCCCGGTTTGGTTTGGTTCGGTTTGGTTCTCGGTTTTAACCAAAACCATTAACACCCCTAGTTGTGCGGATGATATCTAGGATGGGCTTAGAAGACAGTGCTTGAAACTATAGGTTCGATTCCCGTTGACAGCAGTCTTCCTTAGTAAGCAATTTTTAAGTCTAATGTAAATCCTCACTAAGGCCTGTGGCTTGCCTTGACCCTGGATTAGAGTAGCCTCCCCTCACCTAAACTTTTTTTCACAAAAAAAAAAAAATAAATAATAATAATAATAAAAGGCGCTAAACTTTACTTGCCAAATTTATCTTTACTTTCCAACATTTTTTTACACAAAATGACTTTCAAAATTTGCGTTCACCAAATATTAACTTTCTTGCAAATACCTTTTTAAAAATGATTTTTTGAAAAAGCCATTATCCAAAAGACTTTTTCATTTTGAAACGGTGTGCCAAATATACACTAAATCTTCAGTGTAACTGTCATACGACCACGTGGTATCACGAACCAATGTAAGTAGATAGAGTAAAATGGGACTATCAAGTTACTTTCGTATCATAATTACGTATAAGTTCTACTCTTACGAATTAGGGATGATAGCATTATTGAGCATAGTTATCCTTTTTGAATGGCATTTTTGTTTTTTGTTTTTTTGTTAAACGAGGAGTATCTCAAGTCATTGAGCCCAAATTAATAGAATCGAGGATGATTAACATTTGCTTGTCCAGTCACGTTTCAAAGCGGGACGGGTATGGGTTTTCAAAGTCAAGTTCAGGGATGGTATAGTGTTGACTCACCCATTGCCATTTCTTTAGCCGACAGCGCACCAAAATTAACTATTTGATGGAAGTCGATCTAAAGAGAAGGGATCGCTATAATGGGATTAACTATTTGATACAAGTCTTTTTTTTTTTTTTAATAAGGAGTATAAGCACCAACAAGGACATTGAATCCCAACTAGGTTGGCACCCAATGGCCTCTAAATCATGTGCTCACTTCTCAAAATATTATTAATCAAGGAAAAACAAATACAATAGGAAGAAGAAAAGAACATTAAAATGCTGGATTTGATGGCAAAAGCCATAAAGCAAATCACAGCTAAGAAACTGTTTGATACAAGTCTAAAAAGAAGGCAACATCATTATAGAATTGCGAGGAAACTGTTTGTCATAGTGTCTCGAATTCATCGATCTCGATGTGCAATTCATTGTCGTGATCTAAATTCCATTATGGTTTGGAGTTTTTTTGTTATTTTTTTTGGGTAAAACCAAGACTCTGACGAGATGAAAATCCACTGGAAATATTGGGATTTCCTCTATTTACCTAAATTCAAATGAGGGCAGGGATTCCGCAAAATTCATAAGTTCAATCAAGCTCTTCAAGTTCATGGGGATGGTGTAGTATCCTTCTTTAAAGAGATCTTCTCAAAGAGGACCCTGTTTGGGGTGGTGGGATGGGGTTCAAACGTTAAAGTTTGGCATTACAAATAGGCTACATCACTACATGCATCAAATTCCCTCATTGTAGACCTTTCAGCCCCTGTCAAACCTCAGTTCTAGGCGTAGTTTCAAGTAGAATGATAACATCCATTTTAGTTTTTGGCATATATATTCGAGGCGTGATAAGAATTAATTAGCAGCTTTATGCTTCTGGTGCTTATATCTTCAATGTTGTCAAATTATCAGCATCTGATATCACCTTCGTAAAATCAATGCCCGTTGCCACATTGGGACTACTTCATGTAACTTCTCTGATTAAACGTGTTCATTAATTGAGTATTTTTCCTAGATAATTAACTTAATGTTTTCGAGAAAAATAAGAAAGAAAAACAAAACAAAACAAAGCAAAGCAAGTTTTCAAGATAAGTCTACGTCACAACTATGACGAAACACACCACATAATTTATTTATTTACAAATCTTGAAAGCAATTACATTTCCATGATTTAATCAAGAATTACGATATATGTGTCTTGAAATGTTATGATCGAGAAACAAATGCAAAAACAGGGACCGATCGAGAAACAAATGCGAAAATAGGGCTCCTCACTTGATACAGTCCATCATCCCACACCAGAGATTAGACAACCCAGAAATGCTTCATATCCTCCTTGCACTTGGTCTAATTAACATTGGACTAAAAATACCAAACGTATTTGTTTATTTATTTCAAAAGAAATTACATCTCCATACCTTAAAAAAGAACTACGATATAGGTGTCAATTATAATGATGAGACAAGAATGCGACAATGGGGCTCCTCACTTGATACAATCCATCATCCCACACCAAAGAACCAGATTGAGCCTCTTCATGTACTCTAGCTTCATTTCACCCAACATGGTCATGCATTCGTTGGAACCCCCAAATGAGCCTCATATAACTAATTATGAAATTGTATTAAACAGTTACAACTACGAAAGAACTATTATCAATTTAACATGTAACATTTCATAAAGTTCATGTAGTTATTTTTGTGCCGAAAAAATTCCCATTCATGTAATTGTTATCAAAATAGAAAATAATCACATATAACTGTAATCAAAACAGAAAACAATTACATGTAACAATAACAATTACACGTAATTTTTTCCAAAATAGTTACATCATTTTTCATTCATGTAACTGGTTTTCAACCCAAAGAATATCTTCATGTAATTGCTCGTAATTTTTGGAGATATTATAACCCAAATTAATTGTCTCCTTAATTTATACTCATAATTTTTGAAAAATTTTGGAGATATTATAACTCAAATTAATTGTCTTGTTAATTTATGCTCACTATTTTTGGAGATATTATAACCAAGATTCTCTCCTTAATTAATGAGATATTAATGAGCTAAAGATAGTTTAGGTAGTATACATATATGTTTCTTTGTGAGTATTACAAGGGTATTTTTGTCACATGGATATTTGGTAGAGTTCATGCTGTATAAGTTTTTCTTTTAGACTTTTGACCATATACAAATCCCATTTTAAGGACTTGTGGCCAAATCCCCTAATTTTTTTCATTATTTTCTCATCCCAAAAAAAAAAAAAAAAAAAGCCATTATGCCACAAGATGCCTTTTCCCCTAAATTTTAGATTTTGGCAATATAACAAGCTAAAAAACTACTTCTCTTCAAAATAGCTAGAATCATTGGAGTTGCTCTAAGGATGATGATAAGAAAGGAAAAACGAAAGAAGATTTCAAATTAAATTGATATCAACTATTACGAAACAAAACTTTTTTTCTTTCTTTATTTTTATCGGCAAAAAGGAAATTTTATTAAATTGAAATAGGATTACACCCTGCTAAAAGAGCAGCTATCCCCAACAAAACACTCCTCTCACAACAAACAGCCCCCACAACATGGAGACACACCACGTCCTTCATCCTTTTTCTGTGAAAGAATGCCATGCCTTTTCCGCCTTCCATCCCCCGTTTCCCTGCTTGAGACCTTTTTTTTTATTAACCCAGTCATGAACCACCCTGGTTGGAGCCATATATGGTCTACCCAGCAGTGCTTCATATCCTCCTTTCTCTTTGCCTAAGATTGGACTAAAGGTACCAAACGTACTTGTTTATTAATTTCAAAAGAAATTAAATTTCCATACCTTAATCAATAACTACGATATATGTGTCTTGATATGTTAATTATACTGATGAGACAAGAATGCGACAATAGGGCTCCTCACTTGATACAATCCATCATCCCACACCAAAGAACCAGAGCGAACCTTTTTATGTACTGTGGCTTCAACCGTCACAACAAAGGATTGCTTCTGCCCAAGAGAATTGAATGTGAGGACACTTGGTTCAACTAGGATCTTGAGTGCAGATGGAGCATTGACAATTGCCTTGTAAGTGGACATTGGTGACCCTACATTTGTGACAGTCCTGTGGAAGACGCGGGTAACAGATGTGTTGGACGTGGTTGATAGAGCAAAAGAAGGGTAATTTAGATCCCACACCGTTCCATTTGTGGTTTCAGTGCAGCTGCTACTATTATCTCCGGTAACAAGTCGAAGAGACTTATTGCTATAACCTATTCCACACAAGAATTTTACATAATCAGCTTCACCAGCATCGTATACCAAACCAGGTGTAACGGCCTTTACAGGATTTATATGTCCCGACCCATAAGCAAACTCCGCATCTGTGTTAGTCTCAACACTCATGGGATAAGCTGCAAATTAAATTACACAAGAACCAAGAGGAGTTAGTTATTCATAATTAATGGTGTAATTTTATTTTAAAAAACCCTAGCTGCATGCATGTTTTTCACTCTGACTTTTTTTTTTTATGTTGTTATGTTTGCATGGAAGGTTAACTTCTTTACAACATTTACATACATGCTTGCTTACTGATGGCATGATAGTCTAGTGATATTTTCGTTGGTTGTTAAATAAGTGATTTCGAGTTCAAACTTATATTTTATTGACTGACCAAAAAACTTAAAAATAAAAAACCTTTGCCTACCTGTTGTCATTAGAGCAGATTTAATAGCAGCAGGAGACCATGTTGGGTGAAATGATTTAACATATGCAGCTGCCCCGCTAGCATGTGGGCAAGACATGGATGTGCCAGAAATTATATTGTATGGAACGATTCTATTGTCCTCTGGTGCTCCTGTCACGGTGGTAGCCAATGACCACGCGGCCAAAATGTCTACTCCTGGTGCTGTTAAATCGGGCTGCAAAAGATCAATAATTCAAAATGATGTTATTGTGAAAGAAAGATGGCACCCAAAAAATAAAAAAGGAAAGAAAGAAATTAAAATAAAGGAAATTATCTTAGTTACCTTGAGAAGGTCACTTGTGATTGGGTTAGGCCCCCTTGAGGAGAATGAAACTACAGTCGGTGCCGACACATCTACAATCTCATTGCTCTTTAGTATAGTTGCGGTGGGATAGCTATCAAAATATCAAAATAAATCATTTAAATTAGTGTCATTTTATTTTTGTCCTGGGGTCAGGATCGTGGGGACACAATTTTACATGCATGTATTTCTTAATAGATTCATATGTGATTAATATTTTACAGAACTCATTATTAGATTAGATATTCCTTTGATAAATGTCTTATTTTTTTTGGAGAATCGAGTCAAAATTTGGGTAATATTCTGTAATCCTGTTCGTTTTACTGAGTCTCTCAAATAATTTTTGGTAGGGTAAAAATAATTGAGAGATATACCTGGTTGAGTTTATGTACTCCAAAACATGGCTGCCATCCTCCAAAGTTAAAGAGGAAGCAGGTAACAAGGTTGCAAAGGCAACATCTCTGAACTCACTATCTTGCATTACAACGCCAACTGCTCCTGCTTCAATTGCAGCACTCCCTCCAGTATCTTCATCGCAAAAAACAATTTTACCATTCACCAAAGTAGAGTTCAAGGTGCCTGGGTAACAGTACCTACGTTTCATGACAACTCTTGATTAATTATGGATTTCCATTTTCAAATATCATAAAAGAACAAGAAATGCTTCTAAACCCATATACATGGCCGGTGCAATTCGAGAATAGGGGTTCAACAAACTCGGATGAATGGCATTATGGAATTTCCATTTTTGGCATATATTTCTCTTCTTACCTAGACTCGGACCCGTCATAGCCTGCTGTGGTGTTTGGAGCATCTCCAGCATAAATGATAGGGTAGAGATCATTCTTTAGCTCGAAAGTGTTTATGGAGATTCCCTACATGCATGCATAAAATAAAGGTTGTAAGCGCAGCGCCAATCCGAGTTATGAAACAATTGATGCACTGGCTTAGGCGGGAAAAAAAAAATCACAAATGGATGGGTTATGCATTATTGAATAAGTTAAAGCAATATATAGAAACTAATAATATACATAGGAAAGAAAAGCAAGAGTCTCACCTCATAAACCATATTGTTACCTAAGGGCACCTTGGTCACAAACTTCCTGTCTATGGTGCTAGCAGCCACTGAGAGTGACCACGGCGAGACATTGGAGATTGATGCAGGTTCAGGACCGTCATTACCAGCAGAATTGGATGTGAGTATACCATTCTTCATTGAATGAAAAGCGCCGATGGCAATTACATCCTCAAAGTAATCCGTAGGCCAACCCCCAACTGAAAGAGAGATTACATCAACTCCATCGGCAATTGCATCATCGAATGCTGCAAGAATATCAGCATCATAACAACCATCAGACCAACATATCTTGTAGACTGCAATGCGGGCAGAGGGAACCCCTCCTCGAGCCGTCCCCATGCCAAGGCCTAGCATGCTTGCATTCCTAACTAAGGCCCCAGCTGCCGTTGATGCAGTGTGTGACCCGTGGCCTTCTGAATCTCTGGGTGAAGGATAATCATGTGGACCAAATTCTCCATTGGCGCGATAGTACTTAGCTCCTATGATTTTACTGCACAGAATTTCAACATTTATTAAGGACGTTTAGAATTCTGTTTCTCTCTGTCTCTCTCATACACACACATATTATGGTGGTTGAAGTTTACTTGTTGCAAGTGAAATTGGATGAGGCTTGGCAACTGCCCTTCCATTTGCTTGGAGGTGCACTAAGTCCTACATCGCTGAAACTATAAGACTCTGGCCAGATCCCTGTGTCAAGCATTCCAATAATGATGTCGCTTTCGATCGGTGCTCTGTGAACATTCTGGGGGAAGCCCATGAAGTCCCATGATCTTGTTGTGTGAAGATCTTTCTTTTTACTAGGGAACACGGACACTACCCCCTCCATGCCTGAAAATTTGAAGTTATGTAAACATTGACAACGAATCAAGAGATAGGTTCACAGTGATCTTTATTTTGGATATTAAAATGCACCCACCAGCCAGTTTCCCTGCCTCTGCCTTAGTCAGCTTCGCGACGAACCCATTGAAGCTCCTCTTGTAGCTGTAAAGCAAGTAATCCGCTGCACTACTGTTTAATGCATTAAATTAAAGAAGTCAGACGCTTGGTAGATCTTGAATTCTTAGCAATTTTTTACTTGCCGAAATGAGTTCTGTTGGAGTTTCAAACACATCAATTTAACTGATTCAATAGTTATATCTAATAAATTTAATAATTTTGTATGGGAAATTATACAAAATTGAACCCACATTAAAATAGTTACATGTAAATATGTAATCAATGTAACTATTTTTTTTATACATAATTTTATTTTCATCATGGATCTTGTTTTGAAAAAATCGATGAATAGATTTCAAATATATAAATTTTATTGGAAATCGATATCTAGATCAAAAGTTATATCATTTTAAAATTTGAAAACAAAAAATAACACTTAAGGGTAAACTTGATTTTATACATTTACCACAGTTATAAAAGTAAACTTATTTTACTTAAAAGTGGACTTATGGGTACATAAGTTTGCTGCATAGACTTATGTCTCTATAAGTTATATAAAAATAGACTTTTCGCTAATTTCCCAATTTTTTGGGGTTGTGTTTTTTTAGTTTTTATTGGGTGGGCTTTGTCTATACTAGTGGGGCCTGGCCTATTCTCTTTGGTATGCCTTATTGCAGATTAATAAAAGCTCCATTTTTGTTGCTCAAAAGAAATATGAAGCACGGCCCAAAAAACCTAGTGTTTTTTTAAAGTGCAATTCGAAAAGTAGTTGATAACCTGCCAACAACTTCTTGCAGCATGCCAGTGTGAAAGGATGATGCAGAGAAATCGCCCTTTGGAAGGTCACCCATGTACGCAATATAGACCTGTGGAAAAAAAATGACCAGTACTTTATGGAGTATATACCAGAACAATTTTCCATCAAGAACATGCAAATCGTCAAGCACCATTTATGTGAAAACTAAGGGCTGTTTGGGTGTACAATTCAAAATTAGACAATTCCAGAAATTTTATATAGTATCAAAGGTACAAATTTATCATTTTGAATTAGATTATTTTTTAAAGTTGGGGTCATCACTATAAATGATGTAGATCCTATGTAAAATACCTTAAATTATCTAATTTTGAATTGGATAACCAAACATGCCTTAAATTTTCTGTTTTACTAAAGAGAGACCATGGCCAAGGGTTTGTATGGCTCATTCTAGAATGGTAGACCTTAGGCCACAGCCTTTTTAAAAATAAAAAACATAAAAAATAAAAAGAGGCATAAGCACTGTAAGATAAATTAGGATCCCAACTAGGTTGGTAGTTGGTACCCTAAAATACCTCCAAATCCTCAGGCCATAGCCTGGATGAATCCTAGCCTATATGCTGATAAAAGCTATAAGGCTGTAACATGAACCAAGCAATTCAGTCTTAGCTAAAGTTTGGCGTGATAAGAGGCTCAATCAAATTCGCCCTTTAAATACTCATGTAATTTATTGAGCCAGATTTGGGAAGCCTACTATCTTACCACTCGACTCGACTCTGCTGGTTTACTGCCTTAACTATAAGGCTAGTTAATAACAAACACATGGCCCGTTCATTGACCCAAACACTATGTCAGCCAACAAGTAAAATGGACGAGCCTGGGCCAAGAAACAACCAAAAAGGAAAAACATTCCAACTAAAGCCCATAAGAGAGATCTCTACCTTACGATCATCCTCAGATGCTCCACGGCAACTAATAAACAGACTACATGCGAGGCTGATTAGGAGTAGCCATGAAAGAGGAGAGGTTTTTCTAGCCATTGGAGGGGTCCTACGAGCTAGTGGTCTATATATTGCTGATATGTTTATGCAAGTTTGCAACAATTGGGCTTTTATAGGAGGTAGAATTGAACTCAATTTACTTCATCGGCTTCTCAAATGGTATCGTTCTCCCGGCCGCCCATAGACACCTCGTCCACAGCCGGCTTTAACAATGTTGGAAAGTTTGTCTCACATTTGCATCAAAAACTCATTTTCTTCATTTCTTAGTATTATGTTTAAACAGAGAAAATGGTGGTGGTTTCACATTTGTTTTAGGCATGTGATATGATTCATAATGTGCCCGATAACGTCTCTCATATTGAGTCAATTTTGTATGTTAAAATGAGCCCACACGCACTGATCAATTAAAATTGATGGACAAATCCAAAAAGAAAACATCAAACTTAAATTGGCGTGTTTTTTGAACATTTGAACACATGGCATTTCTTAATAAATTTAGCTCATGAGAACTTTGTAGCAGGGCTTCTCTATTCAATGGGAGGGTGCACATTTTGAGACTTATATTATATCTCCTAAAATAAAGTGGAGTTTTTCAATACATCAAAGAGTACTCCATCTTAAGTTACTGGGGATATAACTTAGTGGTGAGGGAGGATGGGGTAAAAGATAGAAATAGGATATATTTAGGGTTTGAACCTCTCCAATTGTCCCCTAAAATAAAAAAAAAAAAAGAAAGAAAGAAAAAAAATGGCGACTTCCTCTTTATAGCTTTTCCCTTCTGTAATACGAAGGGTTGCAAAAGACGTTGATGATTTAATTAAAGATTAAGACTTATCTAATTGGCATGGGATGTTATGATGTTTTTTTAATGTTTTATGCTCTGTTCTTTTGAATGAAAAAAAAAAAAAAAAAAAAAAGAAAAGGAAGAAAGAATACTGTATATACACATAATCCATCAATTTATTTTTCAAGTGAATAATTTATTGTAGTGAACAATAATAATCGAGTAGCAAATGGCAACTGTGATAAGCGATAATGATGAAGCAACAATCTTACTATCAATTCTCAAGTCCTATGGTGTATATGCTTAGTCAATATTCCATGCAGCTGGTAAAAATATAAAAATAATTAAATAAATAAAGACTATTTCTTGGTTAGTATCCATTGACTACAAGAATGAGACAGATGACCAACAACTTTGTCGTGATGCGTGCATTTTAACTGTTTGATATAACTCCAATGAGGAAAAAAAAAATCACGGTATATTGGAATTATCCGTTTGATATAAGTCCAAAAAGAAGGAAACATCACAACAGAATTACAAGGAAACTGATGCAATTGGTCTCTCGAATTCATCCCCGTGCATGTGTAAGTCAACGACCCCCTTTTTTTTTTTTTTTGGGAATTACTACATACATAAAGAATAAGGCTTTTAATGTTTTTTCTTTTATCTTACTCCCTCTGTTCCAAATTAAGTGTCCCTTTTAAAAAAACACATTTTTTAAGAAAACCCTATTAAATGCTTTCACATCAGTGCATATGTTTTGAAATTTTAATTTTGCCCTCAAGTGTGTAAAACATTAGAAAAAGTGAGAATACCTTTTAAGGGTATTTTAGGAAATGAATAAAAAATGATTATTGACTTATGAAATAGAACAATTATTTTGAAACATGCCAAAAAGGAAAATAGAACATTTATTTAGAAACGGAGGGAGTATATTGTATTCTTATTTTCTTTTATTAATAAATTTTAGGTGAATAGCACATGATTTAGAACTATCAAGGCGCCAACTTAATTGGAATATTGAGTTGTTCTATGATGCTTGAAACTCCTTTATTTGATTATATAAATAAATAAAAAAGCATAAGTAGCCGCCGGACCAATCTGTAATTCTCCCTTGATTTTACGTAGATGATATCAGATGCTAATAATTTGACAACATTGAAGATATCAGTACCAAAAGTTCTTATCATGCCTGGAATATATTATACATATGCCAAAAACCAAAATGTATTCTATTAGAAACTACGCCTAGAACTAAGGGAGAGAGACTAATGGCACGGTTGTTTGATTGGAATTGTCGGAGGGGTGGAGGAATCAACATTGAAGATAAGAATCCTCTCCATTGATTGGATAGCACTCCAATGAAATCTAAATTATTCATAACGGGCCCTTCAATTTTTGTAGGACCCATCAAATATGTATAGTCCAGATTTCCTGTTAATGGAGAAGATCCTTAATTATCCAACTTCAACATAAGTTTTTGTTTCGTCTTTTATTTATTGGAAAATACAAGTCACCTTCATAGCCACAATATTAGGACAAAATCCAAGGATAAATAGCATTTTCCTTTCATATATACTGAGTCCATATTGAACTTCGATCCTCCAGGACTGTGACTAGTGAGTCTTGGTCTCCCTTATGTCATGGCTCATGGGATGCTTATTTCTCGCTCCGTAGAAATGGATGAGTGTGGAGCCGGGGGGGCTTAAACTCTTATCATAACGCTCGAAATATATACGTTGTAGATTATAAAAAATGTACACTAATTATTTTTTGGCACATGGAAATATAGAAGGATTAAAGTTAGATTTCACTAAACAAGAGCACTGAAAGGATAAAAGCTCTCAGGGAAAAGCATGTCGACTAACTGGAGGGGAACCATACTAATCAATTAAAAGTCTAAAATTTGATTTCCTCACACCCTATAAAAAATACTACTAGGAAAAAAACAAATTAAAGTTTTTTCTTTTTCTTTTTTTTTTCTTTTTTTTTTGGTGCTAAACAAGGGATATCTTAAGCCATTAACCCAAACTATCCCTCCGTGATGCACAAATCACCCACAACCGCAAGTCCATGCGTCCGATAAAATAAAGTTTATAAAAGCCAAAATCCAAAAAATTTATGTAGTTTGGCTTAAAATCTATGTCCACAGTGAAGATATACAGCGAGGGAAAAAAAAAGGCTAAATTGCAAATAACCCCCTTGAAATCAGTGGGGTCAACAGAAAACCTTTCTGATGTTCGAAATTAAGCAATGTCCCCTCCAAATGTTCAAAATCAAGTAATGTTTAAAAGGATTTTAGAGGGATATTGTTTGAAATCATTGTTCTCCCGGCAGCCCATAGACACCTCGTCCACAGCCGGCTTTAACAATATTGGAAAGTTTGTCTCACATTTGCATCAAAAACCCATTTTCTTAATTTCTTAGTATTATGTTTAAACAGAGAAAATGGTGGTGGTTTAGCATTTGTTTTAGGCATGTGATATGATTCATAATATGTGCCCGATAACGTCTCTCATATTGAGTCAATTTTGTTGTCATAAATTCAGTCAAATGTATGTTAAAATGACCCCACACACACTGATCAATTAAAATTGATGGACAAATCCAGAAAGAAAACATCAAACTTAAATTGGCGTGTTTTTTGAACATTTGAACACATGGCATTTCTTAATAAAATTTAGTTCATGAGAACTTTGTAGCAGGGCTTCTCTATTCAATGGGAGGGTGCACATTTTGAGACTTATATTATATCTCCTAAAATAAAGTGGAGTTTTTCAATACATCAAGGAGTACTCCATCTTAAGTTACTGGGGATATAACTTAGTGGTGAGGGAGGATGGGGTAAAAGATAAAAATAGGATATATTTAGGGTTTGAACCTCTCCAATTGTCCCCTAAAAAAAATAAAAAAAATAAAAAAAAAAAGAAAGAGAAAAAAAGGCGACTTCCTCTTTATAGCTTTTCCCTTTTGTAATATGAAGGGTTGCAAAAGACGTTGATGATTTAATTAAAGATTAAGACTTATCTAATTGGCATGGGATGTTTTGATGTTTTTTTAATGTTTTATGCTCTGTTCTTTTGAATGAAAAAAAAAAAAAAAAAAAGGAAAGGAAGAAATAATACTGTATATACACATAATCCATCAATTTATTTTTCAAGTGAATAATTTATTGTAGTGAACAATAATAATCGAGTAGCAAATGGCAACTGTGATAAGCGATAATGATGAAGCGACAATCTTACTATCAATTCTCAAGTCATATATAACGAAGTTGTTTTTCCTCGATTTTTCCGAAGGAATTTATTTATTTATTTATTTATTTATTTATTAAGTCCTATGGTGTATATGCTTAGTCAATTATTCCATGCAGCTGTAAAAATATAAAAATAATTAAATAAATAAAGACCATTTCTTGGTTTGTATCCAACTATCCATTGACTACAAGAATGAGGCAGATGACCGACAACTTTGTCGTGATGCGTGCATTTTAACTGTTTGATATAACTCCAATGAGGAAAAAAAAAAAAAAACACGGTATATTGGAATTATCCGTTTGATATAAGTCCAAAAAGAAGGAAACATCACAACATAATTACAAGGAAACTGATGCAATTGGTCTCTCGAATTCATCCCCGTGCATGTGTAAGTCAACGACCTGTTTTTTTTTTTTTTTTTTTTTTGGGAATTACTACATACATAAAGCATAAAGCTTTTAATGTTTTTTCTTTTATCTTAATTGTATTCGTATTTTTTTTTATTAATAAATTTTAGATGGGCAGCACATGATTTAGAACTATCAAGGTGCTAACCTAATTGGGATATTGGGTTGTTTTATGATGCTTAAAACCAATGGCGGATCCAGGATTTTATGCTACGGGGGCAACTTTCTTTGGATGTAACTGTATTTTTTTTTTTTTTTTCTAATTCTATAAATTAAGTAATCATTTGAAGTAGCCTTCTATATACAATAAAATTAATAAGAATGAAAAAAAAAAAATTGAACTTAATAATTAATACAAAAACTTAAATATTCATTGATAATTTCTTTTTCTTTTTTTTATTTTTTAATGAAGTAATGTATGTATTAAACTAAAAAGGAGCATAACCCAAGGACATGAAACAGATACAAGCACTAATCAAGAGCCTTAGCTAAAACTTTAGGAACTCTACAAAAGAAATAAAAGAACATCTACTAGTATTAGTATACGTGACAACAAAACTAGCCACTAAAAAAAAGTCTTTACAAAAGACGACTTGAAGTCAAAATCGAAGTATCCACCCCATCAAAAGTTCTTACGTTCCTACTTTATAATTGTCCCCGATGAGTCTTTATGTTTTGAAAGTATTGAATGATAATCTCATTATCAATGCTATCACAAAAATCTTTTTCAATATATACAACCAAACTATTATTCATCCATTAATTCATCTCCCATTCGGTTACGCAATCAACTCTTCACAATCTTCATAGCAGAAAACATCCTCTCCGCTGTAGCAGTCCCAACGGTAGGAGTGCAAAATGGTTCGGGTAGACCCGAGGACCGGACCGTTCCGTGCAATTCGGTCCGGTCCGGTTCGGGCCAAATCAAATTCGGTCCGGTTCCGGTCCAAAATCTTAAGTCCCGAATTACTTCGGTCCGGGCCACGGTTTAGGAGTTTTAGTCCCGGACCGGACCGAATTCCCGAATTCCAAAAAAAAATATATATATATATATATATATCTATATATATATGATTAGATATATAATTATATGTTAATATTAATGTATTGTACTCAATAAATAAGTATTATTCAATGAATAATAATTCTTATTCAATAAATTTCTTACCTTTTACCAAAAACAAAACTAAAACAAAAAACAAAAACAAAAACAAAAAAAAAAAAAAAAAACAAACAAACAAACCAAGAACCGGACCGGCCCGGACCGAATTTTTCGGTCCGGTCCCGGTCCCGGTCCAAGCCTAAATCGGTCCGGTTCCGGGACAAATTTTGAAGTCCCGAATTAGTTCGGTCCGGTCCAGAAACACCTCTGGCCCGGACCGGCCCGGACCGATTTGCACCCCTACCCAACGGGTAGAATTAATGCCAATGTCATAAGCAAGTAAACTAATGGATATATTATGTCTTTCTTAGTTTGAACCATTTTTTAAGCTAGATCACCAATCCCTTTAAATCCTGAAAATTCACTGCTATAATGCATATCAATAATAAAAGTCTCAAGTTGATTTTCAAGTGCCACTAACTGCGCTGCAGAAAATTCTTTTGGATAAAGTTGGGCAAGGCGAATTAATATTTTCTTGTTAAAAGTAGAGAATGAATCCTTTGAACTTAGACATGCCACATAAATAAGCAACTCAGTGTTTGCCTTAGTGAAACGATTATTTAGTTCTTGAAGTTGCGAATCTATAATAGCATAAAAAAAACTCAACACGATAGTCGTGAATAATGACTCATGAAAAACTTTGGATTCTTGGAGAGTTGGAGAGTTAGAGTCTTGGAGGGGTCAGTTTACAAAGTCAACAAGAGTTGCCAAGAGTCACGAGTGGGTTTTGAAGACTAGAGTAAATGATCTCATGATTCATGGGTCTGAGTGAGGAAAAAAAGAGGAGAGAGTAGGGGAGTTCATAATAAAATTAGAGCGGTCAAAAAAATATTTCAGAGGGGTCAGATTTAAAATTGTGGACATATATGTATAGTTAAAAAAAAATTTTGAATAGGTGAGGGGGGGTCAGCTGCTCCCCTGGCACCCCCCCACCCCCCCTTTCCCTCCGCCCCTGCTTGAAACTCCTTTATTTGATTATATATAAGAAAAAAAAAAGCATAAGTAGCCGCCGGACCAATCTGTAATTCTCCCTTGATTTTACGTAGGTGATATTAGATGTTAATAATTTGACAACATTGAAGATATCAGTACCAAAAGTTCTTATCATGCCTAGAATATATTATATATATGCCAAAAACCAAAATGTATTCTATTAGAAACTACGCCTAGAACTAAGGGAGAGAGACCAATGGCCAGGTTGTTTGATTGGACTCGTCGGAAGGGGGGGGGGGGGAGTCAGCATTGAAGATAAGAATCTTCTCCATTGATTGGATAGCACTCCAATGAGATCTACATTATTCATAATGGGCCCTTCAATTCTTGTAGGACCCATCAAATATTTGTACTCCAGATTTCCTGTTAATAGAGAAGATCCTTAATCATCCAACTTCAACATATGTTTTTGTTTCGTCTTTTATTTATTGGAAAATACATGTCACCTTTGTAGCCACAATATTAGGACAAAATACAAGGATAAAAAGCATTTTCCTTTACTGAGTCCATATTGATCTCCGATCCTCTAGGACGGTGACTAGGGAGTCTTGGTCTCCCTTATGTCATGGCCCATGGGATGCTTATTTCTCGCTCCGTAGTAATGGATGAGTGTGGAGCCGTGGGGGCTTAAACTCTTATCATAACGCTCGAAATATATACGTTGTAGACCATAGAAAATGTACATTAATTATTTTTTGGCACATGGAAATATAGAAGGATTAAAGTTAGATTTCACTAAACAAGAGCATTGAAAAGATAAAAGCTCTCAGGGAAAAGCATGTCCACTAACTGGAGGGTAACCATACTAATCAATTAAAAGTCTAAAATTTGATTTCCTCACACCCTATAAAAAATACTAGTAGGAAAAAAACAAAGTGTTTTTTTTTTTTTTTTTTTTTTTTTTTTTTGGGTGCTAAACAAGGGATATCTCAAGCGGTTAAGTCCAGACTAATCTCTCTGTGATGCACAAATCACCTGCAACCGCAAGCAAAGACGGAACCATAGCCAGGCCTAGGGTGGCCATGGCCCCCCCTCACTTTCACAAAATTGTCTTGGGAAAAGTACTTTGGGTGACTATATTTCATGCTAATACCAAAAAAGGGTTTTACCTGTTAACTTGTTACAAATGGATTATCAACCTACTATGAAACGACTACTAGTTATTTTGTTTTTGGTATTACATTAGGACATAGTCAACAAAACGTAATTTACCAGTTTCCTTTGTTTTGGGTAGCAAGGCATAATGGACCAATGGTCCCTACCAATCAGCACAATGGTTTCTCACATGATCCCTTAAATGTCAAATAAGCAACTTATACCCAAGGATAAAAGGATAGAATTAATATACGCAAAAGGCAAAAAGTCCAAAGTAATTAGCCATAAACAAATATATTCTCCTATTGTTTCAGCTTCTTCTATTTTTTTGGTTGGATTTATCTTAGATCTCTTTCAAACAAAATCCTTGAGCACACCAGAGAGTGACTACCGGCAGAGAGCATCTTGTCGGAGAAGATCACTACTCTATGTCTATATATTAAAATACACTTTTTGGTTTTTTTATCTTTTAGGTTTTTATTTTTTTAAAATTTTTTTTAAACCTTCTTTAGATTTATTGCTGTTGTCAACCCTTTTTTTTTTTTTTTTGGTCACGGTCTTAGAGAAGTATAAGCGAGGTCCAATTGTTTACCTCCCATTCAATATATTAATTTAATCTTGAATCTTAGTATGATTCTCATACTTGAATGGTAAAAAAAAAAAATTATTCATACTTTGGCTACCCCCGAGATAAAATCCTGATTCCATCCTTAACCGCAAGTCCATGCGTCCAATAAAATAAAGTTTATAAAAGCCAAAATCCAAATAATTTATGTAGTTTGGCTTAAAATCTATGTCCACAGTGAAGATATATAGTGAGGGAAAAAAAAAAAAAAAGGCTAAATTGCAAATAACCCCGTTGAAGTAAGTGGGGTCAACAAAAAACCCTCCTAATATTCGTAATCAAGCAATGTCCCCTCCAAATGTTCAAAATCAAGTAATGTTTAAAAGGATTTTAGAGGGATATTGTTCGAAATCATGCGTCCCATATGTATATGCAATTTATCCAGAAAAAAAAATAAAAAAAAATCTATCAACAATGGAGGGGTTGCAATTAATGGGATTCTATGACTCTCAAAATTAAACTAGGGGGAATTACAGTCAATGCCCGTTGCCGCATGGGGCCTCACGTAGCTTTTCTGATTAAATGTGTTAATCGAGTATTTTTCCTAGCTAACTTGATGTTTGTGAGAAAAGGAAGAGAAAAACAAAAACAAAACAAGTTCTCAAGACAACTCTACATCACAACTATGACGAAACACACCGTATAATTTATTTATTCAGTAATCTTGAAAGCAATTACATTTCCATACTTTAATCACGAATTACAATATAGAGTCCATCTTTCATCCCACACCAAAAACTGGACTACTCAGCAGTGCTTCATATCCTCCTTATTCTTTGTCTAAGATTGGACTAAAGTACCAAGACGTGTTTATTAATTTCAAAAGAAATTAAACCTCCATATCATAATCAAGAACTAAGCACGATATACGTGTCTTGATATGTTAATTATACTGATGAGACAAGAATGCGACAATGGGGCTCCTCGCTTGATACAATCCATCATCCCACGCCAAAGAACCAGATACGATAGTTTGATTTATCGTAGCTTCAACAATCACAACAAAGGATTGCTTTTGCCCGAGTGAATTGAATGTGAGGACACTTGGTTCAACTAGGATCTTGAGTGTAGATGGGGCACTCCACATTGCCCTGTAAGTGGACACTGGTGACCCAACGTTTGTGACAGTCCTATGGAAGACGCGGGTGACAGATGTGTTGGACGTGGTTGATAGGGCAAAAGAAGGGTAATTTAGATCCCACACCGTTCCATTTGTGGTTTCAGTGCAGCTACTACTGTTATCTCCAGTAACAAGTCGAAGAGACTTATTGCTATAACCTATTGCACACAAGAATTTTACATAATCAGCTTCACCAGCATCGTATACCAAACCAGGGGTAACGGCCTTTACAGGATTTATATGTCCCGACCCATAAGCAAACTCCGCATCTGTGTTAGTCTCAATACTCATGGGATAAGCTGCAAATTAAATTACACAAGAACCAAGAGGAGTTAGTTATTCATAATTAATGGTGTGATTTTATTTTAAAAAACCCTGGCTGCATGCATGTTTTTCACTCTTATTTATTTATGTTGTTATGTTTGCATGGAAGGTTAACTTCTTTACAACATTTACATACATGTTTGCCTACTGATGGCATGATAGTCTAATGATATTTTCGTTGGTTGTTAAATAAGTGATTTCGAATTCAAACTTATGGAAGAGCATTGATACTCATTTGTTAATATTCGGGGTTAAGATTAAGCTGGGTACATTTTATTGATTGACCAAAAAACTTAAAAATAAAAAACCTTTACCTACCTGTTGTCATTAGAGCAGATTTAATAGCAGCAGGAGACCATGTTGGGTGAAATGATTTAACATATGCAGCTGCCCCGCTAGCATGTGGGCAAGACATGGATGTGCCAGAAATTATATTGTACGGAACAATTCTATTGTCCTCTGGTGCTCCTGTCACGGTGGTAGCCAATGACCACGCGGCCAAAATGTCTACTCCTGGTGCGGTTAAATCGGGCTGCAAAGGATCAATAATTCAAAATGACGTTATTGTGAAAGAAAGATGGCACCCAAAAAAATAAAAAAGGAAAGAAAGAAATTAAAATAAAGGAAATTATCTTAGTTACCTTGAGAAGGTCACTTGTGATTGGGTTAGGCCCCCTTGAGGAGAATGAAACTACAGTCGGTGCCGACACATCTACAATCTCATTGCTCTTTAGTATAGTTGCGGTGGGATAGCTATCAAAATAAATCATTTAAATTAGTGTCATTTTATTTTTGTCCAGGGTTAAGAATCGTGGGGACACAATTTTACATGTACTTCTTAATAGATTCATGCATATGTGATTAATATTTTACAGAACTCATTATTAGATTAGATATTCCTTTGATAAATGTCTTTTCTTTTTTTCTTTTTTTTTTGGAGAATCGAGTAAAAAATTGGGTAATATTCTGTAATCCTGTTCGTTTTACTGAGTCTCTCAAATAATTTTTGGTAGGGTAAAAATAATTGGGAGATATACCTGGTTGAGTTTATGTACTCTGAAACCTGGCTGCCATCGTCCAAAGTTAAAGAGGAAGCAGGTAACAAGGTTGCAAAGGCAACATCTCTGAACTCACTATCTTGCATTACAACGCCAACTGCTCCTGCTTCAATTGCGCCTCTCCCTCCAGTATTTTGATCGCAAAAAACAATTTTACCATTCACCAAAGTTGAGTTCAAGGAGCCTGGGTAACAGTACCTACGTTTCATGACAACTCTTGATTAATTATGGATTTCCATTTTCAAATATCATAAAAGAACAAGAAATTAATGCTTCTAAACCCATATACATGGCCGGTGCAATTCAAGAATAGGGGTTCAACAAACTCGGATGAATGGCATTATGGAATTTCCATTTTTGGCTTATATTCTAATTTCTCTTCTTACCTTGAATCAGACCCGTCATAGCCTGCTGTGGTGTTTGGGGCATCTCCAGCATAAATGATAGGGTAGAGATCATTCTTTAGCTCAAAAGTGTTTATAGAGATTCCCTACATGAATGCATAAAATTAAGGTTGTACGTAAGGGCAGCACCAATCCAAGTTATGAAACAATTGATGCACTGGCTTGGGTGGGAAAAAAAAAAAAAAAAATCCACAAGTGGATGGGTGATGTGTTATTGAATAATATAAAGCAATATTTAGATTTTAGACACTGACATATATGCATAGGAAAGGAAAGTAAGACCCACCTCATAGACCATATTGTTACCTAAGGGCACCTTGGTCACAAACTTCCTGTCTATGGTGCTGGCAGCCACTGAGAGTGACCAAGGCGAGACATTGGAGATTGATGCAGGATCAGGACCCGAATTGCCACCAGAATTGGATGTGAGTATACCATTCTTCATTGAATGGAAAGCGCCGATAGCAATTACATCCTCAAAGTAATCCATAGGCCAACCCCCAACTGAAAGAGAGATTACATCAACTCCATCTGCAATTGCATCATCGAATGCTGCAAGAATATCAACATCAGGACAACCATCAGACCAACATATCTTGTACACCGCAATGCGGGCAGAGGGAACCCCTCCTCGAGCTGTCCCCATGGCAAGGCCTAGCAGGCTTGCATTGCTAACTAAGCCTCCAGCTGCCGTTGATGAAGTGTGTGATCCGTGGCCTTCTGAATCTCTGGGTGAAGGATAATCATGTGGACCAAATTGTCCATCGGCCCGATAGTATTTAGCTCCTATAATTTTACTGCACAGCATTTCAACATTTGTTAAGGACATTAATTTGTTTATCTCTCTGTGTCTTTCTTGCACACACATATTATATAGGGTGGTTAATTGGGGTTTACTTGTTGCAAGTGAAATTGGATGAGGCTTGGCAGCTGCCCTTCCATTTGCTTGGAGGTGCACCAAGTCCTACATCACTAAAACTATAAGACTCTGGCCAGATCCCTGTGTCGAGCATTCCAATAATTATGTCGCTTTCAATTGGTGCTCTGTTAACATTCTGTGGGAAGCCCATGAAGTCCCATGACCTTGTTGTGTGAAGTTCTTTCTTTTGACTAGGGAACACAGACACTACCCCTTCCATGCCTGAAAATTGGAAGCTCTGTTAAAATTGACAACAAAAATCATGACATGGTTCATGGTTATCTTTGGATTTTAAAATTCACCCACCAGCCAGTTTCTGTGCCTCCTCGTTAGTCAGCTTCGCGGCAAACCCATTGAAGCTCCTCTTGTAGCTGTAAAGCAAAGAATCTGCTGCACTACTGTTTAATGAAGAAAATTAAAGAAGTCAGAGTCTTGGTAGATCCTTGATGAGTTGATGAGCAGTTTTATATGAAATTGAAGGCAGTTCATTTCCTTGATCTTCATGCCGACCAGATAATAAACTTGTAATTTAAAATTTGCGCTTTTCTAATGAAGTTTGATATTTTCCATGGCATTGCTCTAAATTAAAGCTATTCATGGCGCTCTTTGCACGCCATAAAATGAGCCTGTTTGTAGTGTTAAAATGCAAATGTGATACCAAACTACAATAGTCATGCCCAATATAGAGCACCATTGAAGCATGGCCGAAAAAACCCATTGTTTTAAATTGCGATTGGAGTGTTGAAAAATGGTTGATATATAACCTGCCAATAACTGCTTCCAGCATACTAGTGTGAGAGGATGATGCAGAGAAATCACCCTTTGGAAGGTCACCCATGTAAGTGATATAGACCTGTGGAAAAAAATCAGTACTTCAAGTATATATATATACCAGAATAATTTTCCATCAAGAACAAATCATAATGCACCATTGACATGGAAACTTTAAATGGGCTTAATTCTAAGGCTAACTAAAAGTTCTGTTTTACTCCAAGGAAGCTATGGCAATGTGGAATGTGATACTTTTCCATTCCTTCCTATCACGTGCTGGCCTAACAAGACAGAAATGGACATGTTATGTGAAACTTAATATTTAGAAAATGTGAGATACTTTACCATCACTGGCTACCAAGTTATGAAGGCTATACGTAGGGATGTAGGACAAACCAAGTAGTTCTAGCTTGTATAAAGACTAGAATGACAAGTGGCTGAAACTTGAATAGCTTACTACTCGATTTGACTTGGCTCATTTATAGTCTTAACTATATGCCTAGTTAATAATAAAAACATGGCCTATTCGTTGACCCGAGCACTATGTCAACTGAAAAGTAAAATGGACGAGAAAAATGCTAGAGTACCCATCTTAAACCACTAACCTTATGTATCATAAGTGGATAAGTGAAATGTGAAAGTGGGGCCTAGTATGAAAAAAAGAGAAGGATTATGCTATTTCACCCATATTCTTTCACCTATCAAGACACATAAGATGGATGGTAAAGGTGAGTGACAAAAGATTAGTGAAATAGCATTTTCAAAAGAGAAACCGACACATATGGTGGGTGGTGAAAGTGAGTGATTGAAGGTGGGTGGCATAGCAATATTATATATTATTCAATGGACAAGCATAGTTGATTAAATGATCAGAAGGAAAAAAAATTAACATGAGGCTCATAAAACCTTTCGATCATCGTCAGATGCTCCGTGGCAGTTAAAAGGCAGACTACATGTGAGGCTGATCACGAGAAGGCATGAAAGAAGTGAGTTTTTTCTGGCCATTGAAGGGGTCTCCTAAGAGCTAGCTAGCTAGCTACTGGTCTATTGCTGATATGTTTTTGCAAGTTTGCAACGAGTGGGCTTTTATAGGAGGCAGAATAATAGAATTGAACTCAACTCCATTGGCTTCTCAAATGGTATTGTTGTCCCCGCCCATATATGCATAAACGCCACGTCCACAGCCGGCCTTAACAATGTTGAAATTTTGTATATTATCTCCTAAAATAAAGTGGAGTTTGTGAATACATCGGAGAAAACTCTCTCAAAGTCTTTTTGATACTTCTACTCTTTCTCACAAAAAACAAAAAACAAAAAAAAAACAAAAAAAAACAAAAAAAAAAACAAAAAAAAGAAGAAGAAAGCTCCCTCTTCAAGTTAACTTCGATATTTAATTGATGTGAAATGTGTGATTTTCCACCATCTACTCCCGCATTACATGTAGGCCTAACAAGACACGAACAAGCAAATTATGTAGACAACGAAAACGGCTCACAAATGAAATGAGTCCAAAAATAATATGTTTTGATACACGTTAAGTTTGATATTTAATTGACATAAGATGAAAGACTTCGCAACACTTCATAGCTTTTCTCTTTATGACATCAGGAGGAGTCGTGGCATGGTAAATAGTATTAATTTAATTATAGATCAAGACTTGTATATCTAATTTATTACAATAGTTTTGAATGCCATGACACATGATTTGCATGCTTTTATGATAGTGGCAGGTAATCTTGGTAACTATCAGTCTTCTAAAGTCAAATATATATATATATATATATATATATATATATATATATATATATATATATATATATATAATTGATTATTTTTCTCGATTTTTCCAATGGCATTGACTCTTTTTTTTTTTTTTTGTTTTTTTTTGTTTTTTGTTTTCTTAAAGATAAGTCCTAAGGCACATTTCGGCATATTTAGCTGTGCATTCGGTCATCCCAACTGGTACAAAAGGGAAAAAAAAAAACATGAGACCATATCCTCTGACCCCCATATCATGCCCCTTTCATGTTTCTTTGCATGATTGAGCTATATATGTTAGCATTATACATTAGGACATATCAAATAATAGGTCTTGTCTAGTACATTTTATTCTTCAAAGATCAACCCATTTAAATGATCTTGATCACTTGATTGAAATTATTTTTTTCCCGATTAAAAGTTTCATTATCAGTCAAATAATTTGATTAAAATCAAATTAATCAGATAGTTTACATCTTTCAGTTTCAAGGATATGTAACATATTTAGTAATCAGCCCCAATAATCTTTCAATAATCTTACAATTTTGTCTCATATAGTTTGGCAATTGTCACTCGTGGCATTTTTTTTTCTTTTTTTTTTTTGGGGGGGGGGGGGGGGGGGGCGCCGGGGGGTTGGTTTTGTTCGGTTGTGTGTGTGTAGACTTTACTACAGTACACCTTGGGGTACAGACGGCGTCCAATCTTCACTGAGTACAAGAATGAGAGAGGGATGATCCCACCTCGTTGTCGAGATGCGTGCAGCACGAGGTTAATCCAGCAGCCTCAATCTGTTTGACAGAAGTGCACAGCACAACGGAATAAACTGTTCGACATAACTCCAAAGACGAGAAAGAAAATATTATAAGGTGGGGTGAGGATTCTTATAATGGAATGTCCAAAAGGAAGATGACATTATAATGGAATGGAATTCAATGTTTGACACGAATCCAAAAAGAAGAGTTGTGTTGTGTTGTGTTGTGTTGGTGTCTCGAATCCATCCGGCGCGCAAGTCAACGACTCGTTTCTTGGGATTAATGTATAGTTTTAAAAAGTCCATTGTAACGGGTTGTCTTGTCCGTTCCTAAATAAGTGATTTTTTTTTTTTTTTGGAATATTTTAAAATTATTATCACATTTCAAAAGTTATTGTTTTTTTTTTTTTATTCATTTCCTAATATACTCTTAAAAATATATACTTTTTTTTCTAATGTTTTGTACACTTGAGGGTAAAATTTGAATCTCAAAACATATACATTAATGTGAAAGCATTTAATAGGATTTCCTTAAAAAATGTTTTTTCAATGGGGACGATCAATTTGAAATGGAAGGAGTACAAGTAGAACTGCAAATAAACTGAGTCGTTCGTGAACAACTCGTGAACAAGCTCGATAAAGGCTTGTTCGAGTTCATTCAATTAATAAATGAGCCAAGCCTGAACTTGAATACTACGCTCATTTATTAAACGAGCCAAGCTTGAGCAAACCATAGCTCGACTCGTTATGTTCGTGAACAAACTTGTTAAGGGCTCATGAATAGGTTTGCAAATAGGCTCGTTAAAAGGCTTGTAAAATAGCTTATTAGTAGGCTCATTAAGGGGTTTGTATAAATACCCTAATTTATTTTTGGCTTCTCTTTACTGAGTGAACCAATTAACATAAAAGAGATAATACTTCCTTAATAGTTATTTCTTATACTTATCCAATGAAGATTTTTAAGGTTTGTGAACTTTTATCTTCATGTTTAAAACTCACATTTACGAGATCAGACCAATCTTGAACAAAAGCTTGAGCTCGAGCTCAAGCTCAAGCTCGGCTTGTTTAATTAAACGAGCCGAGCTGAGCCGAGCCTGAGCTTTTTTAAATCTTAATGAGCCGAGCTTGAGCATAATAAATTAAGCTCGTTTAAAGCTCGGCTCGTTTATAAATAAACAAACTTTTAACTAAGCCGAGCTTGAACACTCCAAAGCTCGGCTCAGCTTGGATCATTTGTAGTCCTAAGTACAAGACTCCATGACTTAGATAAGTCCAAGTCCAAGGTCTATGCATAAAACATTATGTGAGTGGTTCTAACAGGTTTAGTGAGAATTGAAGTCAAGACCTTTGTTTTCTTGAAATATAAATTGAGGTGCCCAAGAATTACTCCTTCATTGTTGATACTCCCTTGCCCCACTTTGTTTGATAATAATTTTCATTTTGGGAAATCTTAAAATGTTTGTTTTATTTCAAAAGTTAAAGCAAATTAATTATTTTACTATTCCAAACCACCCTTTCATGTGTTTAAAAATACAATTGCTCAACCTCTAAAGAGATAAAATTAGAAAAATAAAAAGTGATATGACAATTCATTAAATATAACACATTCATATGCCAAAGGGATGAAGGTAGTAAAAAATTTGGTCTTATTGATCTCGTCCGTGCGGATAAGTTTTATGCCAAAGTACATGAATTGTCGGGGGCCGGCTTTCTGTGTTAGGTTGGTAATTTTTACCAGAGTATTTATTTTCTTTTTTTACCTTCTACTTTATTACCATTTGAACTCTAGAGGTTTATTGCATAATAGGTACAAACTAATTAAAATCTCTTCTGTGACGGAATTTGAGGGATGATCCGGTGGTTCATTATGATGAATCATGAGGTGAGAACTGATTTAATGGTCGGCACGTTTTTGGTGATGAAACCAAAGACTTTGACAAGAGGAAAATGCGCTGCAAATATTGGGATTACCTCTGTTTGCCCACGATTCAAAAGAGGGCTTGGATTCCAGGTAATTAGTAAGTTCAATCAAGCTCTTTTGGCCAAGCAATCCTGGAGCTGGTTGCTTATCAACCCCTCTTCTCTTGAGGCAAAGTCTCCTAGTCGATGTCCTTCCCAATCAATTATTATTGTTAGCATTTCAAATTAGTTGTGCGGATGATATCTAGGATGGGCTTAGAAGACAGTGCTTGAAACTATATATAGGTTCGATTCCCGTTGACAGCAGTCTTCTTTAGTAAGCAATCTTTAAGTCCAATGTAAATCCTCACTAAGGCCTATGGCTTGCCTTGACCCTGGATTATAGTAGCCTCTCCTCACCTAAACTTTTTTCACCAAAAAATAATAATAATAATAAAAGGCGCTAAACTTTACTTGCCAAATTTATCTTTACTTTCCAACATTTTTTACACAAAATGACTTTCAAAATTTGTGTTCACCAAATATTAACTTTCTTGCAAATACCTTTTTAAAAATGATTTTTTGAAAAAGCCATTATCCAAAAGACTTTTTTATTTTGAAACGGTGTGCCAAATATACACTAAATCTTCAGTGTAACTGTCATACGACCACGTGGTATCACGAATCAATTTAAGTAGATAGAGTAAAATGGGACTATCAAGTTACTTTCGTATCATAATTACATATAAGTTCTACTCTTACGAATTAGGGATGATAGCATTATTGAGCATAGTTATCCTTTTTTAATGGCATTTTTGTTTTTTGTTTTTTTGTTAAACGAGGAGTATCTCAAGTAATTGAGCCCAAATTAATAGAATCGAAGATGTTTAACATTTGCTTGTCCAGTCAGGTTTCAAACCGGGACGGGTATGGGTTTTCAAAGTCAAGTTTAGGGATGGTATAGTGTTGACTCACCCATTGCCATTTCTTTAGCCGACAGCGCACCGAAATTAACTATTTGATGGAAGTTGATCTAAAGAGAAGGGATCGCTATAATGGGATTAACCATTTGATACAAGTCTTTTTTTTTTTTTTTTCTTTTTTTTAAAGGAGTATAAGCACCAACAAGGACATTAAAGGTTGGCACCCAATGGCCTCTAAATCATGTGCTCACTTCTCAAAATATTATTAATCAAGGAAAATCAAATACAATAGGAAGAAGAAAAGAACATTAAAATGCTGGATTTGATGGTAAAAGCCATAAAGCAAATCACAGCTAAGAAACTGTTTGATACAAGTCTAAAAAGAAGGCAACATCATTATAGAATTGCGAGGAAACTGTTTGTCATGGTGTCTCGAATTCATCGATCTCGATGTGCAATTCATTGTCGTGATCTAAATTCCATTATGGTTTGGAGTTTTTTTGTTATTTTTTTTGGGTAAAACCAAGACTCTGACAAGATGAAAATCCACTGGAAATATTGGGATTTCCTCTATTTACCTAAATTCAAATGAGGGCAGGGATTCCACAAAATTCATAAGTTCAATCAAGCTCTTCAAGTTCATGGGGATGGTGTAGTATCCTTCTTTAAAGAGATCTTCTCAAAGAGGACCCTGTTTTGGGTGGTGGGATGGGGTTCAAACGTTAAAGTTTGGCATTACAAATAGGCTACATCACTACATGCATACCTTTCGGCCCCCGTCAAACCTCAGTTCTAGGCGTAGTTTCAAGTAGAATGATAACATCCATTTTAGTTTTTGGCATATATATTCCAGGCGTGATAAGAATTAATTCGCACCTTTATGCTTCTGGTGCTTATATCTTCACTGTTGTCAAATTATCAGCATCTGATATCACCTTTGTAAAATCAATGCCCGTTGCCACATTGGGACTACTTCATGTAACTTCTCTGATTAAACGTGTTAATTAATTGAGTATTTGCCCTAGATAATTAACTTAATGTTTTCGAGAAAAATAAGAAAGAAAAACAAAACAAAACAAAGCAAAGCAAGTTTTCAGGATAAGTCTACGTCACAACTATGACGAAACACACCACATAATTTATTTATTTACAAATCTTGAAAGCAATTACATTTCCATGATTTAATCAAGAATTACGATATATGTGTCTTGAAATGTTATGATCGAGAAACAAATGCGAAAACAGGGACCGATCGAGAAACAAATGCAGGGACCGATCGAGAAACAAATGCGAAAATAGGGCTCCTCACTTGATACAGTCCATCACCCCACACCAGAGATTAGACAACCCAGAAATGCTTCATATCCTCCTTGCACTTGGTCTAATTAACACTGGAGTAAAAATACCAAACGTATTTGTTTATTTATTTCAAAAGAAATTACATCTCCATACCTTAAAAAAGAACTACGAAACAAGAATGCGACAATGGGGCTCCCCACTTGATACAATCCATCATCCCACACCAAAGAACCAGATTGAACCTCTTTATATACTGTAGCTTCATTTCACCCAACATGGTCATGCATTCGATGGAACCCCCAAATGAGCCCTATATAACTAATTATGAAATTGTATTAAACAGTTACAATTACGAAAGAACCATTACCAATTTAACATGTAACATTTCATAAAGTTCATGTAGCTATTTTTGTGCCGAAAAAATTCTCATTCATATAATTGTTATCAAAACAGAAAACAATTACATGTAATTGTTATTAAAACAAAAAACAATCACATGTAACTGTAATCAAAACAGAAAACAATTACATGTAACTATAACAATTACATGTAATTGTTACCAAAATAGTTACATCATTTTTCATTCATGTAACTGGTTTTTAACCCAAAGAATATCTTCATGTAATTGCTTGTAATTTTTGGAGATATTATAACCCAAATTAATTATCTCTATAATTTATGCTCACAATTTTTGGAAAATTTTGGAGATATTATAACCCAAATTAATTGTCTTGTTAATTTATGCTCACTATTTTTGGAGATATTATAACCAAGATTCTCTCCATAATTAATGAGATATTAATGAGCCAAAGACAGTTTAGGTAGTATACATATATGTTTCTTTGTGAGTACTACGAGGGTATTTTTGTCACATGGATATTTGGTGGATTTCATGCTATATAAGTTTTTCTTTTAGACATTTAACTATATACAAGTCCCACTTTAAAGACTTGTGGCCAAATCCCCTGATTTTTTTTCATTATTTTCTCAGCCCAAAAAAAGAAAAAAAAGAAAAAAAAAAAAAAGCCATTATGCCACAAGATGCCTTTTCCCCTAAATTTTAGATTTTGGCAATATAACAAGCTAAAAAACTACTTCTCTTCAAAATAGCTAGAATCATTGGAGTTGCTCTAAGGATGATGATAAGAAAGGAAAAACGAAAGAAGATTTCAAGCTAAATTGATATCAACTATTACGAAACATAACTTTATTTTTATCAGCAAAAGGGAAATTTTATTAAATTGAAATAGGATTACACCCTGCTAAAAGAGCAGCTATCCCCAACAAAACACTCCTCTCACAACAAACAGCCCCCACAACATGGAGACACACCACGTCCTTCATCCTTTTTCTGTGAAAGAATGCCAAGCCTTTTCCGCCTTCCATCCCCCGTTTCCCTGCTTGAGACCTTTTTTTTTATTAACCCAGTCATGAACCACCCTGGTTGGAGCCATATATGGTCTACCCAACAGTGCTTCATATCCTCCTTTCTCTTTGCCTAAGATTGGACTAAAGGTAACAAACGTACTTGTTTATTAATTTCAAAAGAAATTACATTTCCATACCTTAATCAAGAACTACGATATACGTGTCTTGATATGTTAATTATACTGATGAGACAAGAATGCGACAATGGGGCTCCTCACTTGATACGATCCATCATCCCACACCAAAGAACCAGAGCGAACCTCTTTGTGTACTGTAGCTTCAACCGTCACAACAAACGATTGCTTTTGCCCAAGAGAATTGAATGTGAGGACACTTGGTTCAACTTGGATCTTGAGTGCAGATGGGGCATTCACAATTGCCATGTAAGTGGACGCTGGTGACCCGACGTTTGTGACAGTCCTATGGAAGACACGGGTGACGGATATGTTGGACGTGGTTGATAGAGCAAAAGAAGGGTAATTTAGATCCCACACCGTTCCATTTAAGGTCTCAGAGCAACTACTACTATTATCTCCAGTAACAAGTCGAAGAGACTTATTGCTATAACCTATTCCACACAGAAATTTTACATAATCAGCTTCACCGGCATCATATACTAAACCAGGAGTAACGGCCTTTACAGGATTTATATGTCCCGCCCCATAGGCAAACTCTGCATCTGTGTTAGTCTCAACACTCATGGGATAAGCTGCAAATTAAATAACATAAGAACCAAGAGCAGTTAGTTATTTATAATGGTGTAATTATATTTAAAAAAACTGATGTGTGCATGCATGTTTTTCAATTTCTTTTTTTCGTTATGATGTTTGGAAGGTTAACTACTTTACAATATTTAGATGTTTCAAGATTATGTTAATTTGCTCGCTGATGCGTGGCATGATATTCTACTGGCATTTTCCTCACTTACTTGATGAGTGAGCGATTTTGGGATCAAACTTATAGAAAAGTATTGATACTCATTTTTTGATATTTGGGGGACTAGGCTTGGGGGTACATCCTAATGATTGACCCAAAAAATAAAAGGATAATGTTTGCTCTATAAGGTCATTTATCTTTGAAGTTACTCCAAAATTAAAGACCTGAACAGTAAAGGTTTACCTGTCGTCATTAGAGCAGACTTAATAGCAGCAGGAGTCCATGTTGGGTGAAATGATTTAACATAAGCAGCTGCCCCGCTAGCATGTGGGCAAGACATGGATGTGCCAGAAATTATGTTATACGGAACTACTCTGTTGTCCTCTGGTGCTCCTGTCACGGTGGTGGCCAATGACCATGCAGCCAAAATGTCCACTCCTGGGGCTGTTAAATCGGGCTGCAAAAGATCAAGACAACAGGAATTATCATTATGAAAGAAGATGCCACAACAAAATAGAAATTAAAATGAAGGAAATTATCAGAGTTACCTTGAGAAGGTCACTTGTGATTGGGTTAGGCCCCCTTGATGAGAATGAAACTACAGCCGGCGCCAACTCATCTACAGCTTCATTGCTTTTTAGTATAGTTGCAACGGGATAGCTATCAAAATACAAATTAAATCATTTAAATTAGTGTTATTTTATTTTTGTCCAGGGTTAGGATCAAAGGGACACAATTTTACATGCATTTCTTAATAACTTTTTATGTGAATCATATTTTACAAAACTCATCATTGGATTAGATAGTTCTCTAATATATGTCATGTTTGTCAAATATCAAGTTGATTAGGAATTAAGAGTCAATTCATCCATTAGTATGAGACTTCTTATTGATAAGAAATTAATGTGATTATGCTTATGGATTGGATGGCTATTGGTATCAGATTAATGTGATATTTGGGTTGAACAACTTCCGTGAGAAGGGTACAGTTTCTAATCTAATGGTGTGTTTTGCAAAATATAAGTCGCACAATTTTTTTATTTTTGAGAATCGAGTCGGAAATCGGGTAAAAATAATTGAGAGATGTACCTGGTTGAGTTCATGTACTCTGAAACATGGATGCCATCCTCCCAAGTCAAAAAGGAAGCAGGTAAGATGAAAGTGAAGGTAACATCTCTGTCGTTAATACTATCTCGCATTACAACGCCAACTGCTCCGGCTTCATATGCAGCACTTCCTTCATTTAATACATCGCAAAGAACAATTTTACCATTCACCAAAGTTGCGTTCAAGGTGCCTGGGTAGCAGTACCTACGTTTCATGACAACTCTTAATTAATTATGGATTTCCATTTTCAGATATCATAACAGAACAAGAAATGCTTCTAAACCCATATACATGGTGCAATTCCAGAATAGGGGTTCGACAAACTGTGATGAATGGAATTATGGAATTTCCATTTTGGTATATATTCTAATTTCTCTTCTTACCTAGATTGGGACCCATCATAGCCTGCTGTGGTGTTTGGGGCATCTCCGGCATAAATGATAGGGTAGAAATCATTCTTTAGCTCAAATGTGTTTAAAGAGATTCCCTACATGCAAGCATAAAAAGAAAAAAAAAAGTTTAGAAATAATTGATTCACTGTCTTTAAGTTTTTTTTTTGAAATATATATATATATGTGTGTGTGTGTGTGTGTACAAATTAATGGATGGGTTATGCATTATTGAATAAGTTGAAGCAATATATAGAAACTAATAATATACATAGGAAAGAAAAGCAAGAGTCTCACCTCATAAACCATATTGTTACCTAAGGGCACCTTGGTCACAAACTTCCTGTCTATGGTGCTAGCAGCCACTGAGAGTGACCACGGCGAGACATTGGAGATTGATGCAGGTTCAGGACCGTCATTACCAGCAGAATTGGATGTGAGTATACCATTCTTCATTGAATGAAAAGCGCCGATGGCAATTACATCCTCAAAGTAATCCGTAGGCCAACCCCCAACTGAAAGAGAGATTACATCAACTCCATCGGCAATTGCATCATCGAATGCTGCAAGAATATCAGCATCATAACAACCATCAGACCAACATATCTTGTAGACTGCAATGCGGGCAGAGGGAACCCCTCCTCGAGCCGTCCCCATGCCAAGGCCTAGCATGCTTGCATTGCTAACTAAGGCCCCAGCTGCCGTTGATGCAGTGTGTGACCCGTGGCCTTCTGAATCTCTGGGTGAAGGATAATCATGTGGACCAAATTCTCCATCGGCGCGATAGTACTTAGCTCCTATGATTTTACTGCACAGAATTTCAACATTTATTAAGGACGTTTAGAATTCTGTTTCTCTCTGTCTCTCTCATACACACACATATTATGGTGGTTGAAGTTTACTTGTTGCAAGTGAAATTGGATGAGGCTTGGCAACTGCCCTTCCATTTGCTTGGAGGTGCACTAAGTCCTACATCGCTGAAACTATAAGACTCTGGCCAGATCCCTGTGTCAAGCATTCCAATAATGATGTCGCTTTCGATCGGTGCTCTGTGAACATTCTGGGGGAAGCCCATGAAGTCCCATGATCTTGTTGTGTGAAGATCTTTCTTTTTACTAGGGAACACGGACACTACCCCTTCCATGCCTGAAAATTTGAAGTTATGCAAACATTGACAACGAATCAAGAGATAGGTTCACAGTGATCTTTATTTTGGATATTAAAATGCACCCACCAGCCAGTTTCTCTGCCTCTGCCTTAGTCAGCTTCGCGACGAACCCATTGAAGCTCCTCTTGTAGCTGTAAAGCAAGTAATCCGCTGCACTACTGTTTAATGCATTAAATTAAAGAAGTCAGACGCTTGGTAGATCTTGAATTCTTAGCAATTTTTTACTTGCCGAAATGAGTTCTGTTGGGATTTTTTTGTTTTTTTTTTTTTTTTGGGGGGGGGGGGGGGGGGGGTTGTGTTTTTTTAGTTTTCATTGGGGGGGCTTTGTCTATACGAGTGGGGCCTCGCCTATTCTCTTTGGTATGCCTTATTGCAGATTAATAAAGGCTCCATTTTTGTTGCTCAAAAGAAATATGAAGCACCGCCCAAAAAACCTAGTGTTTTTTTAAAGTGCAATTCGAAAAGTAGTTGATAACCTGCCAACAACTTCTTGCAGCATGCCAGTGTGAAAGGATGATGCAGAGAAATCGCCCTTTGGAAGGTCACCCATGTACGCAATATAGACCTGTGGAAAAAAAATGATCAGTACTTATATCGAGTATATACCAGAACAATTTTCCATCAAGAACACGCAAATCGTCAAGCACCATTTACGTGAAAACTAAGGGCTGTTTGGGTGTACAATTCGAAATTAGACAATTCCACAATTTTATATAGTTTCAATGGTACAAATTTATCATTTTGAATTAGATTATTTTTTTAAGTTGGGGTCATCACTATAAATGATGTAGATCCTATGTAAAATACCTTAAATTATCTAATTTTAAATTGGATACCCAAACATGCCTTAAATTTTCTGTTTTACTAAAGAGAGACCATGGCCAAGGGTTGCTATGGCTCATTCTAGCAGGTAGACCTTTGGTCACAGCCTTTTTAAAAATAAAAAACATAAAAATTAAAAAGAGCCATAAGCATTGTAAGATAAATTAGGATCCGAACTAGGTTGGTAGTTGGTACCCTAAAATACCTCCAAATCCTTAGGCCATAGCCTGAATGCATGAATCCTAGCCTATGTGCTGATAAAAGCTATAAGGCTGTAACATGAACCAAGCAATTCAGTCTTAGCTAAAGTTTGGCGTGATAAGAGGCTCAATCAAATTCGCCCTTTAAATACTCATGTAATTTATTGAGCCAGATTTGGGAAGCCTACTATCTTACCACTCGACTCGACTCGACTCAGCTGGTTTACTGCCTTAACTATAAGGCTAGTTAATAACAAACACATGGCCCGTTCATTGACCCAAACACTATGTCAGCCAACAAGTAAAATGGACGAGCCTAGGCCAAGAAACAACCAAAAAGGAAAAACATTCCAACTAAAGCCCATAAGAGAGATCTCTACCTTACGATCATCCTCAGATGCTCCACGGCAACTAATAAACAGACTACATGCGAGGCTGATTAGGAGTAGCCATGAAAGAGGAGAGGTTTTTCTAGCCATTGGAGGGGTCCTACGAGCTAGTGGTCTATATATTGCTGATATGTTTATGCAAGTTTGCAACAATTGGGCTTTTATAGGAGGTAGAATTGAACTCAATTTACTTCATCGGCTTCTCAAATGGTATCGTTCTCCCGGCCGCCCATAGACACCTCGTCCACAGCCGGCTTTAACAATGTTGGAAAGTTTGTCTCACATTTGCATCAAAAACTCATTTTCTTCATTTCTTAGTATTATGTTTGAACAGAGAAAATGGTGGTGGTTTCGCATTTGTTTTAGGCATGTGATATGATTCATAATATGTGCCCGATAACGTCTCTCATATTGAGTCTAATGTATGTTAAAATGACCCCACACGCATTGATCAATTAAAATTGATGGACAAATCCAGAAAGAAAACATCAAACTTAAATTGGCGGGCTCATTTCCCTAAATGGTAGGTTTTTTAGACTTTATTCCAACTTTGGTGTGATTTTGAACTTAATTCCCAAACAGCGATAAATTGTGGTTGCTAACCACAATTTTAATAAAATCGTGGTTAGCAACCACGTTTTATCGCTGTCTGGGAATTAAGTTCAAAATCATGGTTGTATATCCAAAGCTAAAATCGTGGTTGCTAACCACGATTTTAATAAAATCGTGGTTAGCAACCACGATTTATCGCTGTTTGGGAATAAAGTTTAAAATCACACCAAAGTTAGAATAGGGTGTAAAAAACCTACCATTTGAGGAAAAGAGCCTAAATTGGCGTGTTTTTTGAACATTTGAACACATGGCATTTCTTAATAAAATTTAGTTCATGAGAACTTTGTAGCACGCTTCTCTATTTGATGGGAGGGTGCACATTTTGAGATTTATATTATGTCTCCTAAAATAAAGTGGAGTTTTTCAATACAACAAAGAAGACTCCATCTTAAAGCTACTGGGGCTATAACTTAGTAGTGAAAGAGGATGGGGTAAAAGGTAGAAGTAGAATATATTGAGGGTTTGAACCCCTCCAATTGTCCCTACTCAAAAAAAAAAAAAAAAAAAAAAAAAAAAAAGAAAGAAAGAAAGACGACTTCCTCTTTTTAGCTTTTCCCTTTTGTAATATTAAGGGCTGCAAAAAACGTTGATGATTTAATTAAGGATTAAGACTTATCTAATTGGAATGATACGATGTTTTTTGATGTTTTACGCTTTGTTCTTTTGGGACAAAAAAAAAAAAAAATGTTGCGTATGCGCATGATCCATCAATTTATTTTTTCAAGTGAAGAATTTATTGCAGTAAACAATAATAATAGAATAGCAAACGGCAACTGCGATAAGCGATAATGATGAAGCAACAATCTTACTTCCGAAGGAATTTATTTATTTATTTATTCATTAAGTCCTATGGTGTATATGCTTAGTCAATATTCCATGCAGCTGGTAAAAATATAAAAATAATTAAATAAATAAAGACCATTTCTTGGTTAGTATCCATTGACTACAAGAATGAGACAGATGACCAACAATTTTGTCGTGATGCGTGCATTTTAACTGTTTGATATAACTCCAATGAGGAAAAAGAAAAAAAAAACATCACGGTATATTGGAATTATCCGTTTGATATAAGTCCAAAAAGAAGGAAACATCACAACAGAATTACAAGGAAACTGATGCAATTGGTCTCTCGAATTCATCCCCGTGCATGTGTAAATCAACGACCCCGTTTGTTTTTTTTGGAATTACTGCATCCATAAAGCATAAAGCTTTTAATATTTTTTCTTTTATCTTATCTTGTGCTCTTTTTTTTTTTTTTTTAAATAAATTTTAGGTGAACAACACATGATTTAAAACTATCAAGTGCCGACTTAGTTAGGATATTGGGTTGTTTTACGATACTTGAAACTTCTTTATTTGATTATAAAAAAAATAAAAAAAAAAACATAAAGCTCAATATTCCATGTAATTGTATACCGTAGCCACTGGATCAATCTGTAATTCTCCCTTGATTTTACGTAGGTGATATAAAATGCTAATAATTTGATAACACGGTTGTTTGAAGATAGAGAGAGGGGGGAGGGGGGGCAGTCCGATGAAATCTAAATTATTCATAACGGGCCCTTCAATTCTTGTAGGACCCATCAAATATGTATAGTCCAGATTTCCTGTTAATAGAGAAGATCCTTAATTATCCAACTTCAACATATGTTTTTGTTTCGTCTTTTATTTATTGGAAAATATATGTCACCTTCATAGCCACAATATTAGGACGAAATCCAAGGATAAATAGCATTTTCCTTTCATATATACTGATTTCATATTGAGCTTCGATCCTCTAGGACTGTGACTAGGAGTCTTGGTCTCCCTTATGTCATGACTCATGGGATATATGCTTATTTCTCACTTTGTAGAAATGGATGAGTGTGGAGCCGTGGGGGCTTAAACTCTTATCATAACGCTCGAAATATATACGTTGTAGATTATAAAAGGCTGGCGTTATTGTCAGAGCTCTAAACTATGCTTCCACACCATTTTAGTGTGTATGGACCAATTTGCCCTTTTGGTTAAAAAAGGCAGCTGAAAGAAAATATCAAAAAAGAAAAGGAAAGTTGACCAATGAAAGAGAGGAAAGAGGAAAAGAGGTTAAGAGGGAGGAGAGAAGAGACAGAAGAGGAAGGAAGGAAGGAAAGGAGGGGGAGGTGAGAAGCGATCAGCACCTTAGCCATGAGTCATGACGGCCGACGATGGCTCGTCGGCAAAGAGACAAAAGTGAGAGAGAGAGAGAGAGATAGAGAGAGGGGTAGAGAAGAGGAAGGAGAAGGGATGTGTGAAGATTTTCTGAAATGGCTTCGGGTTAGTAACAGTAGCGGTGAGAGAAGGAGATCCTAGGGCAATTGGACAATAAATATAGTCTGTTCGGTCGGTGAGAAAGTTGGGCGGAAACAAAAAGAAAATCATGTTTGGGATTTTGAGAATATAGTGCAATTTTATTTTCTTTCGTTTCCCTTATTGTCATCATCTTCATCTAAATCTTGTCGTCTAATCGTCTTCGACGACGGGTATTGCTCATCATGCCCATAAAAACTGGACCCCAAAGGAAGAAGACCGATCTGAAACAAAATCAGAGTCATTAAAGTCGTGATTGTCTCTTTTGCTCATTCCATCCATTTCTTGGATGAATCCGCCCTTGACAAATGGGCATTTGAGCTCACTTTTCATGATGGGCTCACCATTTCAATGCACACCCATTCATCAACTCCTTCTCCACACCCACTGTCTGTCACAACCATGGCAGTATGTTCAAGTACATAAATATATAACCCAACAGATCACCCCTCCCCACCTCTAATCACATGAAAAGGATTAAGATTTTGCATATTTTAGAGAGTTACACGAGTCAATGCAATCAAGACGGAGGAAAAACCAAAAACAAAAGACTTCAAGGTAGGTGCAGTCGTGCAGACTCCTTTATTCCATGCTCTATCGGCCTTCGTCTACTCTCTCCTCTCTCTCTCTCTCTCAACCTTTTTTCCTCCTTTAACCAAAAGGGTAAATTGGTCCATACATACTAAAATGACGTGGAAGCATAGTTTAGAGCTCTGGCAATAACGCCAACCTTATAAAAAATGTATATTAATTATTTTTTGGCACATGGAAAGATAGAAGGATTAAAGTTAGACTTCACTAAACAAGAGCATTGAAGGGATAAAAGCTCTCAGGGAAAAGCATGTCCACTGACTGGAGGGGGACCATACTAATCAATTAAAAGTCTAAAATTTGATTTCCTCACACCCTATAAAAAATACTACTAGGAAAAAACAAAGTTTTTTATTTATTTATTTATTATTATTATTTTTTTTATTTTTTTTTTGGTGCTAAACAAGGGATATCTTAAGCCATTAAGCCTAAACTAATCCCTCATTGAAGATATAGAAGCCAAAATCCAAATAATTTATGTAGTTTGGCTTAAAATCTATGTCCACAGTGAAGATATATGGTGAGGGAAAAAAAAAAGGCTAAATTGCAAATAACCTCCTTGAAGTAAGTGGGGTCAACAGAAAACCCTTCTGATGTTCGAAATCAAGCAATGTCCCCTCCAAATATTCGAAATTAAGTAATGTTTAACAGGATTTTAGAGGGATGTTGTTTGAAATCATGCGGCCCATATGTATATGCAATTTATCTAGAAAAAAAAAAAAAAAAAAAAATCTATCAACAATGGAGGGGTTGCAATTAATGGGATTCTATGACTCTCAAAATTAAACTAGGGGGAATTACAGTCAATGCCCGTTGCCGCATGGGGCCTCACGTAGCTTTTCTGATTAAATGTGTTAATCGAGTATTTTTCCTGGCTAACTTAATGTTTGTGAGAAAAAGAAGAGAAAAACAAAAACAAAACAAGTTCTCAAGATGACTCTACATCACGACTATGACGAAACAGACCATATAATTTATTTATTCAGTACTCTTGAAAGCAATTACATTTCCATACTTTAATCACGAATTACAATATGCAGTCCATCTTTCATCCCACACCAAAAACTGGACTACTCAGCAGTGCTTCATATCCTCCTTATTCTTTGTCTAAGATTAGACTAAGTACCAAGACGTGTTTATTAATTTCAAAAGAAATTACACCTCCATAGCATAATCAAGAACTACGATACACGTGTCTTCATATGTTAATTATAATGACGAGACAAGAATGCGACAATGGGGCTCCTCGCTTGATACAATCCATCATCCCACACCAAAGAACCAGATACAATAGTTTGATTTATCGTAGCTTCAACAGTCACAACAAAGGATTGGTTTTGCCCAAGAGAATTGAATGTGAGGACACTTGGTTCAACTAGGATCTTGAGTGTAGATGGGGCACTCACTATTGCCTTGTAAGTGGACACTGGTGATCCAACGTTTGTGACAGTCCTATGGAAGACGCGGATGACAGATGTGTTGGACGTGGTTGATAGGGCAAAAGAAGGGTAATTTAGATCCCACACCGTTCCATTTGTGGTTTCAGTGCAGCTACTACTGTTATCTCCAGAAACAAGTCGAAGAGACTTATTGCTATAACCGATTCCACACAAGAATTTTACATAATCAGCTTCACCAGCATCGTATACTAAACCAGGAGTAACGGCCTTTACAGGATTTATATGTCCCGACCCATAGGCAAACTCCGCATCTGTGTTACTCACAACACTCATGGGATAAGCTGCAAATTAAATAACATAAAAACCAAGAGGAGTTAGTTATTTATAATGGTGTGATTATATTTTAAAAAAACCTGTTGCATGCATGTTTTTCACTCTTTAAAGTTGCTCACTTACTAAGGGGGCGATTTTAGGTTTAGACTTAAAGGAGAAGTATTGATACTCATTTGATATTTGAGAGGTCATGATTAAGGGAACATTTACTTGCTTCTATTACGCCCTAATGGTATAGGTTAGTTAAACCATTACCTGTTGTCATTAAGGCAGACTTGATAGCAGCAGGAGACCACGTTGGGTGAAATGATTTAACATAAGCAGCTGCCCCGCTAGCATGTGGGCAAGACATGGATGTGCCAGAAATTATGTTATATGGAACTACTGTATTGTCCTCTGGTACTCCTGTCCACGCGGCCAAAATGTCCACTCCTGGGGCTGTTAAATCTGGCTGCAAAAGATCAAGAATTCACATTATTACGAAAGATGGGGCCAAAAAAAATAACTAATTAATTAAAATGAAGGAAATTATATTAGTTACCTTGAGAAGGTCACTTGTGATTGGGTTAGGCCCTCTTGATGAGAATGAAACTACAGTCGGCGCCAACAAATCTTTACTCTCAATGCTCTTTAGTATAGTTGCCATGGGATAACTATCAAAATATCAAAATTAAATCATTGAAATTAGTGTCATTTTATATTTGTCCAGGTTTCAGGATTAGGAGGACACAATTTAATTTACACGCATTTTTTAATAAAATTTTATGTGACTCATATTTTACAAAACTCGATCACCGTTATATTAGATATTCCTTTCATATATGTTATGTTTGCCAAATATCAAATTGATCAAGATTAAAATGCCGTTTCATCCATAACTATATATGAGATTTTTTAGTGATAAGAAATTAATGTAATTCATGGATCGGATGGCTATTGGTATCTGATCAATGTGATATTTGGATTTTTTTTCTTTTTTCCTTATCTGCACGTGATATTTGGATTGAACAATTTCGATGGTTCCAAGGAAGGGTTTCTAATCTAATGGTATATTTTGCAAAATATAAGTCACAAATTTTATTATTATTTTTTTTTTTTAGAATCGACTTGGAAATTGGGTAATATATTCTAATCCTGTCCGTTTAACCAGTCTCACAAATAAGTTATGGGACGGTAAAAATAATTGAGAGATATACCTAGTCGAGTTTATGTACTCTGAAACGTGGCTGCCATCCTCCAAAGTCAAATAGGAAGCAGGTAAGCTGAAAGAGAAGGCAACGTCTGTGGGATAACTATCTTGCATTACAATGCCAACTGCTCCGGCTGCAATTGCAGCTCTCCCTCCAGTTAATTGATCGCAAAAAACAATTTTACCATTCACCAAAGTTGCGTTCAAGGAGCCTGGGTAGCAGTACCTACGTTTCATGACAACTCTTGATTAATTATGGATTTCCATTTTCAGATATCATAAAAGAACAAGAAATGCTTCTAAACCCATATACATGGTGCAATTCCAGAATAGGGGTTCGACAAACTGTGATGAATGGAATTATGGAATTTCCATTTTGGCATATATTCTAATTTCTCTTTTTACCTAGATTGGGACCCATCATAGCCTGCTGTGGTGTTTGGGGCATCTCCGGCATAAATGATAGGGTAGAGATCATTCTTTAGCTCAAAAGTGTTTATGGAGACTCCCTACAAGCATGCATAAAAAGGGTTGTAATGGCAGCGCCAATCCAAGTTATGAAACAATTGATCCACAGGCTTAGGCGGGGAAAAAGAAAAAAAAAAAAAGAAGCAAGACCCACCTCATAGACCATATTGTTACCTAAGGGCACCTTGGTCACAAACTTCCTGTCTATGGTGCTGGCAGCCACTGAGAGTGACCAAGGCGAGACATTGGAGATTGATGCAGGATCAGGACCCGAATTGCCACCAGAATTGGATGTGAGTATACCATTCTTCATTGAATGGAAAGCGCCGATAGCAATTACATCCTCAAAGTAATCCGTAGGCCAACCCCCAACTGAAAGAGAGATTACATCAACTCCATCGGCAATTGCATCATCGAATGCTGCAAGAATATCAGCATCATAACAACCATCAGACCAACATATCTTGTAGACTGCAATGCGGGCAGAGGGAACCCCTCCTCGAGCTGTCCCCATGGCAAGGCCTTGCAGGCTTGCATTGCTAACTAAGCCCCCAGCTGCCGTTGATGAAGTGTGTGACCCGTGGCCTTCTGAATCTCTGGGTGAAGGATAATCAAATGGACCAAATTCTCCATCGGCCCGATAGTATTTAGCCCCTATAATTTTACTGCACAACATTTCAACATTTGTTAAGGACATCAATTTGTTTCTCTCTCTCTGTCTCTCTTGCACACACACATATGTATTATATAGGGTGGTTGAGGTTTACTTGTTGCAAGTGAAATTGGATGAGGCTTGGCAGCTGCCCTTCCATTTGCTTGGAGGTGCACCAAGTCCTGCATCACTAAAACTATAAGACTCTGGCCAAATCCCTGTGTCAAGCATTCCAATAATTATGTCGCTTTCAATCGCTGCTCTGTTAACATTCTGTGGGAAGCCCATGAAGTCCCACGACCTTGTTGTGTGAAGTTGTTTCTTTTGACTAGGGAACACAGACACTACCCCTTCCATGCCTGAAAATTGGAAGCAGTGTTAAAATTGACAACGAAAATCATGACAGTTCATAGTTATCTTTGGATTTTAAAATTCACCCACCAGCCAGTTTCTGTGCCTGCTCCTTAGTCAGCTTCGCGGCAAACCCATTCAAGCTCCTCTTGTAGCTGTAAAGCAAAGAATCTGCTGCACTACTGTTTAATGAAGAAAACTAAAGGAGTCAGAGTCTTGTTTTTTTTCGAAGTTCACTACGTTTTATATGAAATTGAAAGCAGTGCATTTCCTTGATCTCATGTCATTTAAAATACGCACTGTTCTGATGAAGTTTAATATTTTCCATGGCATTGCTTTAAAGCTATTCATGGCGCTCTTTGCAGGCGTAAAATGAGCCTCTTAGCATGACCACAAAAACCAATAGTTTTAAAGTGCGATTCGAATGTTGAAAAATGGTTGATATATAACCTGCCAATAACCTCTTGCAGCATGCTAGTGTGAAAGGATGATGCAGAGAAATCACCCTTTGGAAGGTCACCCATGTACGCAATATAGACCTGTGGAAAAAAAATGATCAGTACTTTCAAGTATATATTATATACCAGAACAATTTTCCATCAAGAACAAATCATCAAGCACCATTAATCCATTGATATGGAAACTTTAAATGGGCTTTCTAAGGCCAAACTAAATTTTCTGTTTTACTCAAAGAGAGGCCATGGTGATGTGGGATGTGGTACTATTCAATTACTCCCTCACCTACAACCCTAATTAGACAGAAATAGGCTTTTCACATGAACAACAAAGACACACTCACAAATGAAATGGCCCAAAAAAGATAAGCTCTAATATCATATTGGGTTTTCAAAAGTCTAAACTATTAGTTTGAGGGCCTAAACGGATATATAAAATCATGTGAAACCTAGTATTTAGGCAAAGTGAGATTTGATACTTTTCCATCACTAGCTACCTGGTGGTGAAAGCTACCCTAAGTAGTTCAAACTTGGACAGCCTATTACTTGACTAGAGTTGGCTCATTCACGGCCTTAACCATGTGCCTAGTTAATAATGAACATATGGCGTGTTCATTGAACCAAGCACTAATGTCAGCTGACAAGTAAAACAGACAAGCCTACTTCATTAGATGACCAGAAGGAAAAACATGACATTGGGGCTCATAAAACCTTTCGATCATCGTCAGATGCTCCATGACAGTTAATAAACAGACTATATGTGAGGCTGATCAGGAGGAGCCATGGTAGAGGAGAGTTTTTTCTGGCCATTGGAGGGGTCTCCTAAGAGCTAGTGGTCTATTGCTGATATGTTTCTGCAAGTTTGCAACAATATAATTGGGCTTTTATAGGAGGTAGAATTGAACCCCATTCACTTCGTTGGCTTCTCATATGGTAATATTGTTATGCCCGCCCATGCATAAACACTGTCCACAGCCGGCTTTAACAATGTTGAACGTTTGTCACATTTGAGTCTGTTTTAGAATGTGTGCCAATATGACATATCTCTCACATTGAGTCAATTTTATTGATATTCGCAGATTAAAGTAGATGGACAAATTTGGAGAGAAAATATCGAACTTTCATCGAGGTAGTGTTATTGAACATGTATGCGGCATTTCTTAACTACGAAATTTTAATTTGTAGGGTTTCCTATCCGGTGGTAAGATGCATATCTCGAGCTAGATTTGCATAATATCTACTAAAATAAAAACTTTTCTAATTAATACAATAATTTTGAATGCTGCAACACGTACATAATCATCAACCATCTATTTTCTCTTTCATCTAATCATCTCAATGCTTTTATGATGGTGGCAGGCAAACATTAAGAATAATTAAGTACCAATTAATTTGTCAACACGATAAACAGTAATGATAAATTAAGTAACAATCTTGGCCACTATCAGTATTCTCAAGTCAAATATATATATATATATATATATAGATAGATAGATTATTTTTCTCCATTTTTCCCATGGCGGTTTTTTTTTTTTTTTTTTTTTTTATTAGTTCTATGGCATGCCTAGCATTCTAGTTGGTACAAAAGGAAAAAAAACATGAGGCATCTGGTCGGATGGAGATCCTCTTTCTCCTTAATCATACCCTTTCCGGCGCCCATACCCCTTTGCATGATTAAATCATGTTAGCATCAAAAAAATTACATTGGAACCTATCAAATAATATATAAATCCTACTTAGTATGATATTGTCATCAAAAGATTAACTCATTTAAATAACTTTGATCATTTGATTGAAACTTTTTTTTTTTTTTTTAAATTAAAAGTTTCACCCCCATTCTAATTAATCAAATACGGAATAGCTTAGATCATTCAATGGGGCTGATTTTTCAAAGATATGTAACATATATTTGGTAAAATGTACTGTTTGATTAATCCCAAATTCCCAATAATCTTTCATTAACGATGGATGATGGAAGTAGCATAAAAAGAGACATGATCAAAGGGGTAGATGATCTTCCCATTTTGTCTCATATATATTGTTCATCAAATGTAACTGGTGTCCTTATTTTTATTATTATTTTTTTTTTTTATGTAACTTGGTTCTCTTGGACCATAGCATCATATCAACTGTCACAATTACATACAAGTTTTTCTCCTTTGTTTGAGATGCGCGCAATACGATGTCGTAATCCAACAGTCTCAATCTGTCTGACATAAGTCAACAGCTCAATGGAATAAACTGAATGATATATACAACTCCCAAGACAAGAAAAAACTATAAGAGGGTGGGTGAGGATTCTTGTAAGGGAATTAATCCTTTGATAGAGTATGTCCAAAAACAAGAGAACACTATAAAGGAATTCTTTTCATTTTTTTTTCTTTGGTAAAAAGGAAACGACATAACATTAATTAGAAAAGTTCATTGAATTCATCGTATGACACACTACTCCAAATAGAAGAGAACAACACAATGGGATTACAAGGAAATTGTTGTGGTGGTGTCTCCAATCGATCCCGATCGACGTCCAAGTCAACGACTCGTTTCTTGGGATTAATGTATAGTTTAAAAAAGTCGCATTGTAACCGTCCATTGTTCATACTCCCTCCAGCCAACTTTTTAAATTTCTTTTATCAATAAGAGTATCTGTCTATCTAAGGTTTTGGCCCCGTCTAATCCGTTGGGCATTGCAGTCCTCCCGTGCATCTCATACATACTAGGTATTATTAGGTCTTTTGGATCCTACGGGTAACCTCAAAGGGATCAACGCTTTTGTAAAGTTTTAAACACTCGATCTATGCTTTCTAAGGCGTTTAATTATCAAAGCTCGAATTATCACTGGACTAACTCCTTGGGGGATACTCTGTTCTATTTTGTTTGATTTTAATTTCCATTTTAGAAATTTTCAAAATTTTTGTTTCATTTCAAAGGTCAAAGCAAATTATTATTTTATTTTCTCAAATTATCCTTTCTTATATTTAAAAATACAATTGAAAATAGTTTTGGTTGCAACCTTGACGTGAGGAAAGCTTGTGATACCCCAAATTATTAATAAAAAAAATTATAAATTAAAAATACATTTACTCAAACCATAACACAAAATAATATAAGGAGGTAAAATTTAAAATTTAAAATATACGTGTGGCATGACAATTCATTAAGGGCCTGTTTGGGTGTGTAATTTGAAATTAGACAATTCAAAGTTTTTTATGTACGTAGTATCAAAGGCACAAATCCATAACCTTGAATTGACAAATTCATAAAAAAATGATGGTCATTATCATCAATTATGAGTGGGAATTCAATATTGACATTTCATGCATTTCTAAGAATTGATCTTTAACATCAATTATAGCGATGACTTCAACTTTCTAAAATATTCTAATTAAAGTGATGGATATATTTGTATCATCAATACAATGTAAATTGTTTAATTTTGAATTGGACACCCAAACAAATCCTAAATATATCACCTTAATATGCGTGATTAGTCAAAGTAACTCAAATAATTTGAAACAGAGAAAATAGAAAGTTCGTCTTATCGTCCTCGTGCACTTAAGTTTTATGCCAAATTCAATAAATTGTTGTGGGCTTTGTGTGCTATATTTCTAATTTTCATTATTTTTTTCCTACCTTCTACTTTATTACCATTCGAACTCTAAGACGAGGTTTATTGCATAATAGGAACGAGCTAAAATCTTTCTGAGAAGGAATTTGAGATTTTAAGGGATGATCCGGTGGTTCATGATCATTCATCATGAGGTGAGAACTGATTTAATGAAGTCGGCACGTTTTTGGTGAAACCAAAGACTCTGACAAGAGGAAAATATACTGAAAATACAGGGTAATTATACCTCAGCTGTTTGCCTATCATTCAAAAGAGAGCTTGGATTCCACGAAATTGTTAAGTTCAATCAAGCTCTTTTACCCAAGCAATCTTGGAGGTTGCTCATCAACCCCTTTTTCTTGAGGCAAAGTCTCCAACTCTTCTTCCTAATCAATTACTCCGTCTGTTCCCAATCGACAATCACCTTTAAAAAAAAAAAAAAACATGATGTTTTAGAAAACAAATTTAAATACTTTTACATCGAAATCAACTGAAAAAAATCATCGAACTTTTTAATGGGACAATAATTTTAGAACATGCATCCCAAATAAATAAATAAATAAAAATAAAAAGGAAGAGGGAGATAGTTTTGTACGTTGTTAGCATCCCACATCAGATGCGGCTGATACTTAGGATGGGCTAGCTTTTATGAAAAAGACAAACTGATGAGGTTGGCTATTATGCTAGTTCAATGGATAATACTTTGAAGTAAGGATTGGGCTACGCTTGTAACGTTGGTATAAGAGTCAAGATCGTGTCTACACTGAGATGGGAATGTTAGTATCTGATGCAGATTGCATCGGCATACGCACCACGGGCTGTTGGATGTCTTGCTGCTGAATCGGGATTCTAGTTTATTTAGATATTTTAGGAGTCTTTATTATTATTATTTAATTATTACTTTTAATTTAATTTGTTTCCTAGGTAGTTTGATATTTTCTTGTTCTAGTAGAACTAGGTTTTTCTTCTTACTTGTTCTAGTAGAATTAGGTTTTCTTGTTTTAATAGAACTAGGTTGTCTTGTTCTTGTAGAATTAAGCTTTTCTTATTAGTTCTCTATATAAAGGGATGTAAGCCTTATGGGAAATAGTTTTTAGTTCAGACTTTGATTATTGATTAATAATATTGAGAGAGAGAGTTCTCCTTTATTTTCCTACTTTCGTGTTCTTGAGAGAATATTGATTGTGGTTGCCTACTATCTGGCATTGTTCTTGCGACAATCAACAGATTGGTAGATGCTTGTTTGTTTTTTTGGTGAGCTAGTCTCGACCGCGTAATTTCCACTGCATCAGTTTCCCATCTGACATCCTCTTGATAATCAACAAAGACCTTCAAGCTCATGGGGATGGTATAGTATCCCTTTTGGAAGAGACTTTATAATTCTTAAACAGGGTCCTGTTTTGGGTGTTGGGATGGGATGTGGTTCAAACATTAGAGTTTGGAATGACAATAGGTTGCATCATATCCCTCATCATAGACCTTTCGTCACGTGTCAAACTTTAATTTAGTCTCTCTCCCTTAATTCTGGGCGTAATTTCCATCTAAATTAATGATAACGTATATTTTGGTTTCTCCAGGCATTGCAATAAGAATTTGATTAGCACGTTTAAACTTTAGCCTCTCTCCCTCAAATTAGTTAGGAACTTAATTATGATTACAAATGGAAATTATCAAGGTCGGGTGACTTCTCTAATTTTTCATGTTAATCGAGTGTTTTTCCAAGCACGCTAACTTGATGGTTGTGATCGAAAAAGAACATGAAAAGGAAAAATTATATGGATGGAATTTTATAAATATTCTTGTTGCATTCGAAAGATAGCAGTATAATTAATTTGCAAGATCATTCCCCACTTTGTAAAGTTAAACATGAGTGTATAATAGAGATCTATGCATAATTTAAACATTTATGTTAAGTCTGGTCGCTCGGGCCGTTGTACCTTTTGATTATGGTATGGTATTGTCAGATCCGAACATAGGGCTACTTTATTTGTTTGCCATATCTTCGCTAGGTGTTTATGGAATTATTACAGCAGGTTGGTCTAGTAATTAGGGGGCGGCCGTTCGGTCGCCTATGATACTAGGACCAATAGGTCAAAAATGGGTTTGTGCCGCAGGTGTTGAACGATCTACTCTACACAGGTGTGGGCTTACAGGGCTAGGGCTCATAAACCCTTTCTTTCATTCATCAATAGGGCCCTGGTCGGTCACTTTTCCGGGCCGGGATCGATAAGTCATAAAAAAGAGATGTTTATCTTCGCACCTCAGATCAAGAGGAAGGGTAGCTTGTCAAGCTGGCCTATATATATAATATTAATAATAATATAAAGATATAAATAAAAAGATTCGCTGTCTTTTAACCGGCTGTTCTTCTTTGTCAACGCTACTAAGGCGACCGGTTAGGGAGCGCCTACTTTACTTATGAAAGATAATGAGAATGGGTTATTTAAAAAGGAAAAGGCGCTACTTAGCCCTACATTAGTAGAAGTAAGCGGCTGAGTTAGCCTAGCCTACCCTACTAATGTATTGTATTGTATAGTAGGGTATAGTATAATAGGCGAGCGAGTTAGCGAAGACGCTTAGGCTAATAGATAAGAGAGCATCGGCGCGTAGCCTTCATTCTACTACGCTACGCAAAGGTTACGAAGTCACTTAGCTCGACGTTAGGAGAGTCAAGGGGGAACGCCATACCTACATGGAAGAACCGCTGTTCGCTTACTTTCTAAGGTCTAACCTTTCGCTCCCCTACTGAAAAGGGGCAAAGCCGCTTCGCACCACTGATAGACTACTTAAGATTCAATTCAAAAGGCCCTACTTAGTTTCGCAAGCCTTTGTCATTGTCAGTCAACTAAGTAGGGCCTGAGGCCCCCTGCGAATCCGTAAATCTAAGGAGCATGCCGCAACAAAAGGATGGTCCCCTATGCATTTCATTCTTTCCGGAAGGGAAAAAAAGAAAAAAAAAAAAAGAGTACCCCCCATCATGGTGAACCTCTCCTTGTGATCGGGATGAGGTAAATGCCTCCCAGCCGGGGGGCGGATCGAATCGGAGTTTCCTTAGGTAGCCACCGACCTACAGTTATCCTTAAACTTCCGTGCTTGGTGGAGAAGAAGCGAACAAAGGTACGCTCGCTTGCTGTCTTGTTCTCTGCCGCGAACTGGGATCGCTCGCCAGCTAGGTCAGATTGGAGCAACATTGTATGAGAACATATTACCCATCTTCGGGGACAAGGGGCGGAACGACCTCTCGATCTACTTACTGCAGCCCAGGAATAAAAACGTCGTCTAGGCGTTCCCTGTTGCTCCGATCTCCCCTACGCCTAGGACGTTGTCTGGGCCAAGAGCCATAGTTAGTTGCTGTTTCCATTTGGTTGTTTTTTTCTCGTTGTTGATACCGGCAAGACCCAGCCAGATGATGTCTGCTGGTTGGTAGTGAGAGGACTTTTAGTACCTGCATACCCAAAAGGGGGCGCTGGTTAAAAAACAATCATTTTCTTTTGTTTCTTGCTCTCTCTTAGCAGCGGGAAAGGAGTCTATCTATCTGCCTAGCTTTGGTAGATTTCCCCCAACGCAATCCACAGAAATTCCACGAATCCCTTGGTGGATAAGTCCGACGACTCAGCAGCAGTGCGGAATTAAGTTTCTCGTCCGGTGGATCTGATCTATAGTTAGGGGGCAATACATACCAAAAGGTTCGAAGGAACGCGCATAAGAGTATATAACCAACCCACCCTTCTTTATAACCTATTCACATTAGTGAAGCGGCTGGATGCATAAGGGAAGTGCACGTTTGTGAGACCTTAGTCGGGATGCATAGGGGAGTCAACCTACGAGCACGGAAGAGCGTGGTACCGCTGCCCCTCTCTAAGTAAAGGTAAGATTCTTAGCCCTGTTGATGACTCCATCTAAAATACAGGACAGCCGGAAACGGCTGCTCGTTTCGTATCTTGAAGAAAGTAGGCCTGCCTTTAAGTGATAGGGGTCGGGTCAATAATAGCTATGCTATTGCCCTACTGATTTAAGGCCTCCGCCCGATCCCGAATGCGGGCGGGATTCGCTTTAAGTGATAGGGGTCGATGATACGGTCGAAAAGACCAGCGAGCGAGATGGTTTTTAATAGTACTCCCTATCATTGCCTTATGAGTTATAACATCCTAAAATCGTACCGATGTCTACTAAAACCTACGGGCGGGTGCTCCGCAACAGCGGCAGTAGTGAACATTGCTACTACTACTAAAGAAGGGAGAGGGGAGCCTCTACCGCGGTTAGGTTCCCTCGCTACTCTAGTTTTTGGTATATGCGTTCCGGGAGTGCCCAATTCCCTTGAATCGTACTACCGCTTGTCCCACCGGGAGGGAGGTTGTGTATCGCCAGATGTCCAATCCCATAGTATCTGGATTCGTAATACCGAACCCTATCTATTTGCACGATCGCGCATGGGCTCGTAGGAAGCGAACTCATAGTAAGCAAGAGGGCCGGGAAGGAGGGAGCAGGAACCAGAAAGATTCCTACGACGAACCCGAGCTCCCCCTATCCCTATAAAGCGAAATAGACCTTTATCTCCTTTCTATACTATATAAGAGTTGCCCCGGCCGTCATCGGTAAACCTAGCTCCGGTCGGGACGATCACTTATTGAAGGGGTGGGAAAGGAAAAAGAAAATGCTTGTCATGCCATTCATTCCTCCGGGGAATCTTCCTTTGCATTCATTGATTCCTTGGATCAAGGACATGGGAGGTGGTTCAATCCTCCAATTGAAAGTGAAAGCCCCAGCTGAATTCTTTGTTCCTTCCCATTTTCATCGTGTTGTCCAAGCTCATAGAGTTGTTCATTCTCGCCGATTCTCCAAGATCTCTGGTACGATCGATATATAATATGGTGAACCCCCGTCTAATAGTCAAGGTTCTTCCGCAATCCCATTATCAAAGCCAACTTATCTTCCAATCCGATCGCATCCGGACATATATGTGTTGTGTGGAGAACGGAGCCCCTATAGACGTAAAGGTTCTGGCTGGTCGGGCGGATAATGGGTCGCCAATCCACATTGGATCGATTGCTCCTCTGTTCGAAATAATAACGAATGAAAGGACTGGATCAAATCAATAGCATTCCGGACTGGGAGAAAAGACACTAGAAGGTCTCAATCGATAAGTCCAATTAATGCTATCTCCTGCTCCGCCCTATCTTACTAATAATAATAAAGGGGCCAATCCCAATCTAATAATAATAAAGGGGATAGTAAATTAACTTTCTACTGATAGAGCCATGAACCTTGGGTGGGCTTGGATCAAAGGAGCGCTCCAGCTATCGAACAAGAGATAGGTCAAGAAGAAGAAGTGCAGGTCATCATGACCAAGCAGCCTCCAAAGAGGAACTTCTCCAAAAGTCAACCAACGTACGCAACCTCCCAACAAGTGCAACCAGTGCGTCTACAAATTCATACAGGAGTGCCAGCCCAAGCTTATCCCACTGTCCCGAAGAAGGAGCCGAGAAGATTTAGCTCACTCCCAGCTCCACCATCACAGTGACTTCCTGAATTGATAGCAGCTGACCTCATCACACCCATACCACTCAAGACAGCACCGAATCCGTCATCTAAAAGCTATGATCCAAACGCCCGATGCGCTTACCACATGGGAGGCGTCGGACATTGGACCGATCATTGCTCTCCGCTAAAGTACAAAATTCAAAATCTGCTTGCTATTTCAAAAGGACTGCTGAAGTTTGAAAACAAATCTAATTTGATTCAGAACTCTCTCCCTACACATGGGAACAACAACAACGCAGGGCCTTCAACCAATGAGATTAGTAACAAGAAAAGGCTAAAGCCCTCCCAGCTCATTACACCCTCAGGAATTTCTCGACTGAGTTTCGATGATGAAGAAGATTTACCAGGGGTCGCAGTAATTTATCCCAACCTGACCCCACCTGAGGGTAAGACAGCAGATTCGATGGAGGAAGCCTCGGCAAATGATACTATGTTTCAGCAAGTAGCATCCAGTATAGAGCAGATGAAGGAACAAGTGGCAGAAATAATGCTCCTCTTGAAAACCCTGATCAAAACTCCCTATGCAGCCAGCAAGATCAATCCATCAAACCATCAAGACAAGACAAGGGGTCCAAAGAGGGATCTCCTCCAGCCTACCTTCTCTGATTATGTCAAGTCACAGAAGCTAACGAAAAGTGAGATTAAATTGGGACAAGACCAACAGTTTCAATTTGGGCAAAAGATCGATCGAAAGAACATGGGGGAAAAGTCGACCTAAAGCAATTGGACTGCTCTGGCCATCTTGGCAAAACCTTCAACAACTCACGACCTGGGCCGGGGAAAAGTCGAAACCAGGGGAGTTCGATCTGCCGCAACGATCCTACTCTGCTTGAAAGGGGGAGAGGGGGATTTAGGGGAACCAAAAAGCCAGTGGTGCTGATGCTCCTAAGCCAGTAGTTCCTATCCTAGTAGGAAGGTAGCTTCTTTCTTCCGATATTGCTTCTTCCTCTATATACGGGCTAATCACTAATCAATAGAGACAAGCTACCTGAGGTAACCACCTAACTAATAGAATGGCATTTCCTTCTGTTAGAACTTTAAGCAGAATACCTTACCTGCACTTGTATCTCTTTAAGGAAGGTTGCTTTTACCTGTCCTAGTTGCTAGTAGCATAGGATCTAGCGACATCAGCATAAGGCGACCGAATCATAGGATATTGCGACAAATTGTCCAATTATCCTCCGCTGTTAGTTCTTGACAGAGGCTTCAAGGAAGGACGCCAAAGCTAAATCACTTGGGATAAGGGGCGACCCTCTCCTTTAGAGTTTCTGTTGTTTATGTCCTTCGTATCTCAGTTGCTAGTGGGGAAGCTTTCTTCTTATTCAGAGACAGAGCAGGGGCGGATTTGGGGCTGGAGCCCTTCGCTCACTTGCTTGTTCCTCTCTGGATGTTCCTAACTACCTAAGCAATAGTACCTGAGGTAAGTAGCTACTCGAATATGGCTTCTATCGAAGAGGTTAGGATAGATAGAGGAGCAAGCACGGATGGAAGCCAGGAGAATATGGATATCTTTCCTGTAGTCTTACTGTAAGTTTATAATAGGTAAGGCCATAACATCCTGTTTTAGGTATCTTTTTTTCTTTCTTTGCTTTTGGCTAGCGGGCTACGGTTCTTTCTGTTGCTAGGCCAAGAGCGTAGTATAAGAAAGAAGATATCTTAGTGTTATGCCTCCCCTTGATCTTCCGTAAGTAACTGGTAGTTGAGTAAGGGGAGTGAAGGGCATTCCCTCCTATCTAGAGTGAGGAGCCTAAGGGCAAATAGGCAAAGAGTAGTAAAAAAAGCCTCTGTTTAGATGGAGGTTTTAGAATTCCCTTTCCTCTCTAGGGCCCCCCCCCTTCATTCACGTTTAAACCGATCTGAAGCGGTCTAGAAGTGTCTCAAACGGTAGAACTCATCGCCTATTGGGTGATCCTGCAGGATGAACTCGCCTTTTTAGGCACCTTTTCTCGACTTAAGACCTTAGACTTTCTCTGTTCTTACTACCCCTTCGCGCACCTGTAAGCACAAAGAAGGGTCACCCATATCTAGTCTAGCCGGTAAGACCCTACCGCCTTTTTCTTATTTATTACGGGCTTTGCTGCATGCAATCCTCGTAACCGAAGCTCGGAGCGCGATAACAAGAGCAGAAAGCGAGAGCTTAGCCGTAGGTTTAATTATCCATAGGTGCCTTCTTTCTATTCCAGTACGGAGGCTTGAAGGATAATCTTTTCTTCTGTTGTTTGTTCCTATAATCCTATCTTAGATCGACTTCTTTGACGAACCTGAGCTTGGCTCGGAGATAGAGCAATTCGTGTACACAAAAAAAGAAGGAATATTCGGTGCCCCAAATCACTTATAGTTAGGGCCGCTACTAGGAGAGCTGACTTCGAGCCTATGATAGCGGGATGCCCTGTGAAACCCTTGAACAAACGGGATCCTCCTATCCAGAGGAAATCATTTCATTGGTTGATCCCCTGCTTATTCCGCTGCGGATTGGCATTCGTAGGTGCCTTTCTTTGCCTATCTATCTATAAGTACTTTCCTCGAAACTCCTTAACCCCGCCAATACCAAACCTGCTAGGCCCGATACTTTAAGAACCCTTGGGTGGGGGCAACTTAGCTTACCAGGAAAGGGCGATTTCGATCCTTTAAACCAAACCCACGACCTGGGGCAAGAGCTACAGAAGAAGTTGGCCCTAGGATAGAGTCTCCTTATTCGTTACTTAGCTTTGCGGGAAGCTCACCAGAAAGAAAGCCTACGGATATCTCTCCAGAGAAGAAATCGGGAAGGCAGGAACTTTAGGTAATAAGGTCCTTCACTTAGGGCAATAGCAGGGAAAGAGAGAAGTTCACGCTCTCCAACTAAGAAGCACTCGCCTCCTAATAGAAGAGATAACGTAAGGAAGAAAGACTAGCAGATGCGGACGATGTAAGCGGTCGATCAATTGATACTTTTTATAGTCCGCTAACTAGGTACAATAGAAGAACTAGTATGAAAGGGATTCCATTCATTCAAAGAGCAGCTAAGCCCTCTAAGGAATCAAAACCTGACCTTAAGAAGGAATGGGAGAAGGGAAGAACTATCCTCATCTTAAAGGACATAGAATAGCCACCCTAATGAGGATATCAAAACTATCGTTGAAAGGATTAAGAGAGCCCCTCAGGGAAGAGTTAAGACCTATCAAACCCATCCATTTAAGATAGATAGCCACCTTAGAGAGCTTCCAGCACAGTAAGGAAGTCATGGTTAGTCCTACACCTAAGATAGATAGATTCTCCTTCCTTGGGGGAGATCCCACAAAGCCCCCGTTCGCTTAGCTACAGATGGCTATAATTTATATAAATTATGCATTATATCTAGTTTTAAAACCACAGAAAGGAGCTCAGGTATCTCATTTCAGAACCTACCGTAGTCACATCTAGCTACAAAGAACAAAAGCAACAAAGAAGAATCCCCTATCTCTCGGCAAGGCTTATCGAAAGGAAGACATCGCACCTTACTAACCCAGTCCTTTACCTTTCTATCTATCTAGATGGAAGGACTCATCCTGAGAGAAAGAAACTAACTCAATCAGGCACCTTCCCCATCCTTCCTCGCCTACCAGCCGGAGCCTTCTCCTTAAATAACCATGGCTTTTTGGAATTTCTAACCAATGCTTCTTACCCTGAAGAGAGGAAAGGACCTTATGATGCATACATAAAGCCAGTTTGCTCACTGAAGTGCCTAAATCTAATCCCATATTAAGATTTTTATTCCCGAGGTCTTCTATTCAAGAGAAAGCCCAAGAAAGGGAGGGTGAAGTTATTGGCTAGGTATGGAACTGGACTAGTAAGCGTAAAACGATGGGACGTCAGTGAAGCGAACATTGGCTAGTCTTTACTTGGCGCAGCACAGAGCATGTTTGCAACTATGAGATTCAGCCTTTCTCTCCCACCTTCCTGATACATAGCTTGACCTGTCACCAAACACTTTTAGCCAGCACCTACGTTTGAACCTTCACCTTCCTTTCGATAAGCCTTGGCCGAGACCTTAGCTTGCACTCGCTTTTCCTGCTTTTTCTTTCGGTAGCCGTTCTTAGGCTGATCAGATAGTAGGACAGTCCAGAGAGGGAGGGGCAGGGTGGTCGAAGATCAGTGTAGCAGTCACAGCTTGGGCAGTAGTAAACTCCCTGCCCTAATGGTATCATGCCTAAGTATCTGTTGTCGGTTGGTTTCGGGAATAAACTCCTTCTGTTACGGAAGGTTGGTCGTAGATCAGAGCTTCACTCTCCCTTATGAACCCTTGGAAGCACCTTATGAAACTACCAGGCAAGGAAAGGAATACTAAAACATCCCTATAAAGCATACCATATTCCCGGACCATTGACTTATAAAAGATAGTCTGCAAGAATGGTATGGTACTCATAAAGTGATTGAGAAAATTTGTTTTTCCAGATATGAGAAGGGCGTTTAGCTTTGGGTTTTTCGGTTTTAGAGAATTCTCTTGAAAAAGTTTGAGCCCCTATTTATTGGAGCCCTTTCCGGTAGAATAGTTCTTCGTTTAGATTGCTATCCCCTGATCTCCAATATCGTTAATGGCTATCCTTTAATGCTTTCGAGAGGTCCGGTCTTACTTGAGGGTATTACTGTGTTCTTCCGCGCTAGTCGCTGCTCGGCCTTTTGCTTCTTCCGCAGCTTGTTCCCTTGCTTGGTTACGTGTAGTCCCCTCAGTAGGCCCTTATTCATTGTGAGACCTGTTAAAATTCCAGCTATTAAAATCCGTTTTTCTGTTCGGTACGTCTTTAGCCGTGGTGTATTGCCGAAATAGATTTGATATTGAAGCCCCTATTTTTCGTTTTAGGGCACGCATTTTTTTTTTTTTTTCTTTCTTTCTATGTAAATATTTCTTTTGGTATGTCCCGTCAACTTATTCTTTAATAGTAGATCTGATCTTCTCTACCCCTCCGAATCTCTCCAGCCATTGGTCTTCTGGAGACTAGAATCTCAATCTCGAAAATGGTAAATCAAACGAATGAATTTCGTAATATCCCCCTCTTGCCCCTCCCACTGCTTGCTTTCTGCTTCTCCCTCGGCTAGAGCGAAGTCCAATCAATTCATCAATTGCTTATACTCGACTTGCTTGCTTAGTTCCGCGCTTCTGCTTGCTAGCAGCTCTCATCTTGAATTTGGTTGCGTCCTTCTTTTATTCATATTCAATCTTCCGCTTTCATCGCTCGTAGTTGCTCTCTTCCTTAATGCTATCTTCTTCTTAGCCTCGTTTGGCGCTATATACCTTCTTTGCTTCCCCTACGTGTCCATGAACATTAGTTCGAGTCTACGCCCATCTTTCTGAGTTCAAAGCGAGGGTTTACACGCGCGAGTCCAAAACGGGAGGTTTAGTGTGAGTCCACAAAAGGGGAGTGAGTTTATGGGCCACTCACATGTTGTCAATTCGAATGCTTTCTAATTTGCTTTCTTTTAAGGTCCCTAGGACCATCTACTTTCATTTCTACTTTACTAGTAGAGCAAAGCAAGGAATTCCTTTCTTTTTTCTTCTGGTAAGTGGTCCATCTGTCCACGATAGCTCTTCTTTTATTCAAGACTGATCTTCCCCCTTGCCTTTTGAGCTGGGGCAATCAATCAGTCCATTCATTCCTGCCCTTCATTCAATAGATCGCTTAGCTCTACTTCCATTCATCAATAGGGCACTTTGAATTTCTTGTAATGCTTTTATTTTCTGTAAAGATCTCGATGACCGCTTAATTCATCTTTCCCTTCCCGCTCCTGAATGAGAAGTGGTTTTTTTTATTCCCATATTAAGAGCTTGGCTTGGCCTGAGAAAAGTGATCTCTGAAACTGAAAGCCTTTCGACTGAAAAGTTACCAATAGAATAGGCTTTAGAGTAGCTCTTTCCAAATAGGTCGAGTAGCTCTTTATAGAAATAGAATGAAAAAGAGCTCTCTAGTTGGGATTCACACGCACAGCCTTATCCTATGAGTCTGCCTATGCTACGCGCCTGCCTTTGAGAGCCTTTCCGCTGGTTCCCTTCGCATTTACCCATAATCCATGGTCATTGAACCTCGTTAGCATTTCGAAAAGAATTGGGGGCTCAAAACGAATGGTCAAAGGAATTGATGATTCGTGTTTAGTCTCCGATCTTCGCCTAGTCTTAGAACCTGCACTGTAGAGAGGGGAATAAGCACCTCTTTCTGCCGCTCCCCTCCCAGATGTAGGTCTTCCTGGAAGTGAGAACACCGCTGCCCGACTTATAACCCGGTAACTCCCCGTCTTCATCCTAGACGCCACTGGCACTATTCATCTATATATGGATCACTCCTGCTTTCTCCCCAATGGAATTCTCTGGACCCTTGCGAAAGGACCTATAAATCCGACGACCTTGACTGAAAAGCTCCCAATTAGGTCAGTAGCTGGCCGAGTAGCTGATAGACCAAATAAGCACTGTAGCTGTTTAGAGCCGAAAGAGCTCTATTTGGGATTCTATAGCCTACGCACTTGCCTTTAGGGGATCGAAGTTGGATGAATCTCCAGTGGTTCCTTCCATCGGCGTCATCGAATAGCTTCGTGCCCTTATTAGAGAAAGGGATAGGTTTGAACAGGATCGATTGGGATCGGATAGGGAGTGAGGTATCGGATATGCACTGATACCATATCGGCCCTAAGCCAACCCAGGTGTAGCGAACTCTTGGTCTCGAGCGAACGTTCATCTTCTCGGCAAGTCGGTTCAGCAGATTGAGTTATCAAGGGAAGGAAGAGAGAGGAAGGGCAGGAAGCTCAGGATAAGCCACAAGCGAAGCGATAGCTCATTCCACAAGCGAAGCGATGAACCGGTGTAGAGCGAAGGAGTTCCGGCCTTTGAAATCCGCAAGCTCAGCGATAGGAAGATAGGCACTTCAGGGTCTGTTGGCTCGGAAGAGGAAAGCGGCTGAACCAAAAGCCTAAGTTCTACCATATTCGACTTTTTATCTCAGTTTAGTAGCGTAGTAATCGGTCTTGCATTGAAAAAGACAGCATACCTTGTCTCTGAGCCTAAAGTAAAGTATGGCTATGGTTCAAACTCATGAATCTTTCCTGCCCCCCTACTTGAGTAAGGCTTGCCTTGGGGGGATTTCCTGCCTGCCTTAACTTCCTGATAGGAAGAGCATTACCGCTTATTGTTATTGAGGAACTAGTTGAGACAAGAAGTCAAGAAAAGAAAATGGCGTCTTTGACATCAAGAAAAAGAGCAAAATCGACAAATGCGCTTAGTCTTCCGGTAGGCATACGATTTGGACTCGATAAAGATTTTACCGAGGAGTCTTTACGGAAGTCAATTAGGTACTTTACTTCATCAGCTAATTTCGGCAGGGAAGTCGGAATCTTGCTTTCATCTCTTTTTCACTCTTAATGGGTTACTCCTAATCTTCTTTCGGAAAGATACCAGAAAAAGAAGCGAGATCGAGGATATTGCATAAGTGATGATCGAGAGCACCGATGTCCCGGTCCTCCTAGTTTCCTCAAGCAACATCAACCTCTGGGCTTCCTGAAAGATTGAAGGCAGGAAAGTGCTATGTTATGGGGAACTCGCCATTCCCGCCCTTGTCCAGTAACCATTCTGAGTGGGGTACAGGCTTGAAGAAGACCCTTGCTGAGTAGGTCCGAGGTAGAGAGAACGGATTCGAAAGGGATGGGCAAGGAAAGTCAGAGCTAAATTCCGAATAAGGTCGGAGAAAACCAGAACCAAGTCTTTGAAGTTTCGTATCTTGACCCCTTAAGTAGAAGGGCGGGAGAATTTGCTTACCGTGCCTCCACTGCTGTAGTCTGTAGTTGACGTTACAGCTGGATCGGTTCATGCTTTGGCGAGCAAGCGCTAAAGCCCGCTTTGGGCTGGCATTGAGTGGTACCATACATCATCCCCTTATAATAGCGAAACTCAACAAGGCTCGACGCGAAGGCTTTAAGGCGCATTAATCAGGCTTTGAAGGTCACACAAGAAGGCTATTCGACCGCGTTCCCACTGTTTTTCCTTAAGAGATGGAGAAAAAAGCACTTTTCTTTCTAAGTGAAGGGCAGGAGAAAGAATCTTGCATCTATCTCGAGTTGCTCCCTTGAGCGATCTATCCCTGGTTTTGTGGCGTCGAGTTTGTTCTATTCTCTTAGCTCGGGCTCCTATCAAGCTTCGCTTCGCGCATGATAGCGGGGAAGGAAGCCGCTCGCTAGTGCACCTCACCCAAGGTTCACGTCTCCCGGTCAATTCATGCTTCGACGCACTTCCCGCCTCGTGTTTTCGACAGAGTGTTGTGCCATATTTCGAGAATGACACGGTTCGGAGGAACTCTAACTCATTTGGGTGAAAGCTCCTTCTTCCAATCCCGTAGAGAGGCCCGGAAGAATTGATTGAGAATAACATGACCAATGGAATCATCTTAAATAAAGACGTCATGCCTCCTTTTTTTTTTCTTTTTTTTTCTTTGATGATCAAGGTGTCTGAGTCAGTTTTCGCGCACCTCTACTAAATCCCTCCCCCGGACGATTTTAGGGGCAAAACTCCACCACATCGGGGTGGTACATTCAAGAATTAATTCCTAAAGTGCTCCCCAAATAATCGAACCCAGGTTGATAGAATAGAAGGACTCTTCTCCTACCAACTAAACTAACTCCTTGTGTTGTTTTCTATTTTTTTCTGAAGTTATATTTTACTTAAATAGATATTATTTTATTTTATTTTATTTTATTTATTAGTGACGTTTTGCTCTCTCGCGAGCTTCCTAGTGAAACTGAGTTTGAAGCTAAGGATTATATGGGATGTCAAAACTGAAGATAGGTCGTCTTAGTAAAAAATTTAAGCTTGAATAATAAGAGGGAAAAAAAAAAAACAAAAACAAAACAAGATTTCTAGATAAATCTAATCATGACAACTATTACCAAATACACCCCATTTTATTTGTTTATTAAGTCTGAAAGAAACTACATCTCCATACTTTAATCAAGAATTACATTATACGTGTCTTGAAATGCTATGATAAAGAAACGAATGCAACAACAGGACTCCTTACTTGATAAAATCCATCATCCCACACCAAAAAACCAGACACAATAGTTTGATTTATCGTAGCTTCAACTGTTATGGCAAAGGATTGCTTCTGCTCAAGAGAATTGAATGAGAGGACACTCGGTTCAACTTGGATTTTGAGTCCAGATGGTGCATTCACAATTGCCTTGTAAGTGGACACTGGTGACCCAACATTCGTAACTGTCCTATGGAAGACACGGGTGACAGATACATTGGACTTAGTGGATAGTGCAAAAGAAGGGTAATTCAGATCCCACACCGTTCCATTTGTGGCTTCAAAGCAACTACTACTATTATCTCCAGTAACAAGCTGTAGAGACTTGTTGCTATAACCTTGTCCACACAAGAATTTTATATAATCAACTTCTCCGGCATCATATATTAAACCAGGGTTAGCGGCCTTTGCAGGATCTATATGACCTGCCCCATAGGCAAACTCTGCATCCGTGTTAGTTTCATCACTCATGGGAAAAGCTGCAAATTAAATAACATAAGAAGAAAGAGGAGTTAGTTACATAATTGCATGAAAAATGGTCTACTTGAAGTTAAAAGAGAAGGCTAGCTTGCAAATTTCATTTTTGTTCGCAAGCACAAGCACTATATTTTCAATTTTTACTTGCTAGGGAAGCACTATATTTGCATAATTAGGAGGAAAAAGCCCTCTAGTCGCTCTACAAACTCATACATCTAATATAGCTTAAACCATTACCTGTCGTCATTAGAGCAGACTTAATAGCAGCAGGAGACCATGTTGGGTGAAATGATTTGACATATGCAGCTGCCCCACTAGCATGTGGGCAAGACATGGATGTGCCAGAGACTATATTGTATGGAACCACTCTATTATCTCCTTCAGATCCTGTCACGGTGGTACCTTGTGACCACGCAGCCAAAATATCCACGCCTGGAGCTGTTAAATCAGGCTGCAAAGATGACATACATTATTACGAGGGAAGATGACACACCAAAGTAGGAGAAAGAAGGCAATTATCTTAGTTACCTTGAGAATGTCAAGTGTGATTGAGTTAGGCCCCCTTGATGAGAATGAAACTACAACCGGGGCCAACTCATCTTTATCCTCAGTGCTCTTCAATATAGTTCCAGTCGGATTACTAATAAAATTTCAAAAGAAATAATTTGAATTAGTGTTACTTGATTTTTATCTGAAGGTTAATTAGGATCAGAAACACAATTTTTTATAGAATTCTCAATGACTTTTGTTTTACTCATATTTTGCGAAACCAATAGTTGGATTAGTTGTTCTTCCCATATGAGCATGTTATGCTTGATAAATATCAAGTTAATCGGAGATTGAGATCGAGCCACTTCATCCATAAATGAAAGACTAATATAAAAAAAGTACCTTAATGAATTGAATGGCTACTAGTACCTAATTAATGTGATATTTATCTCGCGTGATGTCATTGCACCGGAAGGGTACTATCAAATCAAAGTGTATTTTACAAAATATAAGAATACGTGATGAATTGTGTAATGAATTGTGTCCCCTGGTCCTATTCGTTTATCCGATTTCACCAATAAATCATGGTATTGAAAAGATGGTTGAGGCTTGAGAGAGATACCTGGTTGAGTTTAAGTAGTTTAAAACATCTCCGCCATCATTCAAATCTAAGTAGGAAGCGGGTATATTGACAGATAATGCAACATCATTCAAAAGACTACCTTGCATTATAGTACCAATTCCACCAGCTGCATACACAGCTTCCCCCACAAACAAGTCATCGCAAACAACAATTTTACCATTCACCAAAGTTTTGTTCAAGGAGCCTTGATAGCAGTAACTGCGTTTCATGCATCACAAATCTTGATTACGCATTTTCATTATATCAAGATAAAAAATAAATAAATAAACTCTAATTAAAAGACTGACCCCATAAACATAGTTTAATGAGAGAAAAGGGTTCAATTGACTGCAATGAATAGAATTATTTTTAGGATTCTAATTTCTGTTTGTACCTGGATGCAGACTTATCATTGCTGAATGTGGTGTTTGGGGCATCTCCACCATAAATAATAGGGTACGAATGGTTCTTCAGATCAAAAGTGTTCACAGAAACTCCCTACATGAAGAAAAAAAAGGTTGCAAAGGATAGTGGCCAATCTAAGGTATGAAACATTGTCACAATGATCCAATGGCCTATGCTTTAAGATTCATTATTAATTGAATAATGTAAACTAATGTTAAAACATTGATAATACATAGTAAAGCAAAGGAAGGCTAGATCTCACCTCATAAACCATATTGTTACCTAACTGCACCTTGGTCACAAACTTTCTGTCTATGGTGCTAGCAGCCACTGAGAGCGACCAAGGTGACAAATTGACGATTGATGCAAGGCTAGGACCCGAATTACCAGCAGAATTTGATGTGAGGATACCATTCTTCATGGAATGGAAAGCTCCGATAGCAATTGGATCCTCAAAGTAATCAAAAGGAAAGAAACCTCCAACTGAAATAGAGATTATATCAACTCCATCGGCAATTGCATCATCGAATGCTGCAAGAATATTAGCATAAGAACAACCATCGGCCCAACATATCTTGTAAGTAGCTATGCGGGCAGAGGGAACCGCTCCTCGAGCTGTCCCCAAGCCAAAGCCTAGTAGGCTTGCATTGCTAACTAAGGCCCCAGCTGCAGTCGATGAAGTGTGTGTCCCATGGCCTTCTGAATCTCTGGGTGAGGCTAAATCTCCTGGAATTAGATCTCTATCCACCCGATAATATTGAGCTCCTATGATTTTGCTGCACAATTTGTCAACATTTGGTAAGAAAATTTAGACCCTCCCTCACACACATGCACACACAATCATGCTCGCCTGCGTGCACACATGCACACACATTATATATAGTAGGTGAGGTTTACTTGTTGCAAGTGAAATTGGATGTTTGGCAAGTGCCCTTCCATTTGCTTGGAGGTGGACCAAATCCTTCATCACTGAAACTATCAGACTCTGGCCAAATCCCTGTGTCAAGCATTCCAATAATGACGTCGCTTTCAATATATGTTCTGTTAACAGTTTGGGGGAAACCCATGAAGTCCCATGACCTTGTTGTGTGAAGTTGCATGTTTTCACTAGGGAACACAGACACTACCCCTTCCTTGCCTGAAAATCCAAAGTAACAATAATAATGATTATGAATCATGAGATGGTTCAGAGTATTCTTAATCTTTTGGATAGGAGTATTATTAATTCACCCACCTGCCAGTTTCTGCATCTCCTCCTTGGTTAGCTTCGCGACAAACCCATTGAAGCTCCTCTTGTAGCTGTGAAGCAATGAATCTGCTGCATTGCTGTTTAGTGCAATAAATTAAATAAGTCGATTAGAGTCTTATATAGTAATTAAATCTTTAATTCTTATTAATTTTGACGTGCCAAAATTCTCCAAGAAGGCCCCTTAGGCTAGTCTTTTGGAGTTAAGTGATGATTAATAAAGACAGATCGAACACCTCACAACATGAATGCTGAAGTTTATAACTATGATATAGTTGAAGAGGAGCAAACCCATGAGAAAATTTTCATTTCCTAGTGGCAAATGAAAGGAAAATGTTAAAGATACCAGTTTCAGATGCATCCACCTGCTTTGTTTACGGCTGATAAGGTGATCGAAAATTGATAATAAATAAAGAAGTTGGGTCTCATTTACTTTAAACTCAGGAAAGGATGACGCATATATGGCCACATTAGCAGGGGGAAGAAACCAATGCACGTGGACGATTAGGCTATTCAACTTCTAATTAAAGCATCCTTTTTCTTTTTTCTTTTCTTTTTCCCCCCCTATTGTTAATAGTCTTAAATGTGAATGTGACACCAATCAAAGTTAGTCATGCCCAATTATATATAGAGACCCAAGTACTTAGTGTTATAATGTGCAATGGAATGTTGAAAAATGGTTTATAATTAACCTGCCCACAACTTCTTGCAGCATGCTTGTGTGAAGGGATGCTGCAGAGAAATCACCCTTTGGAAGGTCACCCATGTACACGATGTAGACCTGTGGACAAAACGATTTATCAATTTTATACCAAAAACAATTTTTCATCAAGAACAAATCATCAGGCACCACATATTTTGGAAAACTTCAAATGGGCTTTGTCAAGATAAACTAAAATTTTCTATTTTACCCAAGAGAAAACATGGCCCACTCTTGCTATGGCAAATTTTGAGCATGATAGTCCTGAGGCCCAAGCCTAAATAAATCATACCCGCTTGTGGAAGCAATAACTAGGGCTATAACTCTATAAGACGAACTAAGGCCATGTTTGTTTGGTTGGAATGGAATAGATGGAATGGAATCACATTCCAATTCATTATAAACAACATGTTTAGATGAGATAATTAAATAAGAATGGAATCAAACAATAGTAGTAAATTATAATGATATTCATTCCGCAATGTTTATTTCAATCTCATTCCATTCCAGACTATTTTGAGTATGGAATCAGATTCCATTCCCACTCTTTTCATTCCAACCAAACAAACATGGCCTAAGCTGTTCGAGTTTGCCTCAGGATTGGTGTGATAAGAGGTTCATTCAATTCAAACTTGATGTTGTTATTTTTAAACTTACTAGTTGATCAATCCAAGCAGGGGCATTAACTATTCGACCTGTCTCAACTCGTTTACAGCCTTAAAGCCTTGTTCATGACAAACACATGGCTTGTTCATTGACCCAAATCTATCTCAACCAACAAGTAAAATGGACAAGCCTAGTTCATGAAATGACCCCCCCAAAAAAAAAAGAGAGAGAGAGAAAATAAATAAAGAAATAAAAATATTAACACTAGGGCCAAAAGGGAGATATCTACCTTTCGGCCATCATCAGATGCACCATGGCAGTTGACAAGTAGATTAAATGTGAGGGTGATCAGCAGAGTCCATGGAAGAGGAGAGGTTTCTCGGGCCATTGGAGGGACCTCCTAAGAGCTAGTGGTCTAAATCATTTGCAACAATTGGGCTTTTATAGAGGATAGAATTGTACTTAAAACTTCGTTGGCTTCTCAACTGATATAGTTTTCCCCGCCTATAAACACTTTACCTCGTGCAACCGACTTTCACAATGTTGAAATTTGTCCTACATTTGCATCAAAAACTCAGTTCTTCATTTCTTAATGTTAGTTCTAGGAGTACGACATAGGAATATTATTCAGAGTTCACCTATGATAAGGATGCCTTGTGGCTCATGTTAGGGGCTTTCATATTTCTGAAGTTGTTTTGAGCATATAATTTAAGACGCGTGCCATGGTCCATTGGTAAAAACCCAAAGTATTTAAACACATGTACAACTAGTAAACTAATTGATATGGAGTATAGGAGTTTGGAAAATGCAACTGTTTCTCCAATTTTTTTAAAATTTCTTTTCTTTTTTTTTTTTTCTCCAACTATGATACCACCAAGGGCTAAAGATTTGGAAAATATCAAAATATCCATGCGAACCTATTCATATTATTAAAAATTATGGATAAATAGTATTATGAGGCTTAGTTATTGTTCTTGCATGATAATATGACTGGTTTTACTCTGTTGAGGAGATTAGTCAACTCACAAATTTAAGAACTCCTATTGCAAGAAAATAAAAAGTAATTAAAGAATGGGGAAAAAAAAAATGCCGATAAATAATGAGTTGTCTCATGTGGTTAACAATTCTCACTGAATGGAGATTCTCTGCCGCCTTCCTTGCCTCTTTCTTGAAGGACGGTTGAAATCAATCTTAAATTATACAATTGCTACAAGACTAGGATAGGGATGACCCACCACTTGTCGTACGAATGTGATGCGCACATTTTGAGGTCCTAAAGTCAGCGGCCTTTTTTTTTCTTTTTTTTTTCTTTTCTTAGAGTAAGAGAAAGAATGAGTTTAAAAAATAAAAAAAAAGGTTTCCGTACAATTCTTAACTCTCAAAGACACATTATATAATATAATTTTAATATTAAAAAGGTAAATCTCGAGAAAGTTTCGTAATTGGGTTGTGCTGATAATCAAACAGTTGATTCTATTGCGATGTTCTCTTCAATTTGTGCTTCTATCACTTTCTTTCTACTTCTTCTTCCTTTCTTTTATTTTTATTTTTTTTATTTTTTAATGTTTGAATGTTAAATCTTACTTCATCTATTCTAGTTTATTGTCTCATTTGAAAAAAACACGTTTTTTTTAAAATATAAATTTTAAAATTAAATACTTTTATATTAATATATCTATATATATATATATATGTGTGTGTGTTAACATTTCAATTTTACTCTAAAAAACATAAAATATTTAGGAAAAAAAAAATACTCATATGAAAAGGTATTTTAAGAAATCAATTAAAAAGAGTCAATTCACTGTTTGAAATTTTGAATGAGTAATGAATAAAGGGCCGAGTGTGGGAGACGAACAATGAGCCGAATTGTCTAAAGTTACAAACTTACCCCACCCCCATTTCTTCTCTTTCTCTTTCTAAATTATCTGACACCAACCCCTCTTTTATCTACACATCCCACCAAATACGGTCCTAGAAAACATGTTTCTTTTCTCTCCCTCTCTCCCCATCCCTCTCTATACATTACCATCTCTATCTCACACCAACTCACCATTGAAGACAAATTCGGCCAAAAAATTAAATAAGATGTATTTTTTCAATGACCATCGACAGAGGAGGTGAAGGGCTGATTCTCCAGCGACTCCAACAACCCTTCCTACCACATCCCCGACTTCTCTCTCTCTGACGTCTCAGATTCATAAGATATTGTACTTTATTTTACTAGAAAATGGATGGATCTATTCAAGGATTTGGATGCATGGGGTGCGATTTCTGCAATGGGTTCCTCTAGTTCACCTGGTTCTCGATGGGAACCGACAACTAGTGTATTCTCCTGGTTCTTCATCCTCTTTCTTTCTTTCTTTTTCTTTTTTCTTTTTTCTTTTTCCTTCACAAATCAGGATAATTATCATTATTTATATTTATTTTAAAGATAATTATCCTGCAATTATCATGATTTTCTAGATAATTATCTTCATTTTTCAAGATAATTATCACGAATATTGATTATTTTGTGAAAAATCCAGTTGATTATTTCTAGATAATTTATCTACATTTTTTGCTAGCTTTTATCTGAGTTATTTCATATTTAGCTTTCATCCAAGTTATTTGAGTTTTGAATCTCAAAATATTGCAAAATCATGAGGATCAGAGCTTCCTTTTGTGGGTTTGGGCATTATGATAATGTTACTTGCTTATAAAACGATGAAATTTGAATAAACCAATCACAGATATGCTCTGTGTGTTGACTCACGGAGTTGTCCCTTATTAGTCGTCCCATGTATCACTACTCATACTCTAAATATTATTAAAAGAATAAAAAAAAATTACAAGAAAAAAATAGAAAATGAGAACATCAAAAGAACTGATCTTGGTTATTTATAAACAGTTATAATCCAGCTCACAAGAAACAAAATTCTCAAACTAAAACATATAAGAAGGTAAACTGAAAATATCATGACAGAAAAATCGATTAAAAGAAGGATCCAGCGTCCAACACCAACGAAAACCATGATGTTATAGAAAAATCCTTCTTACAATCTTTGCCCATAGACATAAGGGCTTTTGCTGCCGTGCAAAAAATTTTGTGGGCTTTGTGTTATGTTCAATTTTCTTATTTGTTTTCTTTCTTCTACTTTAATTTATTACCATTCAAACTTAGAATATATCTTGGTTTACTGCAGAAAAAATATTGTTCAAGAGGATCATCAACACTTGTCGCCTAGCAGTGGTACCATGGTGGGTTGGGATTTGGATAGTGCTAGTTTTAGGGGTCGATTTCCTTCTATTATAAGCAATCAAAATTAAACTTAAAAAAATGAAATTAAAGATTAAAAAAAAGAAAAACGCCGCTTAAAAGGACCAACCAAACATCCCAAACCAAGCAAGCATGACTAATCAAAATTTTAGATTTTTTTGTGGATTCGCTCTTAATTTCTCTTACAATAAGAATGATCTTTTCAACTTCATTAAAGAGAAAATTAGAAACAAGGTCTAAAGTTGGGAGTTTTAAGCTTCTTTCTTTGGGGTTGTTTCAAAGAGTAGCCCAATGGCCTTTTCTGCTACACAGTAAGTGACAAATCATTCCCAAAGGGAAACGGCTATTGCAACCCCACATTCTTATAAGCCCACCCTTTTCCTTTTGGTTTTTAAGATTTCATGAAAAATATAAAAGGTTTTTGCAAAAACCGATTGCTTGGTCTATTAGAAAACATCATTTTGAACAACTTTGCAGAAGAAAATTTTTCCAAAATCTATCGTTTAGGTAGACTCTTTGGCAAAAAATGAAATAAAGGCTATAAATGACTAAAAAATATATTTAAACGATAGATTTAAGAAAAACTTTAATTTACAAAGTTATTCAAAATGATATTTTCTAGTGGACATCATGGCTAGTTTTCATAAAAGCTTTTTATATTTCGCATAAAACCTTAAAAAGCTAAAAGATGGAGGGATGAGGTAATAAGAATGGGGGTTTGCAATTGCCGCTCCCTTCCCAAAGATCTCTCGCCAACATATGGAAAACACAATCAGTAGCCCAATGGGCCTTTGTGCTTTACAAAAAGCTTAGTAGAAGTACAAGGAATTACAGGACGCCCACCTCAAAAAAATTTTTTACCCTCTTTTGCCAGTCTGCGAAACAGGATGCCCACTTAAGTGAAGATGTCAATGTCTTGATAATAATTTAAAATATATATATATATATATATATATATATATATGACAATGTCTTCAGCCAATTTTATGGTATCCTAACAAAAAATTGAATATCATACATTCATACTCATAAGGTCACTTGAAATGATAAGTTGGTTATTTTAAATGGTAAATTGGCCACTTGAAATGGTAAGTTGATCACTTCAAATGGTAAGTGATTACTAAATAGTAAGTGGGTCATTTCAAATGGTAAGTGAGCCATTTTGAACCACTTCAAATGGTAAGTACGCCGGTTCAAATGGTAAATAAGTATGATACTCTAAAAACCTCGTGGGTACCATAGAATTACCCATGTCTTCATCATTAAGGAAAGCTGTCATAGAAGAACAGGTGGTTATACTATCAAGAACATAGGGAGGATTTTATAGACACAGTACTGATCAAATTAGTACGTATTGATATATCTGCACTATGTATTGAGTGTACCTCGTGCATTGGCCCAATATATCCCGTAACCTATTAGTACATAAAATACAACTCCAAATATAAGTGTTGATATAAGTTATATCAACACATACTCACTTGATCATCATCATCATATATATATATATATATATATATATATATAATACAGAAAGCTACTATAAGGGGCACTTCATAACTAATGAACTTTGCCTTAATTTTTTTACAAGTTTAATGTATAAATTTTAATACAAGGCCTATATAATTGGTTAAAAGACTCTTCAAATATCCTCATACTATTTGATCACTCAAGCAGGGTTTTTTTCCACGCGTGGTAAGAATTAATTAGCACCTTTATGCTTTTGGTGCTATATCTTCAATGTTGTCAAATTATCAGCATCTTATATTACCTTCGTAAAATCAATGCATGTTGTCACACGGGGACTACATCAGGTAACTTCTCTTATTAAACGTGTTAATCAAGTATTTTTCCAAGCTAACTTAATGTTTGTGAGAAAAAGAAAAAGAAAAAGAAAAAAAGGGAATTTGGCCATCAGTCCACCAAGTAGAACTAATTTAACAAATAGTCATCCAACTCTTTTTTCAACTCACTTAGTCCATTTGGTTTTTAGCCGACTAAAATACCCTCATTCTTATTGAGTTATTTCTTTTTCCCTCTCTCTTCACCTACCTCTCTTTATCTTCTATCCCGAAACCACCCCATCACCATCTCTCTTCTCAAACCCCAACCCAAACCACAACTCCGGCAATGGCTAATTTCCATTGATGTCCGACCTCTGGCGACGACAACCGACTATGAAGCTCATCGGTGTCGAGCTCCTTCGAACAAGATCTGAAAATTTGTCCTTCTGATGACGAACACCAGATCTGAAGAAACCAGATCTGAAAACTTGCTCTCCTGAAGTCCTGATTCTTCAACTATTAACTAAAAATTTCCTGTTTGATCTTTAAACGACCATTTTTTCTTACAAAAGAATAAGACCCAAAAACAAAAGAATCAAAAAGAAGAAGAAGAAGAAGAAGAAAAAAAAAAAAAAAAAAAAAAAAAGAAAGAACCCTTCCATATTATCTACTTGCATTGTCTCCAAATTGAAGTCATTCTTCTATCCTTTTTAACACAATTTCTTCTTGTATTGGGCAGTCGGGGGTCGAATTGGGAGTTGCAAGGTGGAGGAAAATTATTCTCAGTCCCTTTACAACCTCTCCCCATTGTTGTTTTACTTCGATGAAGCTCCACATTTGGTGCCTGCCCATGTTGCCTGTGTTTATATAGTCCACATATTTATCCCCTACAAAGCCTATTATGATACAACCTATTCGCCAATCAAGTCTAGACCAAATAGCAAGAATGATATCCCTTAGAAGAGCAAGAAGTAGAAATGGATGCCCTGTGCAAAGAGGAGACTCCTTGCTGCAGTTGTCAAAAGAAGAAAAGCCAATGCCAGTTCTTTTGTATATATCCTATTGTGCTTCTTCCTCCGAGCAGCCTTTTGCTCCTGTTGTATGGCTTCCTCCATTTCCCCAAAACTAGGCTTAGAACCACCCCTATGATGCTTTGGTTCTTTCTCAACAAGTGAGACAAGATCACCCTCAGAGGAGCGGCGGGATTTTTTGGTGACAACCCATTCATATGCACTCCCAAGCTGGAATAGGCCTGAGATCATGGCATTGAATTTGGTCACTGACATGGTGTTGTCAAAGAGAACGTATGGTACAATCCATTTTTTTTTAAGTGATTACAATTTAACAAAATAGTAAAATTTTATAGTTATTGTATATAAAACAGTAAGACTTTACTTTACAGATTATGTTGACTTTAAGTAAGATGGCATTTTCATCAAACTAGTTTTATGAAGTGAATCATACAAAACCATAAAATTTTACTACTTCACTGTAAAATTTATTTCATAAAGTAATAAAATTTATTTCGTAAAGTTGTAAAATTTTACTACTTCACTATAAATTTACTACTGAAAGTAATAAAATTTTACTACTTTGTGAACTATTATGTTAAACTATGTCAAGTAGTAAAATTTTACAGTTCTAATTTTTTTAATAATTACCTAATAAATATGGATCTTTTTTCGAAAATGTCGACAAGTAGGTTCCAAAAATATAATTTTTTTTAAAAACGGATATGTATATTGTAAGTTATAAGTTTTTAAAAATTATAACACTAAAAAACTAAGTTAGTTACATGGGCTGCCCTTAATTACAACAACAAAAAAAAAAAAAAAAAAAAAGGAGTGCCCTTAGTAATAATAAGGGCAAAGCAGGGATTTTCAAAAAATGGGTGACTAATTGATAAATAATTTTAGTTTCATTGACTAATTGACTTAGAAAAATTCTTACTTGACTAATTGCCAATATTTTATCAAAAAGTAGACTATTCCCCAATTTCCCCATGAAAAAATGAAACAAGTTTTCAAGATAAATCTACATCACAATTATGACGAAACACTCTCTACTTCATTTATTTATTTGCTAATTTTGAAAGCAATTACATTTCCACACTTTAATCCTTGAAATGTTATGATGGAGAAATAAATGCGACAACAGGTCTCCTCACTTGATACAATCCATCATCCCACACCAAAGAACCAGATATGACGGTTTGATTTATGGTAACTTCAACCGTTATGGAAAAGTCTTGCTTCTATCCAAGAGAATTGAATGAGAGGACACTCGGTTCAACTTCGATCTTGAGTCCAGATGGGGCATTCACTATTGCCTTGTAAGTGGACACTGGTGTCCCAACATTTGTAACTGTCCTATGAAAGACGCGAGTGACAGATACATTAGACTCAGTGGAAAGGGCAAAAGAAGGGTAATTCAAATCCCACACCATTCCATTTGTGGCTTCAAAGCAACTACTACTATTATCTCCAGTAACAAGTCGTAGAGATCCGTTGCTATAACCTACTCCACACAAGAATTTTATATAATCAGCTTCTCCGGCATCGTATACTAAACCAGGGTTGGTGCCCTTTATGGGATCTATATGAGCTGACCCATAGCAAACTCCGCATCTGTGTTAGTTTCAACACTCATGGGAAATGCTGTCGTCATTAGAGCGGACTTAATAGCAGCAGGAGACCATGTTGGGTGAAATGATTTAACATAAGCAGCTGCCCCACTAGCATGTGGGGTGGACATGGATGTGCCAGAGGCTATATTGTATGGAGCAACTCTATTGTCCCCATCAGATCCTGTCACGGTGGTACCCTGTGACCACGCGGCCAATATGTCCACACCTGGGGCTGTTAAATCAGGCTGCACATGATCAAGATTAAGTTAATTATTGTGAAAGAATATGACACACCAAAGTAGAAAAATGGAGGAAATTATCTCAGTTACCTTGAGAATGTCACTTGTGATTGGATTAGGCCCCCTTGATGAGAATGAAACCACAGATGGGGCCAACTCATCTTTATCCTCAATGCTCCGCAGTATAGTACCCGTGGGTTTACTGTTAAATTTTCAAAAGAAAGATTTACTTTAATTTTTTCTTTTTTCACAGTTTAAGATCAGGAACACAATTTTATGCTCAATTTCACTGAATCTCAAAATTTTTGTAGGACTTCTATTTTCCTAAATCTACAGTTGGATTAATCGTTCCTTTCATATATGTCATGCTGGCCAGATATCAAGTTGATTGCAGATTAAAACCCACTTCATCCATATGAGACTTTAAAATTGATAAGATATGTAACTTTATGGACTCTTGGACGGCTACTACTATTTGATCAATGTGATATTTGGCTTGCATCATTTTGCATCAAAAGGATATCTAATCCAATGAAGTATTTTCCAACATTGTTTCCAAATTTGTGTAAAAAATTGTGTCCCGTAATCTTGACCCTTTATCCATTCTCACTACTAAATTATTATACAAATTAAAAGAGATGATTTAGAGAGATACCTGGTAGAGTTTAGGTAGTTTAAAACATTTCCGCCATCATTCAAATCTAAGTAGGAAGCAGGTATATTGACAGAGAAGGCAACATCATTCCGATCACTACCTTGCATTATAGTACCAATTCCACCAGCTGCGTACACAGCTTCCCCCACAAACAAGTTATCGCAAACAACAATTTTACCATTCACCAAAGTTTTGTTCAAGGAGCCTCGCAGGCAGTACCTGCGTAATTTCATCACAAATCTTGATTACGCATTTTCATTATATCAATATAAAATATAAAATATAAAAAATTCTAATTAAAAGACTGACCCCATAAACATAGTTTAATGAGAGAAAAGGGTTCAATTGACTGCAATGAATAGAATTATTTTTAGGATTCGAATTTCTGTTTGTACCTAGATGCAGACCCATCATAGCCGAGTGTGGTGTTTGGGGCATCTCCACCATAAATAATAGGGTACGAATGGTTCTTCAGATCAAAAGTGTTCACAGAAACTCCCTGCATGAAGAAAAAAAATGGTTGTAACGGATAGTGGCCAATCTAAGGTATGAAACATTGTCACAATGATCCAATGGCCTATGCTTTAAATTTCATTATTGATGGGTGATGCATCATATATTGAATACTGTAGACTAATGTCTAAACATTGATAATACATAGTAAAGGAAAGCAAGACTCTTTACCTCATAAACCATACTGTTACCTAACTGCACCTTGGTCACAAACTTTCTGTCTATGGTGCTAGCAGCCACTGAGAGTGACCAAGGTGAGAAATTGACGATTGATGCAGGACTAGGACCAGAATTACCAGCGCCATTGGATGTGAGTATACCATTTTTCATTGAATGGAAAGCTCCGATTGCAATTGGATCCTTGAAGTAATCTAAAGGAGTGAAACCTCCAACTGAAAGAGAGATTATATCAACTCCATCGGCAATTGCATCATCGAATGCTGCAAGAATATTAGCATAATCACAACCATCAGACCAACATATCTTGTAAACAGCTATGCGGGCAGAGGGAACCACTCCTCGAGCTGTCCCAAGGCAAAGCCCAGTAGGCTTGCATTGCTAACTGAGCCCCCAGCTGCTGTTGATGTAGTGTGTGTTCCATGGCCATTTGAATCTCTGGGTGAATCTAAATCTCCCGAACCCAGTTCTCCATTCACTCGATAATATTGGGCTCCTATGATTTTGCTGCACAACATTTCAACATTTGTTGAGAACATTTAATTGGACCCTCCCTCACATGAAAGCACACACATTATATATAGTAGGTGAGGTTTACTTGTTACAAGTGAAATTGGATGAGGCTTGGCAAGTGCCCTTCCATTTGCTTGGAGGTGGACCAAATCCTTCATCACTAAAACTATCAGACTCTGGCCAGATCCCTGTATCAAGCATTCCAATAATGATGTCGCTCTCAATATCTGTTCTTTTAACAGATTGGGGGAAGCCCATGAAGTCCCATGACCTTGTTGTGTGAAGTTGCATCTTTTCACTTGGGAACACAGACACTACCCTTTCCTTGCCTGAAAGTCCAAAGCCACAATAATAATGGTAATGAATCCATGAGATGGTTCACACTTCACAGTAATCTTTTGGATACTCTTTCATCCAAATTTGATGCATCCAAAGTATTAAAATGTCACACAATTTACTTTACTTTCCAATTTTACCCGTCCCTAAGAAAATAGGAAAAAAAATAAATTTTGAAGATGAAGTGTATTTTGGGTGAGGAAAGCAATTAGTTGCTTTCAATTTTGAAAATGGGCAAACATTTTGGGACAAACAAATTGGGACAGATGGAGTTTTATTAATTCACCCACCTGCCAGTTTCTGCATCTCCTCCTTGGTTAGCTTCGCAACAAACCCATTGAAGCTCCTCTTGTAGCTGTAAAGTAATGAATCTGCTGCATTGCTGTTTAATGCAATAAATTAAATGAGTTCTATGTGTTTTATGTTGAAAGTTGAAACAAAACCGGTGCATTTCCTTTATCTTCACGTCACCCAGATAGGAAACCGGTGAATATTTCAATCTATTCTAAATATCATGGATAAGGCCTTTTTTTATCTCTCTTTATTTAAAGTATCATTTTCATTTTCTTTTTCTTTTTTTTCCATTTTTTTCCCCTAGTGCTGATAGTGTCCAATGCAAATGTGACACCAAAAAACGTTAGTCATGCCCAGTTATGTAGCACCACGAAGCACATTATCCAAGAACCTACTGTTAATTTTAATGTGGGATTAGAATTAATGTTGAAAAAATGTTTGATAACCTGCCCACAACTTCTTGCAGCATGCTAGTGTGAAGGGATGCTGCCGAGAGATCACCCTTTGGAAGGTCACCCATGTACACAATATAGAACTGTGGACAAAATGATCAGTTTTTGTCTATCTAGTATGTATACTAAACAAGTTTCCATCAAGAACAAAAATCATCAAGCACAATTTACTCAGAAGAGGCCATGGTAGGCTCACTGTTGCTAAGGCACATTCCAGCACGGTAGGCCCAAGGCCCAAGCCTAAATGGATCATATCTTCTAATGAAATCTATAAGAAGGGTCAAAAGACGTACTAAGTTAATTGGATCTGGCTCAAGATTGGCGTAACAAGAGGCTTACCCCTCTTTCATATTTACCATTTCCAAAGGAACTGGAGTTATATTCAAAAAATTTAATCATGAAATAAACGAGTCAAGCTCTAACTTATTTTCAAACTTAATAGTTTTTCAACTCAGGTCTAGACAGCCTACTATTAGACTCGACTCAACTTGTTTGTAACTATAAAGCCTATTTCATGGCAAACACATGGCCTGCTCCTTGACCCAAGTACTGTCTCGACCAGCAAGTGTTCATGAAATGACCATGAAACCCAAAAATGAAAAAAAAAAAAAAATGAAAAAAAGAAAAAGGAGATAGAGAGAGAGATTCACTCGAAGGCCCATGAGGAAGATATCTACCTTTCGATCATTGTCAGATTCTTGGTGGCAGCTTATAAGCAGACTACATGTGAGGCTGATCAGGAGACGCCATGAAAGAGGAGAGGTTTTTCTGGCCATTGGAGGGTCTCCTAAGGGTGAATGGTCTAATGCTGATTTTCAGGCCACAATTGGGCTTTTATAGATAATAGAATTGAACTTAAACTTCGTAGGCTTCTCAAATGATATAGTTAACTGTGCCTATAAACAATTACCTCGTACAACCGACTTTCACAATGTTGAAATTTGTCCCACATTTACATCAAAAAATTACAATTCTTCATTTCTTATTTTGTATTAACATGAAAGACAGAAAATGCACCTGGTTCAAGAAATATTTTAATTTCGTGGTAGAGTGCACTCATGATGAGCAACATGTTAAGAGCTCTCCTACTTTAGAAGTTGTGCTGAGCATGTTATTTAAGACGTGTGCCATGCCGCATTGGTAAGACTCGACCGTAGTTTGATACATATACAAATTAATTAATTAATACTCCTTATATATTTGGAGATTCTCTGCCCGCCTGGTTCAAATTAATTAAAATCTATGGGATTCTAATCACATAATTAAGAATTAAGAACCAATAGTATTATCTGGCTTATTTATCATTCTTTGGCTTTACTTCGTATTCAAAAGATTATACTCCTATCGGGGTGAAAAAAAATTGAAGGAAAAAAGGCCGCATAAATTATGAGTAGTAAAATCATGAGGGCATTGTGTCTCATGTAGTCGGCAATTCTCACCGATAGGAGATTCTCTGCCGCCTTCCTAGCCTCTTTTTTGAAGGACGGTTGAAATCAATCTTGAATGTTGACCTACGTTGGGGGTCTAGACACGGCGTACGACAATAATATGCATTGACTACAAGATTAAGAGAGGAATGACCCACCATTTGCCGTACGTGATGAGGTCCTAAAGTCAGCACTCTCCAACTGTTTGATATCTAAGAGAACATCGCAACCGAATTAACTGTTTGATTATAAGACCAGAAGGAAAACAACAGCACAACCGAATTACAATGCTTTCTCCGGAGTCGAGGTTCGCTTTCTTAAGATTTGAATTATAATCTATGATATACCACTAAGCTAACAAGACTAAGCCACCATATGTCCTTTTTGGAACTCCAAAAAAATTCATTGCCACTATGGATTCTTTCCGGTGGAACCAAGACTCAATTAAGAGTTGGATAACCTCTATTTGCCTAAATCCAAAGGAGGGTTGGGGAACAATTTTGAAGGTTGCTCACCTACCCCACTCCTCTTGGGGGCAAGGACTCACCTTCCCAAGTACTGTAATCAAACCCCACTTCTGCAAGGTCAAATCAAAATCTAACAAAAAAAAAAAAAAAAGGCCCTTCAAGCTCATAGAGGGTGGCTTATGTCATGGGTCGGGTCTCCAACCCAATAGGCTAGCCCATTAGATAGAATTGCCCTCTCCACTTATATGCCCAAACTCCTCCAATGTCTATCCGATGTGGGACAGAGATATCCGTGACACTAAGTATCCTTTTTGGAATAGACCTTCTGAAAAGAGGGCACTGTTTTGGGTGGTGGGCTGGGGTTCTTACATTAAAGTTTGGCATGACAATTGGCTGCATCATATCCTCCATCATAGATGGTTGACATTAAACCTAAAAACATAGAAAAAATCAGAAACCCTAGGTCCCCCCGTTTGGTTGCCGAGAAGTCATTGGAAAGGAAAAGAAATATATATAATATTTCATTTCTTTCCTCAAGTTTTCTGGGCAACTAACCTAAACGCAGAATAAAAGGAGTGCAATTTCTGTGTGGGACGATTAATTGGTATGAATTGAGTAGCTATCATTGATTTGCGAAGTTGATCAAAAAAGAAAAAAAATCCTACGAATGGAAACAAAGCCGCAGAGGGTTGAATCACAGAACGAACCCTTTTTGGAGAACAAGTCCTTCACCGCGTGAGGAGGCGACTGACGGACGGTCTCCTCGTCGCTGGTGACGGAGCTCCTCCTGGCCGTTGAGAATCGTTTTCGACGGGCATCACTGTCCCGCCCTCTGGGAGCTCCTCTGTAAGTCTAAGAAGGTGAGAGGACCTATGATTTATAAAACTCGCTTTGTAAGCGGTTTTAGCAATTACGCTTTAGGGTTGTAAAGGCGTTATTACTAACACCGCTTTTAAGCGAATTTTATTTTTTATTTCTTATTTCTTGCCCCCTCAAAAAATGGCTTGTTACTTTTATTTTGCTGCATATACATCCCATGAAAGTGTAGTTGAAAAACATGTTATCGTTCAACCACATTTTCATTAGGTCAGGGAAATTCAAAATTTTGCGGGAAAATTCTCTTCTTTTTTTTGCATAGGCCGAGTAAAGCACCCAAAATTATTCAAAGGTCATTGTTTTAACTTTAATGCTTCATAAAAGAAGGATATTTGGCCAAAGGTCAAGTCCAAGAGCACCAATGGACACCAACAAGACTTAGTCCTAATGCACGATAAAGAACATACATAGCAATATCATATCTTCGTCAAGCCCGTTTGCCTCGAAAACAAATTCGAACATTAGCAACAAGTTCATAAGCACTCAAGCCAACAAAAGCTTAGATTCTTGCTATGGGGATGTTTGGCAATGGGGACTCGTTGCAATTGAGTGGTTGAAATGGAGATCGAAGATGAAAGCATGATGGTTGGGGACGGTGATGAGCAAAGACAAAGGTGGTGTGGCCGGTTGTTGTAGAGGAGATGGTGATGGGACAGTTGGGTTAATTCTTATATTAATTAATAATAATAATAATATATATATATATATATACACACTTAATTAATTATAATATATAGATACATATATATATATATACACACATTATTATATTAAGCTCTCTTTGTGAGCAAAATTACATAATAACATTTTTCTTACTCATATTTATTATTTATTAAATGGTAATTTAAGCGTAATAATGTTATTTTCACAACAATATTTTTTTAGGGGAATTACATACCTGCAACGAGTAAATAATTATAGTTTATTACCAAAGAGTACTAACTTCCTAGTAAATGACTACTAACTTAACTAAGAATATTAATTGTTATTATTTGTCTTTAACCAGACCTATATGTAATTCCCCTTTTTTTTATATGGTGAGGAAATCTTTTAGGCAAACCCCGAACCAATGTAAGAGCCCACAACCCATATGACTCAAGTAAGACCAAGGTCCATGAGAACTATAGAAATTTTGTTTGGATGGCCCAAAAAGAATTGCAAGTGTCGAATTCAAGACCTCTACTTCTTGAGGCGAGATCCCGACCTTTCCAACCGGCTACCCCTTAGGGTTCACAACTAGATTTAGTTACCAAAGATTTTGAAACTCTTACTCCCATTTCTCTCAACTCTCACCCACCATAACTGCATAGCCCCTCCCCCTCCTCCCTCTTTCTCTCCCACAATTCTCTCTCTCACCAAATAAAAAAAATTATGTTCCACACACATCACATGTGTCTAACTGCTAGTTAATATTATTAATGATTTTACTTACTTTGGTATTTGAAAGTAAATTATTTCACTTACTTTGGTATCCTAAAGTTTGGATTCAAACGACCAGTATTAAAGTTCAAGGTATCAAAGGGTAAAACATCCCAAAGTTTAAGATGTATTCTATAACTTGCATTACAAAATACATATATAAATTCACACCTTGGTCAAACTAGGTCAATAGTCATAGGCTTATCTAACAAGGATCAACCTTATCCAATGGGAGCGACTATTGCAACCCCCCAAAATTATAAGTTGCCCCTCTTTAATTCCCAACCCCCCAAATTTACACACCCACCCCTCTCAAAGACTAAAATACCCCTAACCCTTCTCACCCACCCTATCCCACTCTGCCACACAACAGCCCCAATCTGGGAAGGGCAACGATGACGGCAAGAAAGGGCGACGATCGGTGAAGAAGGGTGACAGTGACGGTGAAGAAGGGTGATGACGGCAAGGAAGGGCGACGGCGACGACGAGGAAGGGCGACGACGGCAAGGAAGGGCGACGGTGACGACGAGGAAAGGCAACAACAGCGAGGAAGGGCAATAACGGCGAGGAAGGGCAACGGCGCCATTTTTTCAAATATGTGTGTTTTCCGACAAGGGAGGTTTTTTTTCAAAACCTCTATTTTTTCCGGCAAGGGAGGTTCTTCCTCTTCTCTCTTCTTCTCCTCTTCTTTCTTTCTTTATTTATTTATTTCTTTCTTTCTTTCTTTCTTTCTTTCTTTTTTTTTTTTCCTCTGCTGGTTAGATCTGTGTGTTTTTCAACAAATGAAGTTTGTTTTCAAAACCTCTATTTTTTCCCGTGAGAGATACAAAAGAGGGTTCTGGGAAGGAAAGAAAAAAAAAAAAAAGCAGAGAAGAAAAAGGAAGAAGAGAGGTGCGATGCTCGCCGTCGACGAGAGAGGGGTGTAGGAAAGGGGTTCTGGGAAGGAAGGAAAAAAAAAGGAAGAAGATAAGAAGAGGGAAGAGGAGGAAGGAAAAAGAGGGGTGCAGTGCTCACCGTCGCCCATGAGGTGGGGTGCCAGAGAGAGTTGCTAGTGAGCAGGGGTGCGGAGAAGGGATAGGTAAGGGTTAAGCCCTTTTCGGTAATTTTGCATAATAATTTTTTTAATTAAAAAATATGAGGGGGCAACTTAGAGGTTTGGGGGGTTGCAATAGCTGTTCCCTTATCCAATAAGGGTCCAACCGGTCCAACTCCATCAGATAGAAAAGCCTGACTTCAACTCAAATCAATTTCCACGAATTTTTATTACACATTAAAGCTTAATTAGAGACTAACCACCTATTTCAAGGTGTCACTCCATAAGAGCATCTCCAAGGGTACTAGTTAATCTTTTACTACTTTAACTAGCAAAATGACATTTTTTAAAATAGCTAGTAGCTAGCTATCCAAGTGAGTACTCCAAGAGTACTAGTTATTTTTTAGCTATTTCAAAAAATTATTAATAATCTTTCTTTTTTTAATCATTTGGTGGAGAGATAAAGATAAAATGATGCATAGAGAAAGGATAAGTGTCACTTTTTTAACTAAAAATAGTTTAGCTAGTGAACATATGCTAGCTAAATCTAACTAGCCAAAATGATGATAGCTAAAATAACTAACCATATAGCTAGTTTCTTGAAGAAGGGAAAAAGTGATTTGGCAAGCTAAAATAGCCAAAAAAAAAAAGTTAAATAACTAGCCCCTTCGGAGATGCTCTAAGTTTGTATACTTGCTTTAGAAGAAGAAAAAAAAAAGTGTCCATATACTTGACAATTATGGACGGATAATGGCATAACCTCAACTTTATTTTTAACTATAGAACTTTGGAACATACAAAATATAACGTTACACTTTAGATCTTAAGCATCTGTAAAGGAGATGTCAAATTTCACATTGGCACAAAAAACGACTATAAAAAGCGTTGTCAAGTTTCAAATTTATCTTTAATCGAACCACCTTTGTTGAGTTGGAATTAAAATCATATCCATCTCTTATGCCAAATTTGACATCATATCCTTCAATGTTATATGCCTTATGTTATTTTATTCCAAATTTAATCATTGTAAAATTTGATTGCTTCATTTTTTGCATTTGACATAGAGGGGGAGTATTTGTTCAAATTTGGCATATCAGATGGAGTCATAAGCCTTCAAAGCCAAACGAATTGACAGTCTCAATATAAATATATATCACAACTATTATGAAATACACCATGTTTTATTTGTTTATTAATTTCGAAATAAATCACATTTCCATACTATAATCAACAACTAAGATATGTGTCTCGATATGTAGAAGAATGTGTTGGGCTACTTACAATTGGCAAAAGAGATGAGGACTAAACATAATCCACAGAAAGTGTGCTCTTGATAGAGCACTCAATAAAACTTAATTTTTCACTTCTTATTTCATTGATAGAACTGAAGAGATATATAGAGATTACATGACCTTTCACCTTAATAGACGCAATGTATTAAGTACCACAATAAATATTGTTCATATATCACACTTAATACTATCCATGCATCCAGAATCCTAGACAAATGAACTTAGATAAGAATACTAAAAGACAATGGTCTAGCTTAGACCTTCAACAGAATGGAATGCAACTATGGGACTCCTCACTTGATACAACCCATCATCCCACACCAAAGAACCAGACACAACACTTTGATCTACTAGTAGCTTCAACTGTCACAGCAAAAGATTGTTTCTGCAAAAGAGATTTGAATGAGAGAACACTTGGTTCAACTTGGATATTAAGTCCAGGTGGGGCTATCACTATTGCCTTGTAAGTGGACACTGGTGACCCAACATTTGTGACTGTCCTATGGAAGATGCGGGTAACAGACTCGTTCGACTGGGTAGATAGTGCAAAAGAAGGGTAATTCAAATCCCACACCTTTTCCTTTCCAACTTTAGAGCAACTAATTTTATCTCCAGTAATAAGACGCAAATCCTTATTGCTATAACCTTGTCCACAAAGGAATTTTACATAATCAACTTCTCCGGCATCATACACTAAACCAGGGTCAGCAGCCTTTAAAGGATCTATATGACCTGACCCAGAGGCAAGCTCGGCATCTGAGTAAGTATTAGAACGCATGGGAAAAGCTGCAAATTAAAGAACATAAGAAAACAAGAGGAGTCAAGATCATACATTTTTGAAGTTGCTTCCAATTACGCCCTAAGGTAGCCTTTACCTGTAGTCATTAAAGCAGACTTAATAGCAGCAGGAGACCATGCTGGGTGAAACGATTTAACAGTAGGCTGCTGCCCCACTAGCATGCGGGCAAGACATGGATGTGCCGGAGATTATATTATATGAAACTACTCTATTATCCCCTGGCGATCCTGTCACAGTGGCAGCTTGTGACCACGCAGCCAAAATGTCCACCCCCGGGGCTGTTAAATCGGGCTGCACAAAATCAAGATAACCATTATTGTTTAGGAGAGAGGATGGCACAACAATTAAAGCAGAAAATTAGTGAAATAAATTTTCTCGGTTACCTTGAGAATGTCACTTGTACATGGGTTAGGCCCCCTTGATAAGAATGAAGCTACAAATGGGGCCAACTCATCTTTAACCTCAGTGCTCTTCAATATAGTTGCAGTGGGACTACTATTACAATATTAAAGAAATCCTTAAAATTAGTGTTATTTTGATTTTTATGTAAGGGGTACTATTGGTAGACACAAGTTTTTATTTATGTAATATTTATTATTAACGATTAGGGGTAACTGGTAGTCACAAGTTAATAGACCATTTTGAAATTATTTTTAATAACTTTCTGTATGACGTATATTTTCCCCAAAAAAAACAAAAATAAAGGATTAGACCATATTTTACTTTCTTTTTTTTTATAATAACTTTTTGTGTAACTCATATTCCCCCCCCCCCCCCCCACCCCAACGCAAAAAAAAAAAAAAAAAAAAAAAATCTGGTGGTGGGGCTAAAGGGTAGGATTAGGAGGTTAGGGGTTTGAACATCTCTCATTGTACCCCCCAAAAAAAAAAAAAAAATCAAGTTGATCGCATATTACAAGCCGCTTCATCCAAAAACATAAGACTTTTTTACTGAAAAGAAGTGTGGTTTCTACTTAATTACTACTATCATATCAATTTGAAAAGAAGTGTGGGTGTCTATGTGCTCATATTCGTTCTATCTTGTCCTCATTGGAATGTAGTGTTCAACACACCTACAAAAAAGGAAGGAAACTTTGCTGCTGATTTTTTGGCTTCTAAGGGTGCTATTGGGGGTGATTTTTGCTACTCTTTGGAATTCCTGAAGCAACCTGTTGACTTACGTTTCATTGTATTTCATGATCATCTTCAGTTGGGTCATTTGCATTTGTAATGCTTATCATTTTGATTAATAAAATTGGTAGGGGTATGCCTTAACCCTCACCCTCCTAGCACGGGGTGTTTTCTTTTAAAACAAAAAAACAAAAAAACAAAAGAACAAAAAAACAAAAAAAAAAAAAAAGGGGGATATCTGGCTTGGATGAGAAGGGTATATAATCCTCCAATCCAATGTCGTTTTTTGCACAATATAAGTTAAACAAAAAAATTACTGAGGATTATGTTCAAAATTGTGTACAAAAACTTATCCCCTGATCTTGTTCGTTAACCAATTTGACTCATAAATATTGGTACGAAATTATAATTTAAGGAGATCGATACCTGGCTGAATTTAAGTAGTTAAAAACATCTCTTCCATCATGCGAACTTAAGTAGGAAGCAGGTAAACTGAAAGAGAAGGCAACATCTGGATCTGAAGAATAACTATTCCGCATTACAACACCAACTCCTCCAGCTGCGACCACAGCCTTCCCCTCAGATGGCATATCGCAAAAAACAATTTTACCCTTTACCAAAGCTTTATTCAATGAGTCTTCTGGGTCGCAGTTCCTACGTTTCATGACAAATCTTGATTATGCATTTTCATCTTCAGATATCATATTAGAATCAGGAAAGCTTCTAAAAGAGTACTAACAATTAAACATGGTGTAAATAGAGAAAAGTGGTTCCACAGAGTGATGAAAGGCATTTTGGAATTTTCATATTTCGCGTTTTCTTACCTCGAATCAGACCCTCCATAGCCTTTCTTGGTGTTTGGGGCATCCCTACCATAAATCATAGGGTACGAATCTCTCTTCGGCTCAAAAGTATTCAAAGCGATTCCCTGAGTGCAGAAAAAAATTAAAGGTACGTTGTTAGGGGCCAGTTGACAATCCAAGATATATATATATATATATATAGCATCAATTTAAAGACCTACGTGAAAAAATGCACTAATGGATCAATGGGCATGCCCAAATTTATTTTCTCAAATGATGTGTGGCAGCTATCATTTCAATTCATTGCGAATAATTGTTCCTTTAATGAAATTTTTAATTGGTTAGCCTAACTGTCACATCATTTGGGTGAGTAAATTTCGGCAAAAATTTTGGGCTATAAACCATTGTTCTAATACGGAGTATAAAACAATCTTTAAAACACTGAAATGAATAGGAAAGGAAAGCAAGACTCTCACCTCATAAACTATATTGTTACCTAAGTGCACCTTGGTTACAAACCTCCTGTCTATGGTGCTAGCAGCCACCGAGAGTGACCAAGGTGAGAAATTGGAGATAGTTGCCGATCCAGGACCATAATTACCAGCAGAATTGGATGTGAGTATACCATTCTTCATTGAATGGAAAGCTCCGATGGCAATTGAATCCTCGAAGTAATCTGCAATTTCACCCCCAACCGAAAGGGATATTATATCAACTCCATCGGCAATTGCATCATCGAATGCTGCAAGAACATCAGCATCATTACAACCATCAGACCAACATATCTTGTAAATAGCAATGCGGGCAGAGGGAACTCCTCCTCGAGCCGTCCCCAGGCCAAGACCCAGTAGACTTGTATTGCTAACTAAGCCCCCAGCTGCCGTTGATGAAGTGTGTGTCCCATGGCCATCTGTATCTCTAGGTGAAGCTAAATCATCTGGACCTAGTTTTCCATCGGCCCGATAGTATTGAGCTCCTATGATTTTACTGCACAGCATTTCAAACACTTGTTAAGGATATTAATTTGGATTCTCTCTCTCTCTCCTCACACACACACCTATTATGATGGTTGTGGTTTACTTGTTGCAAGTGAAATTAGATGAGGCTTGGCAAGTTCCCTTCCATTTGCTTGGAGGTGGACCAAACCCTTCATCACTAAAACTCTCAGACTCTGGCCAGATCCCTGTGTCAAGCATTCCAATAATGACGTCACTTTCGATCTTTGTTCTTTCAACATTTATGGGTAAGCCCATGAAGTCCCATGACCTTGTTGTGTGAAGTTCTTTCTTTTGACTAGGGAACACAGACACTACCCCTTCCATGCCTGAAAATCCGAAGTTATATATGTTACGTTGACAACAAATAATGAGACTGGTTCACAGTAATCTCTTCGATATTAAAATTCACCCACCAGCCAGTTTCTGCACCTCATCCTCGGTCAGGCTCGCGACAAACCCGTTGAAGCTTCTCTTGTAGCTGTAAAGCAAAGAATCTGCTGCCCTGCTGTTTAATGCCATAAATTAAATCAGTAAGAGTCTTGGTAAATCTTAAATTGTTAGCAGTTTTGACATGCTAAAATGATTTCTCTATGTCTATATTGAAAAGAAACCGGTGCATTTTCTGGAATCTTCATGTCAACGTGATAATAAACATGTCAATGTATCATCCTATGGTTCAAGAGGAGTAATTCAAAGAAGAAACTTTTATGTTGATGGGAAAGGAAAACATGCTACTTGCAAATATATTTAGCGGCAAGCAGTGGGTATATAATTTCATTTGGTTGAGGAGGATAGAAATGAAGATTGAAGAAAAATGGGTTAAACGGCAAAGAAATTGAGCCAATAACAGCCTTTTTTTTTCCCCCTTTCTTTTTTTCTAGTGCTAATACTGTTCAATGCAGATGTGGCACCAAACTACGTTAGCCATGCCCAATTAAAAAGCACCATTGAAAAACCTATCGTTTTAAAGTGAAATTGTAATGTTGAAAAATGGTCGATAACCTGCCAAGAGCTTCTTGCAGCATGATAGTGTGAAAGGATGATGCTGAGAAATCGCCCCTTGGAAGGTCGCCCATGTACACGATATAGACCTGTGGAAAAAATGACCTGTACTCAGTCAAATATGTACCATAACGATTTTCCATCAAGCTATGCTTTATAATGCTAGCTAGATTTTATGTTTTACTCAAGAGAGGCCATGGCGGAGAGTTGTTACTGGCATATTAATTCCAGCATGGTATATCTAAGTGAGCCAAGCTCGTTCTTTTTCTTTGGGTCGGCAAAAAAAAAAAAAGAAAAGAAAAAATTGGAAGAAAAAAATAATTTATTAAACTATAGTGCAATTACACCCAAAAGAGAATACTTATTTTGTCGAGCCTAACTTAGGCAGTCTATTACTCAACTCAACTTAGCTAGTTTACAGCCTTAACTATAAGCCTAGTTAATGACAAACACATGGCCTACTCATTGACCCAAGAAGAATACCAACTGACAAGTAAAACGGACAAGCCTGGTTCATGAAATGACCAAAAGCAAAAACATAACATTAAGGTCCATAAGGGAGAAATCTACCTTTTGATCATTGTCGGATGCCCCATAACAGCTAATAAGCAGACTACTTGTGAAGCTTGTCAGGAGAAGCCATAAAAGAGGAGAGGTTTTTCTGGCCATTAGAGGGGTCTCCTAAGAGCCAATGGTCAATTGCTGATACTTCGCAAGTAATTTGCAATAATTGGGGCTTTTATAAAAGATAGCATTGATTTCAAACTTTATCGGCTTCTCAGCCTTCTCAAATGGTATCGTTATCCCCGCTTATAAACACTATGTCCACAACCGGCATTTTTTTTTTTTCCTTTTTTTCTTTTTATTTTTTTTATTTCTTTTTATTATTTTTTTGGGGGGTAGAATCCACAAGTGACTTTATCGGCTTCTCAGCCTTCTCAGTGTTTTCCTTCATTTCTTGCTACTATGTTGAATAAGAGAAAATTCAGATAGTTCTGGAAATATATATATGGGGGGAGGGTTCTGTTGACATTTGGTGTAAAACTTTTTAAACTTACACTCATCAATATCTTTCTACAAAAATCATATTTCACCGATCTAACCGTTGGATTACATATTCTTATCATATACATCATGCATGCAAAATTTCAAGTTAATCGGAAATTAGGAACTATGTCATCCATAAAGTACTCGAAATTAAAATTTTATTTATTAAAATAAATATAAGTTTACGGATCAAATGCTTCCCAATATCCGATTAATTTGAAATTTAGCATGCATAATGTACATGATAGGAATATGTAATCTAACGGTTGGATCGACAAAATATGATTTTTATAGAAAAATATTCACGATGTTAAGTGTAAAAAGTTTTACACCAAATGCCAACAAAACCCTCCCCTATATATATATATATATATATATATATATGTGTGTGTGTGTGTGTATGTGCGCATGCGCGCGTGCCTATGTGTGTGTGTGGCATAGGAATAGTACTTATGATAAGAGTCAATCTGTGAGGAAGCCCTATCCTCCTTTTATTTTTTTTCCTTTTTTTTTTTTTTAGATGGGCAAACCAGCATATTATTAGAAATAAAGAAGGATAAAAAAACCAAATACAATAGAACAACCCCACATCCACAAACACTCCCAGCAGACCCCACAAGACACCACCAAACAGACACCACAACTAAAAAACGGGACCTACCTCACTGGCAAAACAGCAAGCACCTAGGCAACTAGATTAAAGGCAAGAAAAATCTGATCAAAGATACCACCAAAGGCCACCCACGCAGCCAAAAGACACAACGGACTACCACTGAAGCACCACCGACATAATAAAACCGACACAATAGCTAACTGACAAAGATCAAGCACACTGCTGCAGCAACAAAACACCACAACTAAAAGACTAAAAAACGAGACCTACCTCATAGGCAAAACAGCAAGCACCTAGGCAACTAGACTAAAAGCAATAAAAATCTGATCAAAGAAACCAGCTAAGACCACCACACAACCAGGGGGGATCTAGAATTTTCTTCCAGTGGTTGCATTTTTTTTAAATTTTAATTTTAATATTTTTGCTAAAGGTAAGATGGTGAAGGGAGAAAAATAGGAGCACATATCGGCATTATTAAATAGAGATGATGAAAGGACATAAGATTGATAATATGTCATATTTTTAAATGCCTAGTGACTTTCACAGATGTAAAACCTGCTTATATACTACTTCTAACACTCCTATTTACCCAATGTAGAACAATATCCTAACAAAATGAAAATGGGTAAAAGTCACACATTAACTTAAGTAACTGAATAAAAGTGATGAAGTATGACATAAAATCGACACCATACTTTAAAAACTTAAGTGACTTTTAAAGATGAGGAATTTTATTTATATACCACTCCTAACACCCTATACCCAATATGAGACAAAGTTCCTCTTAATGGTACACATAAGAATAAACTAAACCTTAATTTTATATAATCTACAAAAGTAATATATTTTAATAAATTTAATCAAAATTAACTATTTTTTCTCAATGAAGGCTAAAGCATTACATAAATTACTTATCCAAATTTTTTAAAGAAAAAAATTTATTTGAGTGGTTGCACAGGTGCACACGTGTGCCTTAGTGCAACCGCCCCTGCACACAGCCAAAAGACACAAAACGAACTACCACTGAAGCATCACCGACATAAAAAGCCGACACAATAGCTAATTGACAAGGATCGAACACACTACTGCAGTAAGCAAAACTCCAACACACCATCATGAGAACAAAGAGAACTCCAATACTGAAGCAAGAGAAGAAACAACCACGACAAGCTCAAACAGAGCTCAAATGCGAACTACTTCAAGAATCCATATACTCCCTCTGTCCCACAAAGATGAGCCATTTTTGCTACTTTTTGTGTCCAAAAATGTTTGTTTATTTTAAAAAGTCAAATCATAATTTTTTTGAACTTTCCTATATTATCTTTTTTTATTTTAATAATTACTTTTAACACAAAACCCAATCTCAATTAAAAGAGGGTATTTTTAAAAAGATGAAATTTAATAGATGACAAGTCAAGATAATGATGGCATTTTTAAAATTAAGTATTTTGTTAAAGTTGACCTTTCTTTGTGGAGCAGAGGGAGTTGCACCAAAACGATACCCAGGCTTGACCTTCCATATCTCCTAGCCTATACAAGATATCTGAATCATATCCCAAGCCATCAAGGATAAGACTGATCCTAAACACGAAACCACCAGCCGAAACAGAGAAATCACCAATCAACGACGAGATAGATAGACAAACGCGAATTCTGCGCCTGAGGCAGGAAGCTTTATGGACCCAACGTACTCACAAACCGATCCCAATCTTGACGATTCATCTCAGCCAGTGTGTTCAAGATTTCTGAGTCATTTCCTAAGCTGTCAATACCCGTACGAACCATCGTATCCCAAGTTTGTTTGGCTTCCTCAATGCAAAGCCTATTACGATTCACAATACCATCATCTGAAACGGAGAAATCACCGATCATCGACGAGCTCAAAAAGTCCCTTTTTCTTCGCCTAGAGAGTTTCTTGTCCTTGGATTTAGCAGTGCATTTAGAATTGAAGCACTGTTTCCTCCATGGAGGAAGGTCATCCAACAGCTTCCTCTTCCTTTTTGCAGTTTTTTTAGAATTCCGCTTGGGGAGACGTTCGGCACGAGCAATAATTGCTTTAGGGACGAGGTTGCGAAGCAAAATTTGGTCTGAGTCGCAATCTGCACCAACAGCCTGGAGGGAGCTGAGCTATGAATCACGGACCCTTGCTGAATGCGAGTTGACTGAGGGGGGGGAGAGGGTAATAGGAGTGGGTGGGTTGCGTGGAGAGAAAGAGCCTCTGGAGAGAGGTTCTATCCCTCTTGCTAAGAGCCCTCCTATTTTTTCAGGTTTTTTTTTTTTTTTTTTTTTTTTTTTTTTTTTTCTTTGTGAATGTAAATTAACATGTAAAGGAGGTTTTTTTTTCTCGTTTTTACCTATGGCATATTTACCAGATTCACGAGGACATTCCCGTGGATGCAGATACCCTCCCATGTTATGGGCTGTAACAAGGATCTGCAATCCGGCTAGTCCAGCTACTACATTAAATCATGAGCTGTAAACTCATGAAGGCATTTCGTCTCATGTAGTTTGGCAATTCGCAGTTGGCACTCTTGCCTATTTTTTGATCTGTTGTGTAGAATTACTTTTACCACAATACTCGGGAAGGGCGATTTGAGGTCGATCTTCAACATTCGTCAAAGGACTGCGATAAACCACCACCGTGCACTTCGCATCAACTTGGGAAAAACCTAATTGGTGGCTGATTCTGAGACAGAAAAGTCAAACCCCATATCTTCTGCGACGGCTTCAGGTATAATTCCGACGCACCACTAGGCCATCCCTTGGAATTGAAGAAGACGGGGATGAACGACCACATGCCTTTTGAGGTTCCAATTTAGTAGTCTCCATCTGTTTGACATAAGTTCAACGAGAAGAGAAATCACAACGGAATTAAATGATTCGGTATCAAGTCCAAAAGGAAGAGAACATCACAACAGAATTATAAGAAAGCTAGCTGCCCAAAATGAGTTGGCCCAAGAAAATATCGCTAACCTAGCAAAGACTGCGAGCTGGGTTGATTACATCATGTTAAGCAAAAGAGTGCTGCTACATCCAATGAATGAATTTGTCATGTATATAGAGTCTGATGGTAATAGTTAGCAATTGGACTTGAAGAGATCAATGGGACTTGAATAGCAGCAGGAGACCATGTTGGGTGAAATGATTTAATGTAGGCAGCTGCCCCAGTAGCATGTGGGCAAGACATGGATGTGCCAGAGATTATATTGTATGAAACTATTCTGTTATCCTCTGGTGATCCTGTCACAGTGGTAGCTTGTGACCACGCAGCCAAAATGTCCACCCCCGGGGCTGTTAAATCAGGCTGCACGAAATCAAGATATATGTTGAGTATAACGCAGCAGATTTCTAAAATAATTCTTTTATTGATAGTGTAAAAAAAAAATACACTTTACACAAATACCTCACAACGAAAGGAATTGTACAAGGGAACAACTCACTCACACACTATTTCTCTACACTTGCTATATACACTAGGAATTTACACACTCACACATAACTATGCTACACTCAAGAACACCCAAGATTGGCTTATGATAGCACTCACAAATTGCTCTCACTCTCACACACAAAATGGGAGCCGTGCTCCCCATATATACCCGCTGGTCACCGACATAAGCAAGTCGGTTTTGTTGTTGCTGGAAGCTCCTAGATGCAAGAAGATTCTAGAGAGAAAGAGAGAAATATAAAGAAGAGAAAGAAGGAGAAGGATCTGGAGAGAGAAGAGAAGAAATAAAGAGGGAAGGAGAGAGATCTGGAAAAAAAGAAGAATCTAGAGAAGGAGAGAATGACGGTGTTGATCTTCAACAATATATAACATGATTGTGAAGGAGGAAGGAACAACAATTAAAGTAGAAAAATGAAATAAGTTGTCTAGGTTACCTTGAGAATGTCACTTGTATATAGGCTAGGCCCCCTCGATGAGAATGAAACTACAGACGGGGACAACTCATCCTTAACCACAGTGCTCTTCAATATACTTGCAGTGGGATTACTATTAAAATATTAAAGAATCCTTAAATTAGTGTCATTTTGATTTTTATGTAAGGGGCACTATTGGTAAACACAATTTAATCGACCATTTTTTACATTTTTAATTAACTTTTTGTGTAACTTATATTTTTTTCCATTAAATAAATAAATAAATAAAAACCACTAGATTATATGTTCCTTCCACACGTGTCATGCCAGATTAGATGTTTCTTCCACACGTATCACCAAATATCAAGTTGATTATGAGTCCTTTCATCAAAAAATGTGAGGAATTTTTTCTAATGAGAAGTGTGATCGAGTTTTACGTGGATTGGATGGTTACTAGTATTTACTCAATTTGAAATCGTCCGGCATAAATGGCTTGCATGAGAATGATATATAATCCTCTAATCCAACGTTTTTTTTTTTTTTTTTTTTTTTTTTATTTTGGCATAATATAAGTCACACACAAAAAAATTATTGAGGATTATGTTCAAAATTGTGTACAAAAATAATAATTTAAAGAGGTCGATACCTGGTTGAGTTTAAGTAGTTCAAAACATCTCTTCCTTCATTCAAACTTATGTAGGAAGCAGGTAAACTGAAAGAGGAGGCAACATCTTGAGGATAACTATCTTGCATTACAATACCAACTCCTCCAGCAGCCAACACAGCCGTCCCCCTCAGAAAGTAGATCGCAAAGAACTATTTTACCCTTTACCAAAGCTTTATCCAATGAGTCTTCTGGGTCGCAGTACCTACGTTTCTTGACAAATCTTGATTATGCATTTTCATTTTCAGTTAGAACCAGAAAAAGCTTCTAAAAGACCAACAATTAAACATGCTGTGATTCTGCAGAGTGATGAAAGGCATTATGGAATTTTCATATTCTGCGTTTCTTACCTCAAATCAGACCCTTCATAGCCTTTCTTGGTGTTTGGGGCATCGCCACCATAAATCGGTCATAGGGTATATATGAATCTCTCTTTGGCCCAAAAGTGTACAGTGATTCCCTACATGCAGAAAAAATTAAAGGTTGTAAGGGCCAGTTGACAAGCCAAGATATATATATATATATATAAAACATTGATTCAAAGACGTCCGACGTGAAAAGATTACTATTGGATCGATGGGCATGCCCAAATTTATTTGATGACGTGGCAGCTGTCATGTCAACTCATTGCAAATAGTTATTCTTTTAATGAATTTTTTAATTGGTTAGCCCAACTGTCACATCATTTGGGCGAATAAATTTCGCAAAAAATTTGGGCTACAAATTAAGCGTTGTTCTAATATAAAACAATCTTTAATTTAAACTCTGAGATGCATAGGAAAGGGAAGCAAGACTCTCACCTGATAAACCATATTGTAACCTAAGTGCACCTTTGTTACAAACCCTGTCTGGTGCTAGCAGCCACTGAGAGTGACCAAGGTGAGAAATTGGAGATAGGTTGCCAGTCCAGGACGTACCGGCATTACCAGCCGAATTGGATGTGAGTATGCCATTCTTCATTGAATGGAAAGCTCCGATAGCAATTGAATCCTCGAAGTAATTTGTAGGAAAACCCCCGACTGAAAGGGATATTATATCAACTCCATCGGCAATTGCATCATTGAATGATGCAAGAATATCAGCATCAGAACAACCGCCAGACCAACATATCTTGTAAACAGCAATCCGGGCAGAGGGAACTCCTCCTCGAGCTGTCCCCAAGCCATGGCCTAGTAGGCTTGCAGTTGCTGACTAAGCCTCCAGCTGCAATCGATGAAGTGTGTGTCCCATGGCCTTCTGAATCTCTGGGTGAAGCTGATTCTCCTGGACCCATTTTTCGATCAGCATGATAGTATTGAGCTCCTATGATTTTACTGCACAGCATTTCAAACAGTACGTTAAGGAAATTAATTTGGATTTTCCCTCTCTCTCTCTCTCCCACACACACACACACGTAGTCACGCACACAGATGTTATGGTGGAATTGTGGCATACTTGCTGCAAGTGAAATTAGATGAGGCTCGACAAGTTCCCTTCCATTTGCTGGGAGGTGGACCAAACCCTTCATCACTGAAACTCTCAGACTCTGGCCAGATCCCTGTGTCAAGCATTCCAATAATGACGTCGCTTTCGATCTTTCTTCTTTCAACATTTGTGGGGAAGCGCAATAAGTCCCCTGACCTAGTTGTGTGAAGTTGTTTCTTTTGACTAGCGAACACAGACACTACCCCTTCCATGCCTGAAAACCCGAGGTTATATATGTTGACATTGACAACAAATAATGAGATGGTTCACAGTATTCTTTTGGATATTAAAATTCACCCACCAGCCAGTTTCTGCGCCTCATCGTCAGCCAGGCTTGCGACAAACCCATTGAAGCTTCTCTTGTAGCTGTAAAGCAGAAAATCTGCTGCACTGCTGTTCATTAATGCCATAAATTAAATCAGTCAGAGTCTTGCTTATTAATCTTTAAAAGTAGCAGTTTTGATGCTAGAATGAGTTCTGTTAGTTTATATTGAAAAGAAATCGATCCATTTCCTTAATCTTCATGTGAACCTGATAATAAGTACAAGTCAATCTATTGCCCTTTATATTATCATAGGGTCTATTGCCCCTTCAATAAAATGTGCTTTTTCCTATCAGGACAAAATATATAAATATCGTGTGGTTCAAGAGGTGTAACTTCAAGATAAAAGCTTTTATGGTGGCAGCGAAGGAAAATAGTGCTACTTGTATATAAGTATTTAGAGGCAAAAACAGGGATACTTCAAGATAAAGCTTAATGGAAAAACATGACATTAAGACCAATAAGGGAGATATCTACCTTTCGATCACTCTCGGATGCTCCATGGCAGCTAATTATAAGCAGACTACATGTGAGGCAGATTAGGAGAAGCCATAACAGAAGAGAGGTTTTTCTGGCCATCAGAGGGGTTTCCTAAGAGCTAGTGGCCTATATTGCTGGATTACTTGAAGCAATTAAGTTGCAATAATTGGGCTTTTATAGAAGATAGATTGAACTCAAACTTTATTGGCTTCTCAGCCTTCACGAATCCTCCCGACTGGCAAAAATTTTTTTTCTTTTTTTTCTTTTGTTTTTTAAGTGGTAGAATCTACAACCAGCTTTAACAATGTTGAAGCTAGATTTGCCTTATCAAAAAAATAAAAAATAAATAAATGTTGAAAGTGTGTCGCCCATTTGCATGAAAAGCACATTTCTTCATTTTTCTGCCACTATGTTGAATGAGAGAAAATGTAGGTGGTTCTGGAAAATATATATGGCCCCGCCCCTCCCTCTTGCTCAAAGCTCTCCTATTTTTTCAGTTATTTTGAGCAATTAATTTAGAACACTCGCCACGTTAAAATCTCCCACATTGTGTCGATCAGCTTTATTGGTATTTATTCAGTCAATTTTTTATATAAAAAAATTTTGGTGAGTGCAAAAAAAATTATATAAAGGAGGCTTTTTCTCGTTTTTTCAATGGCATATTTGCCGGATTCATGAGGACAAGCCGGTCGGATGCAGATCCTCTCCTTGTTATGAGCTGTGACAAGGCTACTACATAAAATCATGAGGGCATTTGGTCTCATGTAGTTTGGCAATTGGCACTCTTGCCTCTTTTTTTTGGTCTGTTGTGTAGAAGTACTTTTATCACAATACTCGAGAAGGGCGGTTCAATGTCGATCTTCCATGTTCGTCAAAGGGCTGTAATAAACCATTATTGTTCACTCCGCATCAATTTAGGATAAACCTATTTGGTGATTGATTCTTAGAGAGAAAAGTCAAACCCCATATCTTCTAAGGCGGTTTAAGGCATGATGCCAAGAAACCACTATATATATATAGTGGTTGTAACATCCGTACAACCATTTGGGGATTATGTACTCTTATTTTTTATGACCTAGAGTATAGTAGAAACCTGTGTGAGCTATTCACTATATATATATATATATATATATATAGATAGATAGATAGATAGATAGATAGTTTTCCCATTGATTGTAGTTGTATCATAGGGGTGGACATGTTCGTGGAGACAGTTTATTTGAGATTCCAACAAAATCCATAGGACTCATCCATTTGTTGATATAGTATTCAACTTTTCAAAGTAAAAGGGATTCACTTTTTTATTAAATTACAATTAGAAGATGAACACAGTGAGAACCGTAATTTTAGCATTTTTTTCAAGTAAAGAAAATATTTGATTTGTCATAAGCCGAGACTAAGCCCGCACCTAGACTACTGCCACATCTGGGAAAATAAAAAATGAATAAATAAATTCTCAAAGCAAAACCCATAGCCACCCACGAGGGATGGTATAACTGGAAAAAGAGGGCAAAGAAGGATTAACATTCTATTGCAGCTACCCCTGTTTTTGCTCTGTTTCTTGGTGTTTTATGCTTTACGTAGTCCTGCTAATCTTCGTTTAATGGGGCTTAGATTTCTCTGCTGTCTTCAGTCTTCTGGACTTCACATCCATTGATGGGTGTAATCTTTTGCTCTGTTTCATCAATAAAATAAATTTCTTTTCCCTGAAACCAAAAAGAAAAAAATAGAAGCCTGCCAATTTCTAGTAAACTCAGGATACACAGCTGCTTTTTGTGTTACGGCTGTTGTGATAAGTATTTAGCCCATCATCTCGCTCCATTTCTTTCGGATGTCCCGTCTGTACTCTGTACTACCATGCTATAATGGATTCAGCTAGCAATGATCTCATTTAAAGCAGAAAGAACCAAGACACCTGTTGGAATTTGTCTTTAATTCTTGTGTTAACCCATTTTGTTAAGTTGGGTTTTTTTGACCCAACCCGACCCGCTCACTTATGTTATAACCCACTTTATATAAGGGGTTGTTTTTAGGGTTTCATCCTTATGCAAGGAGAACCACTTGGGAGCCGTCATTAGGTGTAAAGGGGATCTAGGGATTTTGTGAGTATTCTTACTCTTGTATTCTCTTGAACACATAGTGGATTGATCATTGCTGCCCGTGGACGTAGGCATCTTGCTGAACTACGTAAATCTTGTGTCTCCTTTTCTTCGTGTGCTTGTTTATTTTTGTGCTTGGATCGATTCACTTATTTTGTTTGATTAATCACTTCCACCACCATAGAAATTGTTTGTTTATCGCGCTTCCGCACAACAAACTGGTATCAGAGCTTAGGTTTCGGCCTAGGAGTTGGATCTGTTGATCGTTCGTATTTGGGTGTGGATCTGATTAATGGCGGAATCAAGTTCAGAAGTTTCGTCACAGAAAAATTCGTCTACAAGCACTTCATCAACGGTTAGAACTATGGTTTCGAATGCAAAATTCGAAGTTGAAAAATTTGATGGAACAAATAACTTCGGCATGTGGCAATGCGAAGTTTTGGATGTTCTGACTCAACAAGAGTTAGATATCGCTTTGGATGATAAACCCGCTGATTTGGATGAGAAGGATTGGGTGAAGATCAATCGTCAAGCTTGCGGCACGATTAGGCTTTGTCTTGCTAAGGATCAAAAATACTTTGTTATGAGGGAGACTTCGGCTAAGCAATTATGGAAAAAATTGGAGGACAAATACATGACCAAGAGCATGGAAAATCGACTCTATTTGAAAAAGAAGCTCTTCCGTTTCAACTACAAGCAAGGTATTTCGATAACTGAGCACTTGAATGGTTTTAATAAAATTCTTACTGATTTGCAAAATTTAGATGTTGAAATTTCGGATGAAGATAAAGCCTTATCATTATTAAATTCCTTGCCTGATTCATATGATCATTTGACTACTACTTTGTTGTATGGGAAAGATACAATTAAATATGATGACGTGTCTAATGCTTTGATGAATAATGAGTATCGGAAGAAGGACCAATTGGTTCATAGGGATTTACCATCAGAGGCTTTGACAGCAAGGGGTAGGAGTGAGGACAGAAAATTTGGTAGACGGGGTAAGTCTCGTTCTAAGACGAGAGGCGCATCGTCTGATAGAAAAATTCCTGCAAAAAATGAGTGTGCTTTCTGTCACAACAAAGGGCATTGGAAGAAGGATTGTCCGAAGCTGCAAAATAAAATTGGTAAGGGTTCAAATGCAAATGTAGCACGTGTGGATGTTGGGGATGAAGATTTAGCTTTAACTGTTTCATCATTGGTTGGCCATTCAGATGAATGGATTTTGGATTCGGGGTGTTCTTATCATATGTGTCCCAACAGGGAATTATTTTCTAGCTTTCAGGAGTTAGACGGTGGAATTGTTTTAATGGGTAATGATAATGCTTGTAAAACAGAAGGGATAGGAAACATTCGTTTGAAGTTGCATGATGGAACAATTAGAGTTTTGACAGATGTTCGGTATGTACCGGATTTGAAGAAAAATCTCATCTCATTGGGAACTTTTGATTCAAAGGGCTACAAAATTACTATGGAAGGTGGAGTCCTCAAAGTGGTACGTGGTGCACTCGTTGTATTGAAAGGTACTCGAAAGGGTAATTTATATTTTTTGGATGGGAGTACAGTCACGGGGAGAGTTGCCGTTTCTGATAGTTCAGAGGGCAGTGGATCTGATACTTCCAAACTTTGGCACATGCGCTTAGGGCATGCTGGTGAGAAGGCTTTGCAGGGATTAATAAAGTAAGGTCTATTGAAGGGCGCCAAGACAGGAAAATTGGGATTTTGTGAGCAGTGTACTTTGGGTAAGCATACTAGAGTAAAGTTTGACACTGCAGTTCATTGCACAAAGGGAACTCTTGATTATGTTCACACAGATGTGTGGGGACCTTCTAAAGTTGCATCTTTGGGAGGTAAGCATTGGTTTGTGTCTTTTGTTGATGATTATTCCAAGAGAGTTTGGGTGTACACTATGCGACATAAATATGAAGTTTTGGATGTGTTTCTGAATTGGAAGAAAATGATTGAGACTCAGACAGGAAGGAAAATCAGGAGGCTCAGGTCAGACAATGGTGGTGAGTACAAGTCGGATCCATTCTTTAAAGTATGCCAAGATGAAGGAATAGTTAGACACTTCACAGTCAGAGATACACCACAGCAGAATGGGGTGGCAGAACGCATGAATCGTACTTTGCTGGAGAAAGTGAGATGTATGTTGCTCGACTCTGGATTGGGCAAAGCGTTTTGGGCTGAAGCTGTGACATATGCATGCCATCTTATCAATAGATTGCCTACAGCTGCGAATGATGGAAAAACACCTTTAGAGGTATGGTCTGGAAAACCTGCTACAGATTATGATAAATTGCATGTATTTGGTTGTCCTGCATATTTTCATGTTAAGGAAACTAAATTGGATCATAGAGCCAAGAAAGCTATATTTTTGGGCTTTAGCACTGGTTTGAAGGGATATAGACTGTGGTGTCCCGAATTGAAGAAACTTGTTTTGAGCAGGGATGTTACTTTTGATGAGTCTGGGATGTTGAATAAGCAGAAGCAGAAAAATTCTCAGAAAGAGAATATGAATTTGGGTACTTCGCAGCAGGTGGAGTTAGAAGCTCCAGTGGTTACAAAGAAGACTGTTCAGATAGTTGATGTTGTTGATCAAATTGATGAAGACTCAGACTCAGATGTGGTGGAGGCACAGGCACAAGAAATTCCACAACAATTAGAATCTATTGCAGTTAGTAGATCGAGAAGAGAAATTCGGAAACCTGCTAGATTTACTGATATGGTGGCTTATGAACTTCTAGTTGTGAATGATGATATTCCATTGACATACAGAGAAGCCTCACAGAATTCAGAAAGTGTACAATGGAAAAAGGCAATGGATGAGGAGATGGAGTCGCTGCATAAGAATCACACTTGGGAGTTGGTACAGCTTCCAAAAGGAAAGAAGGCAATTGGTTGCAAGTGGGTATATGCCAAGAAGGAAGGTTCTCCAGGGAAAGATAGTGTGAGATTCAAGGCTAGGTTGGTGGCTAAAGGCTACGCGCAAAAAAAAGGGATAGACTACAATGAGGTATTCTCTCCAGTTGTTAAGCATTCTTCCATTCGAATTTTGCTAGCGTTGGTTGCACAGTTTGATCTTGAGTTGGCCCAACTCGATGTCAAAACTGCTTTCTTGCATGGAGATTTGGATGAGGAAATTTATATGACTCAACCAGATGGATTTAAAATTACTGGTAAAGAAAATTGTGTTTGCAAACTGAAAAAGTCGCTGTGTGGTTTGAAGCAGTCTCCAAGACAGTGGTACAAGCGATTTGATCGGTTTATGACAGGGCAGAAATATACCAGGAGTCATTTTGATCATTGTGTGTATTTTCGTAAGCTTCGTAATGGTTCTTTTATTTATTTGCTCTTATATGTGGATGATATGCTTATTGCATCTAAGAGCAAGGTGGAGATAGACAGGTTGAAGACTCAGTTGAGTAATGAATTTGAAATGAAAGATCTTGGTGAAGCTAAGAAAATACTTGGTATGGAAATCAAGAGAGATAAAGTGAAGGGCACAGTTTGTTTGTCACAAACACAGTATTTGAAAAAAGTTTTGCAGAGGTTTGATATAGATAGCAAAACAAAATCAGTTAGTACACCTTTGGCCCCTCATTTTAAACTTTCTGCTTTGATGTCTCTGCACACAGATGATGAGCGTAAGTATATGGCTCAAATTCCATATGCAAATGCAGTTGGTGCCTTGATGTATGCTATGGTGTGCACGAGACCTGATATTTCATACGCTGTCAGTATGGTTAGCCGGTATATGCATGATCCGGAAAAGGGCATTGGCAGGCCGTGAAGTGGATTTTGCGATACATCCAGGGTACAGTGGATGTTGGTTTGATATTTGAGAGGGATGACAGACTTGGTCAGCATGTTGTTGGTTATGTGGATTCAGATTATGCTGGTGATCTAGACAAACGTCGGTCTACTACAGGGTATGTGTTTACTCTTGCAAAGGGACCGGTGAGTTGGAGGTCTACGTTGCAGTCAACAGTTGCTTTGTCTACTACAGAGGCAGAGTACATAGCGGTGACAGAGGCCATTAAGGAAGCCATTTGGCTATATGGGTTGGTTGAGGACTTGGGGATTGTTCAGAAGCACGTTAAGGTCTATTGCGACAGTCAAAGTGCAATTTGTTTAGCAAAGAACCAAGTTCATCATGCTCGGACAAAACATATTGATGTCCGTTTCCATTTTGTTCGTGAAGTTGTGAACGAGGGGGACATTCTCCTTCAGAAGATTGGGACTGCAGATAACCCTGCAGATATGTTAACTAAGGTGGTGACTGGGGTAAAGTTTAAACACTGTTTGGATTTGATCAACATCTCTCACGTTTGAGCACCTACGGGTGTATGGCGCCTAAGGGTGCATTTGGAGGCAGTGATGATTTGATTACTTTGTTTAGATGGTTTGGTTGAATTCAAGCCAAGGTGGAGATTTGTTGGAATTTGTCTTTAATTCTTGTGTTAACCCATTTTGTTAAGTTGGGTTTTTTTGACCCAACCCGACCCGCTCACTTATGTTATAACCCACTTTATATAAGGGGTTGTTTTTAGGGTTTCATCCTTATGCAAGGAGAACCACTTGGGAGCCGTCATTAGGTGTAAAGGGGATCTAGGGATTTTGTGAGTATTCTTACTCTTGTATTCTCTTGAACACATAGTGGATTGATCATTGCTGCCCGTGGACGTAGGCATCTTGCTGAACTACGTAAATCTTGTGTCTCCTTTTCTTCGTGTGCTTGTTTATTTTTGTGCTTGGATCGATTCACTTATTTTGTTTGATTAATCACTTCCACCACCATAGAAATTGTTTGTTTATCGCGCTTCCGCACAACAGACACCCCCCTTCCCGGCTTCCCCCAAAAAGAAAAGGGAAGAAAAAAGAAAAAGAGTCCTAGCTTTCAAACACTTGGATTGAAGCTTTAACTGCTACAGTTATTTCCACCAAGGAATGAACAAGTGATTACAAATTACCGCATGCGTAGAGGGCAGAAGTTAAAGCTAAATCTTTTTTTCTTTTTAATTTCCCACGTTTCTTTTGTTTTATTATTTTGTCCCTTGTGCTTTTGAGACACACATATCCTGGAATTTCATGATGATTCATACACAACAATGGGGCTCCTTACTTGATACACACCACCATCCCACACCAAAGAAGCAGAAAGCAGAGCTGTGTTAATTGTTCCTTTAACAGTCACAGTAAAAGATAGCTTCTGCCCAAGAGATGTGAATGATAAAATGCTGGGTTCAACTTGGATTTTGAGTCCCAGCGGGGCTGTCACAATAGCTCTATATGTAGAAGCTGGCAATCCAACATTTGTGACCGTCCTGTGGAAGACGCGAGATATAGATTTCAAGGGCCAAACAGAAACAGCAAAGGAAGGGTAGTTTAGATCCCAGACAGTTCCTTTTATGACTTCAGAACAACTACTGTTATCCCCGGTGACAATTCGTAGTAACTTGGTGCTATAACCTCGCCCACACAAAAATCTTATGTAATCAAACTTATCAGCATCATAAATTAGACCAGGATTTACAGCCTTTATAGGATTGATATGGCCTGCGCCATATGCAAATTCAGCGTCCGAGTTATTCTTAACACTGGTGGAGAAAGCTGCAAAGATACACCCAATTGAAAGCACTTCAAGTTAATGTAAATAAATAATTAATTGCATTAATTTAACAAAGATTAGGAGTAATTCTATTACCTGTAGTCATTAGAGCAGACTTAATAGCAGCAGGAGACCATGAGGGGTGAAAGGATTTGATGTAGGCAGCTGCTCCAGTAGCATGTGGGCAAGCCATGGATGTCCCGGAGATTATATTGTACTGTACAACTCTGTTGTCACCTTTTACTCCTGAAACTGTGGCAATCGGAGACCATGCAGCTAAAATGTCGACTCCTGGGGCAGTTAGATCAGGCTGAAACATGATGAAAAAATTGAATTGAAGATTAAATCCTTGGAAACAAATTACATAATCCCAAATTTTAACAACATAAATCATGGTCCTTGCATCCTAACAAAATAAATAAATAAATAAAAACTTTGGATTGTGACCTTGGAAAGCAATTACATAATCCCAAATTACGGTCCTTGCTTGTCCTTTATCTTTTTTTGTCTTCTTTCCATTGGATTTGTTCTTTCTTTTCTTTATTAATACTAATATTTTAGATTCTTTTTTTTTTTTTTTTTTTTTTGTTTTGTTTAAATGTTAGGGAATGGTGAAATGGGTGTCTTAAACCGAAGACAAATTAGAGGTTAAGACAAGGCGCGAAGGCATTGTTAAGCACATTTACACAATACAAAATGAGGATAGGCACATTGGTTACCTTAAGAATGTCAGGTGTAATCTGGTTCGGACCCCTTGATGAGAAGGAGGCTACATAAGGGGCAAATGTATCATTACCCGCAAAACTCTTCAATATAGTTGCTGTTGGGTTTCTGTTAAAGTAAAGTACCAAAAAAAATCTATTAGGATTAGTACAATATATAAGTTTCCTCCTTGCGCAAAGGGAAAAAATTGTTAAATTTACATGCATCCATTTCCAAATCAAAGTGAAAAGATAAATATTTGATACCTTGTCAACTTTGTGTAATAGTAAATGCTGCTTCCATCCTCTGCACTAAGGTAAGATGCAGGCAAGGGAAAAGAGTAGGCAACATCTTTTGGGCCTGAGTCTTGCATCACAGTCCCCACCGCACCGGCTAAAAATGCCGTTTGTCCATCACTCAAGGCATCACAAAGAACAATTTTACCCTTAACGAAATTTGGGTTCAATGAGTTTTCAAAGCAATACCTGCAATTCCACAACAATTCTAATGAATTTTCCATTATTATATAATCCACATATTTGCCTATATCACCATTGCCATTATGGCTTCCTAATTACCATGAGAAATGGTCCTACAATCATGGCAAAATTGAGACACAAATTAGAATTGTCCTCATTTCTGATGTTCTTTTTCCTTTTGTATATAAGCAAACCCACAATGTAATGGACTGCTGCATATGTGCCCATCATAAAACATCCAAAGCTTTTTTCTTGTTGATCAATCTTTTGTAGTTTACCTGGATGTGGACCCATTAAAACCACCAGTGGCGTTCGGCGCATCTCCACCATAAATTATAGGATACATATCATTCTTGGGATCAAATGTGTTTATTGAAACTCCCTACAATCGTTGCAAAAGGACCACCAAAAATCACTTCCATTGTTCAGGTTTACTACTACATTGTAAGAGCTTAATTTATCCACACAAAAATAAATAAATAAATAAATAAAAAACAATATTGTGAAGTGTAGAATATGCGATTAATTGATCAAATGGTCACAACATATAGCATTATTGGCGAGTTAGAGACGATAAAGAACTGTGCATGGGAACTTACCTCATAAACATCGCTGTTACCTAACTGCACCTTGGTAAAGAACTTACGGTCAATGGTGCTAGCAGCCACTGAAAGCGACCACGGTGAAACATTTGTGATAGTAGATGAGCTGGGACCATTGTTACCGGCAGAATTTGAAGTCAATATCCCACTTTTTCATAGCATGAAAAGCTCCAATTGCGATTGAATCCCTAAAATAATCTATAGGACTGGACCCTCCAACTGAAAGAGATATTATGTCAACACCATCAGCAATTGCATCATCAAATGCTGCTAGAATGTCAGCATCATAACAGCCATCGGACCAACACATTTTATACACAGCGATACGTGCTGATGGAACACCGCCACGAGCTGTTCCTAATCCAAGACCCATTAGGCTTGCCATGCTGACTAATCCCCCAGCTGCTGTGGATGAAGTGTGTGTCCCATGGCCTATTGAATCTCTTGGAGATGGAATGTCTTTTTGGCTAAACTTTCCATCACTCCGGTAGTATTTCGCTCCAATGATTTTACTGCATTAGCATTGGGACATATGTTATATATACTTGCATTAGTGCATTATCATTGCCAAATTTTATCGTCTATTTCATCTCTCTCCAAAAAATGATTATAAAAATGTTTTGAATTTAATATTCTATTTAATTTGGCCCCAATATACAGTAACTTCTAAAATTTTGAACAAATTTGGGAGAATTACCTATACATTTATACTCCCCCACCCCTCTCCCCTCCTCAACTTTACACCAATCCATGGACATCACCACCCCTATACATGCATGTGTACGCACACATATGACATATTGTCGTCAACATTTACTTGTTGCAAGAGAGATTAGATATGGGTGTTAAGATTTACCTGTTGCAAGTGAAATTATGTGAGACTTGACAACTGCCCTTCCATTTGCTTGGTGGCGGACCCATTTCTACATCATTGAAGCTATCAGACTCTGGCCAGATCCCAGTGTCGAGCATTCCGATGATAATGTCACTTTCGAATGTTGTCCTTTCAACTTGTTGGGAGAAGCCCATGAAGTCCCATGACCTTGTTGTGTGGAGCTGTTTCTTTTCGCTTGGGAATATTGAGACTACACCATCCATTCCTAATGAAATATTCAAAGTTGAAGTCAATTTGTGAACAAACAGGCCCCTATTATAAATTTGAGGGAGATTAGGCTCACCCACCAGCCATCTTCTGCATTTCCTCCTCAGTTAGTTTCCCTACAAATCCATTGAAACTCCTCTTGTAACTGTATAGTAGAGAATTTGTTGCACTATTGCTGAATACATTCCATGGGAAAAGTCAGAAAATGTGTGACAGGACAAAGTGGGTAACCTCGTCTAAGCTAAAGCTAAGAAATTATCAATGGGGCCATTGAAAAATTTTATTTCTTAAAAAAAAAAAAAAAAGGATAACCTGTCCATGACTTCTTGTAGCATGCTCAGATGAAGGGATGATGCGGAGATATCATTCTTAAGCCGGTCACCCATATACACAATATAGGCCTGCATCTCACAATTGATATGATAAATATAAACAAATGAAAGACATCTATTATAGTCAATTAGTCTATGCCAAACCAATGACAGATAGAGATATTTGCCTTTCGATTGGCCTCAGAAGCCGCAGCAACACTACCAAACAGGGTACACACAAGGCCGAGGAGGAGAAGCCATGAAAGAGAATAGATTTGGATTGCCATAGGAGGTATTAGCTACAAACTTGGAGTTGCCTCGGAGATAAATTTTTCTTTCCATGAGAAATTTTTATAGAAGATAGAGTTGAACTGAACCTCCCTCATTTGGATACTTCAGTTACTTCTTTTTTATTGTGAAATTCAAATGCAACAAGCAAACATGCCCTAAAGCTTGCTGTAATAATGTCATCCGTGGAAATTCTCGGCATAATTTATCTGTTTTTCTTTTATGGTAGGTAGGTATATATACATCTGTATAACCTCCACTTGAATTAAAAACAAAAATTCTTCATTTTACAGGTTGTACTAGAAAAAAATAATGATTCAAGAACTTAGGCTTAAAAAATAAAAAATACTAAGATCAAAATTCAAATGTGACTTATCATAGTTGACATGGCAAAAACAGGTTACCAGCACGAAAGATCAAGTTTGGATGATTATTATATTTAGGATGCCGAAAAGTCACATGACGACCCAATCAGACATATGGTGCTTAAGTTTTAGAGCTGACTAATGACGACAAATTCCATAATATGCTTTCAGCTTGTCTAAATCAATTGGGAATCATTTGGAACATGCAGTCTTATATAACTTGCATAATTCCTTCAGCATTTCTTATTTAACTAAAGAAATAATAATAATTTTAAATAAATCATAAAATAAAATAATGAAAAAAAACAAACCTTCATCTTTTTCATTAATATTATAGTTATAATATAATGTATACGAATGACTCAAAAATGTTTTTTTCTCCCTTTTTTTACCTCAGTGTTTGAACAACTCAATTCTAATACTGGTTCCTACATGACCACATCAACCAGCTGCCACTTTTATTGTGCTTCGCTTGCAATTTCCTAATTGATTACATCACAGGAGATAAATATAATTTGGTGCCTTCATGGAAACAGCAGTTTCGAATACCTAGTGCGTTGCTGCATACCACAGAAAATCAAAACTGACCCAATCTCCTCATGAGCGTGAAGGGAAGCCATTCAACAAAACTGACTCAATCTCCTTCGGCCATAATGTTTTCTCCACTATAGCTTGCATGGTAGGCTTGTCAATAAATCATATTGATTTGGGTTTCCTAAGGTGCCAACCTAGTTGGGATGTTGGGTCTCCTATGATGCTTACGCTCTTTCAATTTAAAAATAAAATTTAAAAATTTGAAAAAAATCATATGGTGATCCAATTTCATCCAGCTCGTTTACCTAAATTGAGTAAACACCGCCGGCCCTTGAGGCCCTTCCTTGCAGCACCCTTGCCTATTGCCTATGGGTTTTCAAAACAAAACCCATGCCCGCCACAGAGTACCACCTACCTCCAAGCTCCCTCAAAATGCAAAATGTATGAAGGGAATGGATTTGCAGAAGTGAAGGGCAAAGAAGAATTCGCAATGCAGAGACCTAAATCCTGACCACCCAAGTAACCAAGGCTTCTTGACTAATATCTTTTAGGTGTTAATGATAAGAATACCCCTTAATCAACCCCATCCCCCTCTTTTTAAAAGTCATACCTGCACCACTGTGCTGCAATGAATTTGGCCAATAATTACCTTCTAAGGCAGCCAAAATCAAGATTTTTCCAGGACTTTAACCATGTGACTTTAAAAACTTAGATTGAAGTTTTAATTAATACAATTATTTCCATTAAGGAGTGGTTATTAAGAGATTATAGTTTACTGCATGTCTATAGTGCAGAAACTCGATCATAGTAAATATACTGTATCTTCTTTTCTATTCTTTTTTTCCATGTTTCGTTTCTGCTATTATCTAATTGTTTGCGCATTCAGTTTCCATAATTCCAACGCTTGCTATAATATATATATTTCATACATATATTCTGGAATTTCAAGATGAAAGATACACAACAATGGGGCTCCTCACTTGATACACACCATCATCCCACACCAAAGAGGCAGAGACTAGAGTAGTATTTATCATTCCTTCAACAGTCACCGTAAAGGATAGCTTCTGTCCGAGAGATGTAAAAGTTAAAATGGAGGGTTCAATTTGGATCTTAAGTCCCAGTGGGGTAGTCATAGTAGCTTTATATGTTGATGCCGGTGATCCAACATTTGTGAGTGTCCTGAAGAAGACGCGAGAAATAGATTTCAAGGGCAAAGCAGAAACAGAGAAAGAAGGGTAGTTTAGATCCGAGATGGATCCATTGATGAGTGCAGAACAGCTACTGTTATCCCCTGTAACAATTTGTAGTAACTTGGTACTATAACCTTGCCCGCACAAAAATCTTCATGTAATCAACCTTATCGGCATCATAAATTAGACCAGGATTTACAGACTTTATGGGATTTATATGGCCTGCCCCATATGCAAATTCGGCGTCAGAATTATATTCAGCACTCATAGGAAAAGCTGCAGAACACCCCATGAAAAGCACTTCTTTAGTCATTGTAAATAATTAATTGCATTAATTTAACAGAGATTTGGAGCTATTCTATTACCTGTAGTCATTAGAGCAGACTTAATGGCAGCAGGAGACCATGAGGGGTGAAAGGATTTGATGTAGGCAGCTGCCCCAGTAGCATGTGGGCAAGCCATAGATGTCCCAGAGATTATATTGTATGGTGCAGCTCTGTTATCACCTTTTACTCCAGAAACTGTACCAATTGGTGACCATGCTGCTAAAATGTCGACTCCCGGGGCAGATAGATCTGGCTGCAATGTAGTTAAAATGGTTGCAATGAAGACTAAACCCTTGGAAATTAGCCTTGTGCATCAAGATGGATAGTGTAAAAACAACTACATAATCCCAAATTTTTTTAACTGCAACGTAGTTTAAATCGAATAAAGATCAAAGCCTTCTACCCCACTTCAGAAAAAAAAAAATTTTTTTTTTTTTTTTTTTTTACCCATATAGCGAAGAAGTTAATTTGTTTAGTACCACCTCGCACGCGACTATAATCAAAGTAATCGACCTAAATCTCCTTGGTTCTAGTGTCGAATAAAGATTAGTACTCCGTATGTTACATTAGTTACCTTGAGAATGTCACTTGAAATTGGGTTCGGACCCCTTGAGGAGAAGGAGGCAACATATGGGGCAGATGTATCATTATTCTCGTTACTCTTCAATATTGTTGCGGTTGGGTTACTGTCAAATGTGTAAAAAGATTTTATAGAGGGTTTAATGTATCAGACTAAAGCTTCTTCCTTGCTGGATCCAAGGGAAAAAATTCATTGACTTTGCAGATCAGAGTGAAAGATATGTTTGATACCTTGTCAATTTTGTGTAGTAGTAAATACTGCTTCCATCGGCCGCACCAACGTAAGATGCAGGCAAGGGAAAAGTGAAGGCAACATCTTTGGTGCCTGCATCTTGCATCACAGTTCCCACCGGCACCGGCCAAAAATGTCGTTTTCCCATTACTCACGGCGTCGCATAGAACAATTTTACCCTTGACTAAATTTGGGTCCAATGAGTTCGTAAAGCAATACCTACAATTCCATAATTACTCTTATCAATTTTCCATTTTCATATATCATGTACAATATTTGGCTATCGTCAGTATTTGCATTAAGGCCTCTTAACCAAGAGACGTGGTCCAAAAATGTTGTGGTCATTGAAATACAAAGTAATTTTAGGGGTTTTTTTTTTTTTTTTTTTTTCCTCTAATAAACTGATAGATAAGAAACCCACAATGAAACCCATCATGAAACATTTTAACCTTTTTTCAAAGTTTTCACTGCAGAAAAGGGCTAAATATCAGTGGAAATAAGTAAGGACAGAATACAGTTCCGCCGCTAAAGATAGTTTTTAGTGAAGGATATTTGTTACCCACTTAATATTTCAGTGAGATTTCATCTGGGTCTACTCAATTTCGTATTTTATCAATCAAAAATCATCTGGGTCTTAATCAATCCAATCAAACAGAACCGAACAATAGTTTGCCTCTTGGTAGAATGGGATTTTCAGGACCAAAAAAAAAAAAAGAATGGGATTTTCAGAGACAGAAAATTCTTCCATGCCATAATTTAGCAACCATAATTTCCTGTCGCTACAAACCACCTTAGCCACGGTAATTTACCATTGCTCAAGGGCCTAATTTTAGGTAAATATGTTCGCACTGCCCCCATATAGTGAGTGATATACGGTTTGACTTCCCTTGGTATAAGCTTTAGCTAGCGATGGTAATTTTACTATGGCGGTCACTAAAGATTGTGTTTCTTGTAGCCTATTTCCAGAGTTCTTTTGAATTTTATTTTTTTTTTTGTTATTAATATTATTTAATATTAAATAAAAAAATTATAAGCATGATAGAGTAACCTAGAATCTCAACAAAATGAAAGAGTTCTTTTGTAGTTACCTAGACACGGACCCATTAAAACCACCGGTAATATTCGGCGCATCTCCACCATAAATTATAGGATACATGTCATTCTTGAGATCAAATGTGTTAATTGAAACTCCCTGCATACAATGCAAAGAGACCCTCATAAGCATGATTAATAAAATTCCCATTTTCCAATCATTAAAAAAAAAAAAAATGTTTAATACAACATTAATTGTCCAATATAGGATAGGACAGGAAACTTACCTCATAAACATCACTGTTACCTAGTTGCACCTTGGTAAAGAATTTACGGTCTATGGTGCTAGCAGCCACTGAAAGAGACCACGGCGAAACACTTGTGGTAGTTGCAGAATTGGGACCATCATTACCGGCGGAATTTGAAGTCAGTATCCCATTTTTCATAGCATGAAAAGCTCCAATCGCGATTGAGTCCCTGAAATAATTTCTGGGAATGGACCCTCCAACTGAGAGAGAGATTATATCAACACCATCGGCAATTGCATCATCAAATGCTGCTAGAATATCAGCGTCGGAGCAGCCATCAGACCAGCAAATTTTGTACACAGCAATACGTGCTGATGGAACACCACCACGAGCAGTTCCTAATCCAAGGCCCGTTAGGCTTGCCTTGCTAACATAGCCACCGGCTGCTGTCGATGCAGTGTGTGTTCCATGGCCTTCTGAATCTCTTGGAGACTGGAATGTCTTCTTGGGGAAAAATTCCTTCACTCCGGTAGTATTGCGCTCCAATGATTTTACTGCATAAAATTTGGACGTATGATATATTCCATTAGCATTGCAATCATGGGCGCAGCTATTGAAATTGAAATTGAATATGGTGGAGTGTGCATGCATTCGCATATATTGAAATTTAATATGGTACTAAGATTTACTTGTTGCAAGGGAAATTAAGTGAGGCTTGGCAAGTGCCCTTCCATTTGGTTGGTGGCAGACCCATTCCTTCATCATTGAAGCTTTCAGACTCTGGCCAGATCCCAGAATCGAGCATTCCGATGATAATATCGCTTTCGAATGTTGTCCTTTTAACTTGTTGGGAGAAGCCCATGAAGTCCCATGACCTTGTTGTGTGGAGCTGTTTCTTTTCACTTAGGGAATATGGAGACTACACCGCCCATTCCTAAAGATTCAAGTAATTAAAGTCTCTAATAAAACATAAATAGGCCTCTATAAAATTTTGTGGGGGAGATTAGAGGTTCATGCACTACCCACCAGCCATTTTCTGCATCTCCTTCTCTGTTAGTTTCACTGCAAATCCATTGAAACTCCTCTTGTAACTGTAGAGTAGAGAATTTGACGCCATATTGCTGAATGCATTCCATTGGAAAAGTTAGGCCATGTCAAATCTCAACGCTTAGAAATTTTCATGTGTTCAATATTTTTTTAAAAACCTTTTTGTTTCTCTTGAGGCATTACTGAAAGCCTCAATTCGGATCATGGAAAGAATTCATTTTTGAGCAATTTGGAGCTTCTTTTACTTCCTATTTTTTGGTCGACAAAAACATAATTTTATTAAATTAAAAAATATACAACATTACAGCCCACACCCAAAAAAAAAAAAGAGAGAGAGAGAGAGAGAGAGAAACTAACAATAACCGCCAACTTAACAAACCTATACTAGCAATAAATTCAAAATTAAATTTCCTAGGAATTTTATTAAATTTCATTTTTCTCATTCTTTCTAAAATTCAAATAGAGCTCAAAATTCAAATAAATTTAAAATTCAAAAACTTAAAAACAAAAAAAAATAATTAAAAAAATAAAAAAGAAAAGAAAAGAGAGACCAAAGCTATTATGATCAATTTTGTAGCTAACGAATATATAACAGAGGTTCTCTGCATTGACATATCCGTATACATATCAACAACCTGCCCAAGACTTCTTGTAGCATGCTCAAGTGAAGGGATGATGCAGAGACATCAGTCTTAAGCCGTTCACCCATATACACAATATAGGCCTGCATTCACAATATGACAGAGATAGACAAAAATGAAGTCCATTAGCATCAATTTGCCTAGCTAGGCCAGAAAAACAAGTACTATTCAAGCACCAACACAGTCTGATTAACTATGAAAGACCCCAGACCCTAGGTCCAAACCAATTCCCACCCTCATACATGCATGGTAGAACTTCTTGGTCATGCACAGGGTGCTCAAAACTAGGCTTTAGGCTCAAAGCTATAAAATGTATATAAAGGCAAATATAGATAGAGAGATTTGCCTTTCGATCGGCCTCAGAAGCTTCAGTGTCACTAACAAGCAGTGTGCATACAAGGCCAAGTAGGAGAAGCCATGAAGGAGAGTAGCTTTGGCTTCTTGCCATTGGAGGGGTGAGCGATAAACTTCAAAGTCTTACGTGCACTGGAGATAATTTTTCTAAGTACGAAGAGAAATTTTTATAGGAGAAAGAGTTGAACATTTGGATACCTTTTTGAGTTGTTTATAATTTCTTTTATGAAATTCAATTGCTATGTTTACCCCTGCAGCTGGCAGAACCGCCCAAAGCCGGCTTTGATAATGTTATATTGTGGAAAAACTAAGGCAGCTGACATATATGACCATATAATTGAATTAAAAACACAAATTTTTCATTCAAAACTACAATGGTAACAGACATTATTGTATTAAAATCCATACACCAAGATCAATGTTGTGGCCTTCTTCATCCCACTCTAAATACGTACCCATGAGCATGAAGCATTCAAGCTTATGTATTGACATTTGACACAACTGGGATATAGATCGAGCTCTTCAAAGTGGGAATGGACATTGCCAAACAGAGTATAGCACAGACTGGCGGAGCCGGCCGCCCCGGGGCGGGGGGGCGGACGTGCCCCCATAAGCTCAACCATTTTTTTCTTTTTTTTTTTGGTGATAAATCACCATTTGATAACCATTCCTAACATAATACCAAAAAGGGGAAGGTGGTAGTCATTTGGAAGCAAATATACAGTCAATTTGTAATAAATTGACAAAAATATCTTGTTTTGGAATTACATTGGCAAATTATTATCAAAACGTAATTTTTCTAAAGAAAAAAAAGGGCCTCCCTTGAATTTTTCACTTCCCATTTCACCGAATTGAAGCATAGTGTCCTCATTTGAGATAACTCCTGGTTCTACCCTTGAGCACAAATATAATTTAGATGACCTATGATAGGTGATGGTGATGATGAATAGGACCAAAATTATACGTGTGGTACTTGCATTTTTGGAGCCTCACTTCCAAGATTTATAATGACAATAAATTTCGTAATAATATTCCTACAACCTGTCTTATACAATTGGCAGTCCTATGAAAAAGTCAAAAGGCTTGGAATAATAATCACCTCATCAGAAATCAGAAAATAAAATAAAAATGAAAAATATATTCTCGATCTTAGATGGAGCTGGGTGAGGTTATAGCTCAACTAGCTCGTCTTAGCCGCCTGTTAGAGGTTCCTAACAAGTAGGATGTTACTATAACTACGTCTAAATAAATAAACAACTCTAGTGACCCTCTCTCACCTTTCTTTTATTTGATAACAAAATAAAAGGTAAATTGTATTTTAGGGTCAAAAGTTTGGATCAAATTTTATTTTAAGGGTCTAAAATTTAAATTGCACCAATTCAGTACTCAAATTATTAATTGAGTTGTAATTTGGTATCTGTTGTCAAAATTTTCTATATTGTTCCTACTTTGCCTTTTTTATGAGTTTAAAAACCTTATTTTATCCCTATCAACAACTAATAAAATTTTATATTTAAACAAATCTGAATCAATTTTATCTTTTTTCTCTCCCTATATTACCTCTATCAACATCTAATAAACCTTTATATTTTCTATTTACAAAACACAAATCCGACGGAATAATTCAGATCTAATTAAAATATAAAGGTTTATTAAATAGTGATAGGAGTAAAATAGGGTTTTCAAACCCATAAAAATGACAAAATAGGGATAATATTAAAAATTCTGATAATAAGCCCTAAATTGCAACTCAACTAATAATTCGAGTATTAAATTGACACGATTTAAATTTTGAATTTTAAAGTGAAACTTAACTTAAACTTTGAACCTTTAAGTACAATTTACCTAAAAATAAATAATAAAAAAATCATATGGGATTTTTAAAGCTCAAAAAAAAAAAATATCCTATAATACAGTTATACTTTTAACTTTTTAAGACTTAATATGACATTTAATTTGAAATTCTTAAGATGGGTATAAAATTATATAACGTGATTTTATTTTATTATGAATCAAAACAGCATTTTCTCAAGGAATTATCATAGAAAGTTTTTAAATGTTTTTTATTTTTATTTTTTTTTCAAAAAAAAAAACTTTTCCCGAGTTTTGCTCCTTCCATCCAACCTGAAAGAGCCGTTTGAAAATGCATTTTTTTCGGTTTTTCTGTTTCTTCTGATTGGCTTTGGAAATCTGTGTCTCTTTCTTCTTCCCCCCCTAACCTTCTCTGCAATTCTTTGAATTGAAATCAAATTTCAAGATTCTGATCTTTTCCGCTCATCATCCATCAATTCTTCAACTTTTTATCGTAAGTTTCTTACGCTTTTCCTTACCCTCTGTTTGTTTCTCAGGAAAACTGAAGAGCAAAGGAAAAAAAAAATGATTAAGAATGATACCCATTTTCATAACTCTCCATTCTATCAGTTTCCCGGGAACCAAACGGATAATTAGGTAATTGAAAGGGAAAACTGAGTAAATCAAAGAAGAAAAAAAAGCTTAAGAACGATAGCGGTTTTCATTATCATTTTCCTTTCCGTTCTGTCATTTTTCCGAGAACCAAACGGATAAATAGGGCATTGAAGTCTTCAATTCTTCTTTGTATGCGATGCTTTTTGCGTGATTTGGTTTTTGATTGTTGGCATTGTTGATTACTGTGAGGATAACCATTTTTCTTTCCATTCTATTCTTTTCCTGGGAATAAAATGGATTATTAGGCCATTGAATTCTTCAATTTCTCTCTGTACATAAATTTTTCGTTTGATTTTGTTTTTGATTTTTGGCATTGTTGATTCTCTATGAGGGTTTGATGGGATTTTTTTTTTTTTTTTGGGTGTGGGATTGGTGATTTGATGCGGTAGGTTTGGAGGGGTATAGAGAGAAGAAGAATCCATGGCGTATAAGGTCGATCACGAGTACGATTATCTATTCAAGATCGTACTGATTGGAGATTCTGGTGTGGGGAAATCTAACATTCTTTCGAGGTTTACGCGAAATGAATTCTGTTTGGAGTCTAAATCCACCATTGGTGTCGAATTTGCAACAAGGACTTTACAGGTTAGTTTGAACGTTTGTGATCTATATGATTGTAATTTGTTACTTTCCTGTGTTTTGATTTTGCTCATTGTTATACTACTGCAATTTCGAATTTTTAGGACATGGACTTTTTGATTAAGCCCTTGATTGTTGGTTATACGCATGTGTATTCTATCCATTTAGAGATAATAATTTCCATGTTTTCCCCATTTCTTGTTAAATTATATATGCTTATACATTAGGATTTCACATGATCCAATTCTTGTGGTGTTCTTCTTGATGACATTAATCAATATGAGGGACATAGATATAACGTTACTTTTTTTGAATATGTATCTGAACTGGATGACATTTGCAAGGTAATATCTTGCTTTAGTAACCTCTGCGCGTAGAAATTTTCTAGACATTGGTTCGATGGCTGTAAGTATGGAAATGCCTATTTTAGCCTCATTGGTCAGTCATGCATAACAGCATTGTTTGTCATTCTGATGGTATGGCAGTAAGCCTACCATGTTAATTTTTTTTTAATGTATTTTCATATTTCCATTTTGATTTGTGAATAATTAAATGTGTGTCTCCTCTATAGTGGTGGGACTTAGGTTTTGTTGAGATTTGGTATCACTTTTAGTTTGAATCTAGGCTAAGCATCTAGGATTTGAACCCGCAGAGAGAGAGTTGAGCTATGAAATTTATGCAATAATCTCATGCTTGTCTGTTGACATATGATGATAGTCTAAGTGACTAGCATGTGCCTGTCATGAGTAGTGTTGGGATCTTCAGAATTATTAATATGTCTATAAGAACTAGTTGAAGTCTAACATTTTGCATTATTACGTAGGCATGCACTTCTTACCTATTGATTAATGTTGGACACTTTGCAATAGAGTACCCATGTCCACACAGGCAGCATCACATTTGACACTTACAAAGTGGAGCCATATTTATTCACCTTTTTTCCTTACCTTTTCTTTTCTTTTCTTTTCTTTTCTTTCTTTCTTTCTTTCCTTTGTGTGTGCATGGGAGAGGCACATTTTGCCTTTTTTCTAGGGAAACATTAAAATATTTTTACATTTTTAATCTCTACATAATTGATGATTTAATGATTCCCAAGGACACACGTTATACTCTTATGAAAAAAAAAGGACACATGTAGATATAAGCACATGACGTTTAAACATATACATTTGTGGATTTTCCTATTCTTTCCAGGATATATGTGCAAAAACCTTCTGGGATTTAACGATTTAAACAATGGAGGGGAAAGTACCTATCTTTCATTGGAACTTCTTTTATTTTTTTGTAATTCAAGAAAAGGGAAGAATTAATTTTATATATGCATATATGATGCTTTATGTGGTTTGTTTATATTACCTAATGCACTACTTATCCAATTGATGACTTGAGAATATTAATGTTTAGATTTGGGTGTTTTCAGTGTTATTATTGATAGTGGGTTTTTGTAATGTGTTCTATTCCTCGAATGTTATTTAGTTGAACTTGAGAAGAGTGAAGATTAGCATTCTTTTTACCCTTTTTTTTTTTTCCTTTTTTCAGACCTTTTAGATAATTATGTGGTTTTATGGGGAATGGACTTTTGATTACATTTAATGCTCTGTAATTCGTTTTGGCCCAAAGGTGAATGAAAATGTGAGTTTAGAAAATAGTTATTATGCACCATCTAGCTTAACACAGAATAATCTAAAATAATCATTTGGATGGCATCTAAATGCTGTCTACAAGGCAAGAACATTTGTTTAAGATGTGTAGTCTGAAAATTGAACTGAAGAGGAAATTGGAAGAATCTGAAACCAGTCTAGATTTTTTAGATATGGGGTTAATTAATATTGGTCCTTGATGTCTTGATCAAGTTGGGATATGGGGTTCATATGCATGGCTTGTCCCTTTGGTAGACTGGTAGTTCTAACATCTAACACCTGCACAATTACCAGATCGAAGAATTGGAAGCAAGCTTGTGAAAGTCCATTAGAGATGTATATTAGATTTTAGCAATTACTGATTCGGCTGTTTATTAGTTAGGATGCCATGAGTGGTGGTTTGCCGCAAGAGTGCTCCCCTTGCGTGGGTCTTGTGTACACCTACAATTAAGAAAATTTAGAGGACCCAGATACCTGTCTTGTGAGACTGGAATTTTTCTTTTTCTTTGTATGCATATTCTACCTGCATTAGCTGTTATATTTTGTGAATTCAGCTTGTCAGTTTTGATGCAGGTAGAGGGGAAGACAGTTAAAGCACAGATATGGGACACAGCTGGTCAAGAGAGGTATCGAGCCATCACCAGTGCTTACTACAGGGGTGCTGTCGGTGCACTCTTGGTTTATGACATAACCAAAAGGCACACCTTTGAGAACATTCAGAGGTGGCTTCGTGAATTAAGGGACCATGCCGACTCCAATATTGTCATCATGATGGCTGGAAACAAGTCTGACTTGAAGCATTTGAGAGCAGTATCAGAAGAAGATGCTCAGGTCTTGGCTGAGAAGGAAAGCCTCTCATTCCTTGAGACCTCGGCATTGGAAGCTCTCAACGTGGAGAAGGCATTCCAGACCATTATGTTGGACATTTACCACATAATAAGCAAGAAAGCACTGGCAGCACAGGAGGGAGCTTCATCTGCTGGGCTTCCTCAAGGCACTACCATTAATATTGGGAATCTATCGAGTAAGTTGAACAAGAGAACTTGTTGTTCTCCTTAAGAAGGTGTTCCTCTGTACGAGGAGAAATAGAAGCGAAAATGCAGACATTTTTGTTCTTTTGTGACAGAAACGTAGAATACCTTCTACCGTCTATCATAAATTTTCCTCTAGAGGCCATGGTGAGAAGCCAGATATCTAATTCATATGGTGAGAAGCCAGATATCTAATTCATATGAATCATAGTTGAACATGGCAGTGTTAGCAATCTCTTCTCTGACCTGATGCTCAATGGTGTGAAGAGGTACCCATGGGAAACTCACTGTAGGCAGAGGATAGATGAAAGAAGAATTGTAAGTGTAATTTTTCGTATTATTATTCTTATAATTACTTTCTCTTGACCATTTGTAACGGCATTTTTATTAACTTGTAATAAATTTTTCTGCTGCCTTTTGATATGTACAATGTTTTGTGATTCTTTAGAATACAGTTCAGGTGTGAATGGTTGGTAGGTGCAGTGTGAACAGAAGATTGATGAACTCACATTGTTGTAGCACTCTGTTAATGTGATATGATTTTATTTATATTTTGGGAGCAGGAACTTTAAAGATTGACAACGGTAAAATTATGAACCACTTTATTTATTAAAAAAAAATTAAAAAGGCAAAAAAATTGAATGAAAAAAATGGGAAAAAAAAAATGAAAAGAAAAGAAGGAAAACGGTGATCTAATAATAAAACCCACCTTTTTTCTTTCTCTCAATAAAACATACTCTGGGGACAGCCCCTCTATTTTATCAATTTGGGTTCGATTTCTCTGAAGAGCAGTTCAAGAATTAATTTCTAAATGCACTAGGCCGATATGGGGGAGTGCACCCTTAAGATCGCCCGGGAAAGAATTTAGTCGAGGTACGCACAAGCTGGCCCGGACACCCTGACCGTCACACCAAAAAAATATAATAAATAAAAAATAAAACATACTCTGCCTTGTAAGCTGATTTGTGGCTTTAGGGGTGGGGTTAAGGGTAAAAATTTTATCATTCGCAGAAAGAAATTTTTCCTAATGGGAGGCAGCCTAGGTGGTAATGGGCCACAAGGGCAGCAATTTCCAGAGGGGCAGAGTTGAGACAGTCAATGATGGCTATAAATTTAATTATCCCTTGGTCAAGACAACTGTGGTATTCTTCTGTTAATTATATGGAGAATTTTATGTGATTTCGATATTTTAGAATTCATGTGCCTCTTTTTTTCTGAATTCTATATTTGATCCAATTGGTCTCTTTTTTTCCTGAGTGTTTTGTATCTTGTTCTCCGTGTTTTGTTGTGCTTTTATTGTTGTTTTTGTCTCTGGGTGGATCGAGTGGTCTTGAGGTGTTTTATTTGTAGTTTGGTGGTATTATTAATAAATTTAATTTTTGCCTATCAAAAAAAAAATTGGCCTTGGTTATTTATAAAGCAAGAAGCTCAGAGCTTGCATGTGCATAAATTCTTGGTGCATCGGTCCCTTTCTTATTGAGTTGTTTTTTGGTGTATTCCCTCGAAAGCCAAACTTCAATCATTTCACAGGAACTTTTCAACTTCCCTCGAGACACTTGCAATCTTCCATGTTGGCCTTTTGGTCCAATGGTACGTAGTTGTGCTGCTGCCCTGGCTAAGCACTAAGCAGGTTAAGATCAATTTCAACACATGATGCCTCAAGGCAGTGATCATGAAAAGAATAAAGGGGAAAAAAAATCTCTCTTTCACAATCAAAACAACTTTCATATCCTCTTTTCCTCATTACTAACCTCATTTGCCTGCCTTCTCAACTAAAACTTTATTAAGAAAAAAAAAAGGTTTCTAATCTTATAATTATAATTACCTCAAAAAAGGTAGAAAAAAAAGTGAAAAATAGATGACACAAATGCGTCTCCGAGGTTCATAGGGTCCATTTGGGAATTCAAGAACCTAACCAGGTTGATCGTCTCCTTTAATACTATTTGGTTTTTAAGTAAATAACTCACACTTGATTTTAAATTAAAAAAAAAAAAAAAAAAACTGTGCTTACATCTTATTTCATACACAAGACTGAACAGTGTTAATCCTCCCCCAGCCTCCTAAAATAATAATAATAATAATAATAAGGAACTTACCAATCAGAGCGAAATTCAAACTATTGAACATCTTCAACTTGCCCAATTTATATATACTTTTGCCAAGCATCCCCTTAAGTACGTAAAGCATTCAAACCAAATAAATTCTCCACTAAAGACAGCCTCACTTGTTTAGTGGTAAAGCAACTAAAAGGAAAAAAGTGATCTGTGTTCAAGGGCATCTTTTGAGTCAAGAAGAAGAATAAAAACCCCTTTTCACCAAAAAGAAGAATAAAAACCCCCCACTAAACTTTTAACCATTTCCTGAAGAAGTTAATTTTATGATATGACCTTAAATATACGTCAATATCAACTTCTATATATATATATATATATATATATATATATATAAGAGAATTTATGATAGAGCATCGTCCCATTAAACATGATGGGGCAATAAATAAAAATTTTAAAGTAAAACATCTCTTCATTTAGAAAATAAGCTCTTTTGGGTTTTTTTTTTTTTTGTTTTTTTGGCTCAATAATAGGGTTCACACCCGAGAATAGAGATTTTGGCAACTGTGACTGAAACCATACAATTCTTCAATTGGATAGAGGTTTGCTGCCACCCTTGAGTTGATTGGTTTAATAGGGCAACCTCTTGAAAACAATATTGCATACAAGATTTTCCTGGGACTCGTATGCATACACGTTATTTCTATGAGGGAAAAACTTGTTAGTTGCATTGACCTTGGTGAAATCTCTACTCGTCGTGGCTGAGATGTTTATTGCCTGAACTACTGGAAGAATGGTGATTATATATATAGTCTTGAATAATTCACTGTAACAATGGTTTGAATGAGGTCAGTGAAGTTTGGCATGCTTGACAGGAATGGTGTCCATATAAATTATTCAATTGCTCTTTTGTAGGCTTTGCTGCATATTTCCTTCTCATAAAATTTTCTAATTAATGCATTAAATGGTCTTCAGGTGCTATGCATGTATTTTAGTTATGAAGTATGACAAGCACTGTGGCTTGACATTTTGTTCTCTGATGACTATTGGGTGGCCTACCCTGAATATGGGTCGGTCATGATAACATGATTGTGTCCAGGACCATTTTGTTTTTTTTTTTTTTCTGAGAAGAAAAAAATAGACTCACTTATGCTATGGGGGTTTTTACCCTCACTTTTGTCTTTGATATCTTACGTTCCAGCTTGTACTTGGTCATGCCTTTTTAGTGGGAGGGTAAAGGTGTTTTGGATGGTTACATCATGGCACCCATTTAGAGTACTCCTTCCTTCTTATTATTCTTAATCTGGACACCTTACAGGTTGTGGTTAGAACCAGTGCTACCTGTTTATTGCTACTTCCAGTGTCATTTGGATGTTGCAAAGTTATTGCTTCTGGATATATCTGTGTTGTGGGCATTCGGAGCCCAGAATTGTGACACGTAATCCCATGTAATTTTTCATCCTAGGCAAGCTTGGGTATTTACTCCAGTAGCTTAGATGCCTAGCTAGGCGGTTGATGAATGTGCATCTGATCTAGAGCATATCAAGCACATGGCTATATTATCCGTTCAAATTATTTAAAATTAAATATATATAACATTTTGCATCATTGATCCTTGTGAAATTAAAAAATTATATGTACTCTAATGCTATTAGATCTATTTCAACGTTTTTGATCAATACATAGTCCTACCGGCCATATCCTATCATTTGAAACACATACAGAGCATGTTCTCCAGTATCACAATCCAACTTCCCACAACATGTGGTTCTTGCTACATCTGCTTTTGTCCATCACTTTGAATATATGCCACAAAGATGGAATTATTAACTTACTCATAATGGAATGAGTCTGATATATCAGTGTCTAACAAGCTCTCATGACCAAAAATGACTTGAATAAATAATCATAGCCATGGCTTCCGAAACCATTTTTCTTCGACCATCCATTTATTTTTAATCTATTGTGGTTGTAAAATCGTCTAGTCGAATACTTAAACCCCCCACCAAAAAAAAAAAACATCTGATCAAACACCGGCCCTTTTGATACAAAACACGCAACCATTGACGATGGGTGGTAGCCATTACTTGATCAATCATAACTATGCTAACAGCTTTCTGATTCAATTGCTTGGTGCAAATCAAAAGTAAAGAAACAGTCGTGCGTAAACCTCATCGATCGGCATGTGGGTAATTTCATTATGTTGTTCAGTTTTTGTGAAGGAAAGCAAATGCATTTGTCCGATCCTCATCATTTTTAGAGCATGATTTTTGGTGGAGCTGGACTGTGAAAGTGTGCTCAGGCTACCATGAACTTAAGGAGTGGCTGCTTGTACGCACTACCCTACAAGAAGTAGTGGAAGTACGTTCGACATAAATTAAAGCAAATAGCTTCTTATATTTTCACCAGGGTTGTTAAGAAAACAAGAAAAAGGAAAGGAAATTTGGAACCTAGCTTACACTAGTGACCATTACACTACAAAATAGTCACTAGATTTCAAATAGATAAAAAGTACTTGTACAAAATAAACTTAAATAATAATTGTGATCTATGTCACATCGAAATTTCAAAATATGCAAGGATCCATGTGGTGATTTTTAATATTTGATTCGTATCGGATGCTTAAAAAAAATTTCACACATAAGGTGACTCTCTAAATGGTAAAATATGATTTTAGGTGACTAATAGATGTGTATGAACGTGGAGCACTCAAAGCCGAACACATTGTGTTAGCCTCAAGATTTTTAAAATTTAAAAAAACAAAACAACAACAACAAAAAAAGAAATGTCAGTGGCATTTAATTTATTGCTAATTAAATATACATATGGTGGTATTGGAATATGAGAATATATAAAAACTTGAATATTCAACTCCAACCATTGTTGGAGATTAGTTTAAAATTAATGCATATGAGAATATGCCCATTAACCGCCCTAACAATGATTTAGCATTTCTCTGGGCCATGTTATAATTTAAATGTTCAAAAAACTTATTTATACAACATTATCTTATAGCTTTTAGCTTTTTTTAATTAATTCAAAAGGTGCTTGCAAAAGAAACAAAAAGGTTAAAAATAGTAGTCAAAGATCAAAAATCTTATCCTATGGTATAAAAATTTGATGCTTGAATACTCCTAGCTAGTTGTTTGCAGGAGGCCCCTTTTAGACTTTTTGGATAGTCTAACCCTTTAGCTTGCTGTATACTGCCTGTGTACAGGGGCCGCTGGCCTTTTGTTTTGGTGCTTTTTGCGCCCTTTTGTTAATAATAATTCATTACTCTATCAAAAATCACCCTCAGCTCATATGAAAATATTTAATATATATATATATATGCAATAGGAATGTTTGCTTAGAAGCGCTACATCAAGATGCTAGGAACTCATAAATTAATTAAGGAAAGAAATCACTACAGCTTATTTATACTGATTTTTGTTTCAAAAGATCCCTCCAATATATGCTATCCCCATTGATAAAGGTACATCACTTTCTCCTTACATTTCGAAGCCTATAATAGTAATAGGTTTCTTTGTTCTTACATGTAGTGCAATATATTGTAAATTAAATTATGAATACCATCAAAAGAAGAAGAAAAAAAAATACATCAACTAGTAGCTAGTTTTTATCAATCATTATCCCTTTCTTCAATACTAAAACACATACCAAAACAACAGCAAGCTATACCGGCCATTCCATGTTTTACCAACAGCTAGATATGGACATGACCTACTTTAGACTTACTGCCCAAGGAGATTAAAGAAAACTAGTTGCATTAGATGCTGTGCCCATTTAAGTCTAACAACGACGTCTGAGTGGAAAAAGTTCCATAGTATCTCTCTTATGAAAATCATATATGGAGAAACTTTTTCTTCCTTTTTTTGCACTTTTTTTTCTAAGCCTTAAACTATTGTTCCATCCAAAGATAATGGAGAACCTCCCACAGTATACCCTAGCTAAGACTTCTCCCCCTATAAAAGCAGAGCAACGTGAACAGACTACTCACCCACAGAAGTTCCCATCTTATCTTAGAATAAAGAATTTTCTTGTCACCTCTTTGTGCTGAAGTTATAAGTTTGGACCATCTTTCATTAGTAAAGATGGAGAGGGAAGAAATGGAGAAGATTAAGAGAGGTGAAGTAGGAGAAAGTGATGGAGAGAAATGGGTTCAGGATTCGTCGGTGGATCATAAAGGAAGGGTTCCTCTTCGAGCCTCCACCGGCGGATGGAAAGCCTCTCTCTTTATCATCTGTAAGGATTATATTTAGCTCATTATACATGATATAATTCATCGAACTGGTTCTAATTCTTTTCTTCATGCTTGACCCTATGTTACGTTATTCACATATTTTCATTTACTTTCATCTGTTCTTTTTTTCTTTTTTCTTTTTTGGATCAGCAAAAGGAAAACTTTAAAATTGAAATAAAATGACACCCTACCAAAAGAACAGATGACCCCACCAAAATACACAAACTGTTCGTGTTGGTAGCTCCTCTCTCTCTCTCTCTCTCTCTCTCTCTCTCTCTCTCTCTCTCTCTCTCTCTCAGAGACAAACAGTATGATTTTGTTGCAATACATGTACCTACATGCATGTGACACCAGCTTCATTTAAAAATCAAGTTGATCAGAGAGTTCAAATAAATTAATGAGAATTAATTATGTAAATGCATCCTCATGTTTATGCGGAGGGAGTCGAAAAATATTTGCAAATTGTCAAAGCTTTTCCATCTTACATTGGGCTGCATTTTGGGCAGGAAAACTAGGTACTAACTAGTTCAGGCCCAAATTGTATGCTATGCTTTTTAAAATTCTCTTTCATCCTTTCATATATATCATTATCCCAGTAATTTTTTTATTATTTTCTGGTGCAGCAATTGAGTTTAGTGAGAGATTGAGCTTCTTTGGAATTGCAACAAATCTCATCTCATACCTCACCAAAATTATGCATCAAGACCTAAAAACAGCAGCTAGGAATGTAAACTACTGGTCAGGAGTAACAACAATGATGCCCCTAATTGGAGGATTCCTAGCTGATTCCTACACCGGCCAATTTCCTATGGTCCTGTCTTCATCCCTCATCTATCTCATGGTATATCATGTCTTCTAACTAGAAAAATTTCACTAGTAATATTAATGTAGTAAGGCCAATGATAATGTTTTTTTTTTCTTTTTTTTACTGTGGAAATTAGGGTTTAAGCCTTTTGACGATGTCTCAGTTCATCCCAAGCCTAAAGCCATGCAATATGCACTCATGTCACAAACCTAGGAAGATTCATGAAGTGGTTTTCTTTCTTGCCATGTACTTTATTTCTCTAGGAACCGGAGGACACAAGCCCTGTTTACAAAGCTTTGGAGCTGATCAATTCGATGATGATCACTTGGAAGAAAGGAAGCAAAAGATGTCTTACTTCAACTGGTGGAACTTTGCACTTTGTTGTGGGCTCCTGCTCGGTGTAACTATAATAGTCTATGTTCAAGACAATGTGAACTGGGGTGTTGCAAATCTCATTCTCTCTATTGCCATGGCTGTGACAATCATGATCTTCTATGCAGGGAAGCCTTTTTACCGGTATAGAGTGCCGGAAGGGAGCCCCTTAACACCTATTTTGCAGGTTTTGGTTGCGGCAATAATAAAGAGAAATCTACCTTATCCTTCCAATCCTGATTTGTTATATGAAGTTCCTAAGTCAAAGAAGTACTCCCAAGGAAGGCTTCTATGTCATACAAACAAGCTTAGGTAAGCAAGTACATAAACTACTGTTAGATGATAACAGGTTGTCATAATACAGATGATTAAGGCAGTGCTTGGATGTCCATGGATATTGGCCATGGATCACTACATTATATGTTATTATTTCATGTTAATTGGAGGTTAGGAACTATGTCATTCATAAAGTGCTCGAAATTAAAATTTTATTTATTAAAAAAAATGTAAGTTTACAGATCTAACACTTCCCAATATCCAATTAATTTGAAATTTAGTATGCATGACATGCATGATAGAAATATGTAATCCAACGGTTGGATTAGCGAAATATGATTCGTATAAAAAGATATTGACAGATGTAAGTGTAAAAAGTTTTACACCGGGTGTATATATATATATATATATATATATAATACATTTAATGCATTCATACCCACTAAATTATTTTTGTATTCTAATTTTACCCAGAATGGTAAAAAGATATATATTCTGTATTATTTTATCTTTATTGTGTAGTTTATGCTATGAGGAAGGATATTTTGGAAGATTCATCAAAACTGAAGGCATTTTTTGTGTCTTAGGGTTTTGGGGGTTGGGGGGGGATGTGGTTGGGGTTGTGGTGTTATGATCGAATACAAACCTACTCCATAAGTTAGGACCCCCAATCTCTTGATTTTTTGGAGATACTATTACCACTTCAAAATGATCCTCCCACAGTCCCACACTCTTCACATGAGAAGAAGGGAAATACCACATTGGCTGTGAGGCTGCACCGGTTGTTCCTAGTACATGTGTGAGATATGAGTGTCTTTATGGCATGTATAGTAATTTTAGGATAAAGAAATATTGTGATTTCATTTTCATAGTCAATTAGTGATTGATACATTATACTTTAAATTGATATTCTAATACATTTTGATCAACAGATTTCTCGACAAAGCTGCGATAATTGAAGACAAGGAGAATCTATCGAGTGGGAAGAATCAACGTCCATGGAGACTAGCCACGGTGACAAAAGTGGAGGAATTAAAGCTTGTTCTAAATATGATCCCAATATGGTTAACCACCTTAACATTCGGAATATGTGTTGCACAAGCAGTCAACATTCTTCGTTAAACAAGGTAGTACAATGAATCGAAAGATCACCGACGGTTTTGAGATCCCACCAGCTTCCATCTACTGTCTTGCAGCCGTTGGAATGATAATCTCCGTCTGCGTCTATGACAGGATCCTAGTTCCATTATTAAGAAAAGCCACGGGCAACGAAAGGGGCATTAAAATCCTCCAAAGGATTGGTATTGGCATGATCTTTTCAGTGTCATCAATGGTTGTGGCGGCCTTAGTCGAAAGAAAAAGGCTAAGAGTTGTAGAGAAGGAAATTATACAAGGAGGGAAAAATGGACCAACAATATCTATGAGTGTGTTTTGGCTAGCTCCGCAGTTCATGATTCTTGGTATAGGAGATGGGTTTACTCTTGTTGGCTTGCAAGAGTATTTCTATGACCAAGTGCCTGATTCAATGAGAAGCTTAGGCATAGCTTTCTACCTCAGTGTGATTGGAGTTGGGAATTTCTTAAGCAGTCTTTTGATTACTGTGGTGGATCATGCAACAGAGAAGGGTGGGACAAGTTGGTTTGGTAAGGACCTGAACAAGAGCCGTTTGGACAATTTCTTCTGGTTGTTGGCGGCCATGAATGGGTTGAATTTGTGTGTTTATGTGTTCTTGGCAAGGAGGTATTCTTACAAAAGCGTGCAGATGAGTGTGGTTGTGGCTGATTGCTATGCAGGTGACAAGGTGGAGATAATGGCATGAAATCCGTTACTTCAAATGTAGGTGATGGGCTTAATCATTCAACAAAAACAAGAAGAAAAAAAAAAGGGTGGGTGATGGCCAAGGAGCTTATGTCCAATATATGTGGACTTCATAGGTTTTTATAGGCACGTGTGTATATGTCCAACTGTTCGGCATTCTAGTGTTGTAGGAATATGGGCTCTTAGGCACCTTTGACTGTGTTTGTGGTTTGTGGGCTTCTTCGTTGTGTGTTTAATGTCCATGTTTGGATGTTCGGCCAAAATGACAGGGATGAGAAAATGAGGAGGCTTTGTGTATGTCTTATTGTCATTAATTCTTTCCTACTGAATTCTTAGGGGAATAGGATCCTCTGCACTATGGGTCTCCATCTCCTCGTTTGACTGACATGGGAAGGGAACTTTTGACTTGAATATGATTTTGATGTCAAAAGGACAGTAATGACCCAATTTAATTTATTTCCAATTGATATATACATAATTACATATATTTTAACTTTCTAATATTATATAACCTTCCAATCCAATTAATGCATGGACACTTACCCTTGTATTTTAATTGTCATTTTTAATGGATATGACAGAATATTATGAAAAAATTAAAATTATTTTGTATTTTAATTTTTTTTTTTTTACGACAAACAAATATTTTGGAACATTTAAAAAATAAAAGATATTCTAAAAGCCAAAAGGGGACGAGTGGATTAATAATTGAGATGAGCAGCAAGTCATGAAGCATGCGTTCATCTTGTTGTGTGTAGAATGTACGATGAAATCATTTCCCTCAAGGCCAAAGCAAAAGATTCCTTTGCAGCATGAAATTGTGGACAAGTTAGATGGAGGCTGAGATTGAAAGCAAGATGCCATGGCAAAAATCAAAGTGAGATTTTTGAGGTGATAGGTGAGGTTCATCTTTCCTCTTCAAAACTAAATTTAAGGGGGAGGCAATGGTCCACATTGGCCAGTAAATGAGCTCCTTGGGAAACAGCTGCCATTCCATGTGGCATTGCTTTCCTCTCATTATTTGCAACTTGGCCTTCTTATGATCAGAAAAAGAAAAAAGGTTGGCTTTCTCTTGTGCTGGGTGAGGGCTTTATTTTTGTGTCTTTTCTAAGCCTATGACACTCTAGTTAGCCTATTCTCAGCTTATCAAAATACCCCTCTTTCTAGGTGGCTACTCCAACACAATTAAAAAAACATTGCCTACCCTTCGTTGGAAATACTAAAGTTGACAGCTTCATTCATCCAGGACTGATGATTACCTTAAAATAATTCATGCCATATGAGTCGATGGATGAATTTAGTGAATGTAGCACCATTCTTTCAAGGAATAGTAATTCAATTAATGAGATATGATAAAATTATAGATTTACAGAGTATATAAGCTAGACAACTATTTTCTTTTCTTTTTCTGACTTTGGCCACTTGACGGAGGAACTCAAATCTCACAAAGGTGTGAAACTCATATTATGGGAATTAAACATCTTATGCAGTTACGAAAGAATTGATAAAACTAAAGGTATGATCAACTCCTAAACCCAAGACTATCCCAGCTCTAACTCACCTAAGTAAAACCACTAGGCCATGAAAGTGTATGGTTGGATATCATTTTCCCTCTTAATAGAAGTAAATATAAAAGAATTATTTTCTTTTTTGAGGGGCTGCATCCACACCTTCTAGGCTTCTATGACTTATTTTCACATCCCTTTTAATGAAGAATAGGTGTGGATTAAGCCAAAAATGCTATGAAAAAACTCTTTTTTTTCCCCTTAATGAACTAGTGAATAATGAATAATGAATAATGAATAATCTCAAGGAAAAGGCCAAAAAAAAAAAAAAAAAAAAAAAATTCACTGGCCCAAGTGCCCAACTTACTCAAAGTGAGAGGGTGGACCAGATGCTCAGAGCCCAGTTCAATAGATGCCTCAACAACGCCGAAGCACCGTACCAGATGCTCACAGCCAAAAGAGATGCGTCCGCGCGTGTGACTCTGCATTCTCCTCTCTCTCCCACCACTCCCCCGCCTGTCTCTCTCTCCTAAACTGCTCCCACTTCATCATCACCTCTCTCTCTCTCTCTCTCTCTCTCGAAAAATTGAAGTTTCAATCATGGAGGACGCTTTCAATCCCTTTCACGTCCCACAACAAAGCAGAAGAGACAAGCTTCGAGTCACCATCCAAAACAACCAACAACAACAGCAACACCCAACAACCTTCCAACTCACATCGCCTTACGATCCATCACTACTCACACCCAACACCATAACCTCCCCGAATCCAGAACCTTCTAGAAGTTTCAAGCCAAATCCAGAGCCTTCTGGAAGTTTCACGACCTCTTCTTCCTCAAATCCTAATCAGTTCCTCTACATGTATCAGTCATCCTTTCATGGCGGTGATGCTGTGCCTGCAACTGGCCAGGGCTTGTCTTTATCTCTATCTTCTCACCATCGTCACCATTATCTTCCTTCACAATTGAATCCACAGCGATATGCCTCGGTTTCGAGCGACGAATCGTTGAAGAGTTTGGTCCCTCTTGGTCCCTTCACAGGCTACGCCTCCGTCTTGAACCGGTCCAAGTTCTTGAAGCCTGCGCAGCAGCTTCTGGACGGTTTTTGTGGCGTGGATTTTGAAATGATGGTGAATTCTCCGCTGGAGAGTGTCGGCGATGGCGGAATTGTTGAAGATTCGATCGGTTTTGGCGATCGCGTCGAGCATCGGTGGAAGAATTCGGGCCTGGTGTTGCTGCTCGACGAGGTACGTCTCTCTCGCTCCTATTCTGCACGAAAGAAATTTGGTTTTTCTACGCTCCGTTTGGTTGCTGAGAAAATGTTGGAAAATGAAACAAATTACTAGAATTCTAAATCTTACGGAGTAATATTTTTGGAGCGTGTTTGTCCGTGTACTCTGAAAACTGTTCTCTCTAAAACTGAAAACTGTTTTCGAAAACGCCGATTTCAAAATACAGCAAGAAATTTTGAGAACGTACTGTTTTCGGTGCTTTTACGTTTATCAAATTTTTCAAAAAGTAGCTTGTAAGAGTACTTTAATTTTCTGAACCTTTTTTTTTTGTTTTATTTTATTTTATAGTTCTGATAACGGAAAATTGTTTTCAGATAGTACACAACCAAACCGGTCCTTAGGCTCCGTTTGATTCTGGCATACGAAAAATGAGGGAAAAAAAAAAGGGTAGTATTTGTGATTGTTTAAGAGTATGGGATTCAGGATTTTTTTCTTTTAAAATAGAAAATTATTTTCTACTCCGTACGTTTTTTTTTTTTTCTGGGCAACCAAACAAGACGAAACGAAGAGCTTCTTCCTAGTTTAACGAACTTTTTCTTCGTGATTTGTGTTTCGGTCAAGAATTATAGGCAATGATTAAAGTTCCTTTTGCATTCCTAAACCTTTATTTTTAGTCCACAAATGGTCCTTTCAGCGTAGGCTAATGGGAGTTGTAGTAGGGAAGAGTTTAAAAGTGACAACCTGAAAAAAGGTATCTAATGGATTGCATTCCATTATTCGTCACGGAGATTGATGCCTCAGCTTACTTAGTCACTGTGCATAAAGTAGACTTGAAAGGAATCCATCTAATTTCCTTCAGTGTGAAAAGAATTCTGCAAAAGCATCACTCCTCCTTTTAGCATTTCAATGGAAATTGGCATTTCTTTCTTTTTCGCGTTAATATATGTATACTCTGTAATTTATCAATATATGAAATACAATTTTTAATATAAAATTAATATAAATTACATTAGTATGTCATCATTTAATCATCATCCTATATATATATATATATATATATATATAGGATGATGATCAGGTAAGCACGTGCTGATATATCTTATATCAAAACCTGCATTGGGAGTTGTATCTTGTACATTAGTGAGATGTGAGGTGCATTGAATCAATGCAAAGGGTACAACTCCCAATGCATAGTGCTGATGTAACTCATATCAACACGTGCTGATAGGATCACCTCTGATATATATATTTAATCACATGTGCTATGTCGTGCACGTTTCAACGTCTTCTCTTCTCTTCTCTTCTCTATTTGGTCTCCATGTTGATCCGATAAAATTTAAATATTTTTTTGTATGCATATATAGCATATAGAATCTAGATAGCATTACAATCTGATATTGGTATTCGTTTAGATTTTTAGGTATGTATATGACACATGTCTTATATGTGAGTCTATATCTACAGTTGCATATTTGATGAATAAGGCTTTTGTTATTTACAATTGCATAACGATTGCATATTTGATGAATAAGGCTTTTGTTATTTACAATTGCATAACGATAGTCAGGTGAACATGTATTGATATAACCTATATCAATCTTTACATTAAAGATTATATCCTGTAAATTAGTAAATTATAAGATATATTGACCACTACACGCATTACATTAAATCTGAAGTTTCCATATGCATAATAAAAGTAAATATTAATAAATAATAAAATAATAAATATGTTATATAAAAATGTGTGCAATGGGAACGAGTATACAATTGCTCGTGAGGTTCATTTCGTTGGAATTGAATGAAACTGATGATTTGATTGTTGCTGGCAAAGATATCAGTTTCTTGGGGAAAGATATTCATTTATTTACTGGTAGTAGACATGGCAAAAAGATGTATTGTCTTGTCATATTGAATTATTTCACTATTCCCTTTTTTTATCCTTTTGTTTTGTTTTTGGTTAGAATGCAATTGCTAGTTGAGCATGCAAACCTGTCAGAAATAATTGGTTGGCTCAAGTCGTTTGCCAGCTCTGAGTAAATGCTGTATGGGTTTGCATCCTTGGGCCAGAGCCTCTGGGCCTGTGGCCTGTGGGATATAGGCTTGATGCCCATTATTTTTACATTTTAGGCTTTTAGACTCTTTGTGCTATCAGGGACTTTCATCCCTTTTGCTATCAATTCTCCATTTTCTTTTTTTCCCTTTTTTTCCACCTAAGGCACGCAATTCTCGACTCGTGCAATGTAGCATTAATCATTTTGAGTCTGTTGCACCCGTTCAAATGTAGCCAAAAAAATGTTAAATTGGGCCACACACCATATCATCAGATTGAGGATTTTGCCATGTGTAATTACAAAGCTTAATTACACATGCTGTCTCATTTGTCAATATGTGACCAAAATGATCCTCAATATGATGATATGGCATGTCTTGGAATTCATGCGATATCATCTGAAATATAGGGAGAGCCACCAATCCACCCATAAGGGCACCCTCATCATATCTTTTCTCTTATATTTAATATGTTGTTCTTCTCTCTCAATTTTGGCACGATGACCACATAACTCCACAAATCCATGTTTTACGGATTTGGTTTATCACCATGATTAACTTTATTTACCAGTATTAGTCAGCTTCCATTCAGTGCATTTTGATATTGGTCCACCACAATGTTCCCACCAAGATAATAGTAATAATGAGGATAATACATGCTCTCACCATATATATATCACCCTCTACCAGCAATGACCCAAGGCAGATTTCACAGTGCACTGAGAAAATATTTTTGTTATTGGGACCTATAGTGAAGGAAAAATATTTTTGTCATATTCATGCTCTTAAACCTAAATTTTGTTGGGAGACTAATCACTAAGCTCGTAAGATTGATCTTAAAACTTGATGGAAATAGGGTCCTTGGATCTAAACATGTAAAAATAGGCTACATTTCATTATGTCATTGTTTGTAGTGTAATTATAGATTTTGTGACTCTCATAGAGGAAAATCAGTCCACCAAGTTACATTGATTGGTCTTATGAAAAAACCCTTTGCTTTTGACTCTATATTTCTTGCATCATTATTATATATTATGACGTCTTACATAATATGAGTGACCAATTCCTTCAAGAGATTTTCTATAATTTTGTTCCCCCTTTATCTGTACTAGGTTTACAAGAGATATAAGCTATACTGCCAACAGATGCAGTCAGTTGTTGCATCATTTGAAACCGTTGCTGGGCTTGGAAATGCAGCTCCCTACATATCCTTTGCTTTCAAAGCCATGTCAAAGCATTTCAGTTGCTTGAAGAATGCCATATTGGACCAAATTCAGTACACTGGAAAAACTCTCGGTTATGATAGCCTTAGGAAAGATAAAACCCCAAGACTTTGGACAGGTGACCAAGGCCTTCAGAGCCAAAAACCAGTTCGTAAGTCAGCCTTTCTTCAACATCCTGTTTGGCGATCCCAAAGAGGACTTCCCGATCATGCAGTAGCTGTGCTCAAGAGTTGGTTGTTTGAACACTTTCTACACCCGTGAGTGACTTTCCTTAAAGCATTTTCTATGACAATTTATCTTAATGCAAAAATGAAAGCCAATAATATTTTGAATCCGTTTTCAATATAATGTGGTAATACAACAGTTCATCTGTGTACATTTCAGTTATCCTTCTGATTCGGACAAGCAAATGTTGGCCCAACAGACAGGTTTATCAAGAAGTCAGGTGAACATTTTTCATCATCTTTGCCATCAGGAGCTTAGGGGGATCGGCTGGCCCCTGAACATTTTTGTTCATTATTTTACACCTACATTTTTCCGCTGATCACGTATTTAAATTGGGAAAAATACAGTTTCACCAGCTCAAAAACACTTTGCACCCCTCTAGTTTGTTTTAATTCAAACATTTTTCTTCATCCTCGATATTGGGTTCATAGGTTCATATTTTTTTTCTTAATTTCTACTTGAACTGAAAAGAAAATTTGGGCAGGTTTCCAACTGGTTCATCAATGCAAGAGTAAGAATCTGGAAGCCAATGGTGGAAGAAATTCACTTGCTTGAAACAAGGCAAGCTCAAATACCACCAGAAGCAGAGAACCAAAATGCCAACCAGCCAACCAACCACCACCAACCTTTGGCAAACTCTCTACTTTCAGAGAAACTGTTCTGGAACATACCCGCCAATAAGGCTCAAGATTTCCAATCCAAACGCAGTAGAAATGAGCCTTCCAATACAACTGAACCGATTCATGAAGAGCAAATGAGCTTCTCTTACGGCAATTTATCAAGCAGTCATGACATTGGTGTAAGCAGAAGCAAAACAGCTGAAAGCAGTGGCGTTTCTTTGGCACTGGGTCTCCACCAGAACAATGGAATTGGGCTGCCAGGGCCATTCTCTATGAACATAGCTCACCATTTCAACCCAGAAACAAATTATGAAGTGTATTTGAGAAACAGTTTTGAGGCACAAAATCGACATCTTCGAAAGAATTTAGGTGGGTAACCACCACGCAATTAAGTGGGCTGAATCAATTTCTTTGCTTCCCCATGCATGCTTAGTATAGAATGGTGACTTAGCTTCATAGCAAAAATTCCAGGAGGCATGCTCTCAACAACTGCAGAGTAGAGGAGCAAAGACGATAGGTTGCTGGAAAATCTCCTCTCGTGGAAGTAACAAGGTTTGTTTGACGTTTTTGTCATAACTTTGTACAAACTTGGTGTTGAATTTGTTACCACCATGCAACCCATCTGCAAAGTATTCTTATCTAATGAGGGAAAGAGCAAATCGTTTGGATTAGTTTGTAATAGAGCAAACCTGTGGTGACACAATGCCAACACTGTTATTGGTGACCTATGAACGCAAACCTGAGCGATATAATATGTGCCCTTTTCTCAAATATGAACAGTTTTTATCATTCATATGTTTATGTCTTGCAGGGTAAATATCAGAAAACCACCCTTGAGGCTTTCAACAATATTAGTGACCTTGCCCTCTAGGGTTTATTTTACTTCAATCAAACACTAGGCAACCGGCAACCAATCAAGAACATACTACATACAATGGTGGTGGCTTTAGAATACTAACATGGATTTAACTTCAAAGCCTATATGGAAATTTGGAAATGGGTCATTCTTTTAATAATATCTGATTTTTAAACAAACCAATTCAACGCAGCCCATTACTTTAGCTCTACCACAAGACTGTGATTCCCCCCATATGTTTTAAATCCACATTAAACCTAGGTCCTGACCCCACTGTCTTTTCTTGGGAGGTCTTTGCAGAAAGCCCGTACGGCTTCCACTTCAAGGTTTAAGAGATATAAATATTTAAACCCACGGCTTCCACTTTATAAATAGGTAAAAAAATACCATCAAATTACAAGGACTAATGATAACCCTTAGCCAATCTCCAACTCCATTAACCTGCTAGTGGATTTGCAAGTAAACCCAAAGGTTGGCATGAGTAGTATGTTAAAAATTTATAATTAAATTTTTTTTTTAACCTCATACAGTGACATTCATAATTAAAATTTTAAAATCAGTAATCATATTTGTGTTTAAGTATTCTTGTAATTTGGCTGATGTTGCCACCTATCTTTGTCCAACTAGCGATCAAAAAAATATCCCACAATTTTGGACGACTCGTTTTTCATGTTGAGTTTTTAAATGAAAGAAAGCACGGGTTTTGAATGTCTCATTATTATTATTATTATTATTATTATTATTTGTCGTTTTGAGTCCCTTTATGTAATTCTAACGTTGAAAGGTATATGACACCTAAAAAATCACATGATAAATGAAGCCATTGATATGGCAATGATTGTTCAATTTAAAGAAATTAAGGAAAAGGGTATAGAGAAAAGCATCTCATTTGGTACTTAGGGGTTTGGTAGGAGCTCGGTTTGAAAGGTTACTATTGGCATAGAAAAAAGCTACTATGAGAGACTCTACATAGATGTACTAATGAACTCTCCCCTTATGTTAAAGAGTATTATACTATTTGCTCCTACAGTATTGGTCGAGGTTAAAGAGTATTATACTATTTGCTCCTACACTATTGGTCGAGGTTTTGGATGTACTTTGGAGATGCCATTCTTTCATTGGAACTTTAACCTTGTGTTTGGTTGGGGGGAAAAGAGGAGAGTAGGAAAGGGGAGGAAGGAAAAGAAGAGGGATAGGGATAATTATGTGTGTTTGGTTGAGGGGAATGGAGGAAGGAAGGAAAGGGGGAGGGAAGGGGCAAATCCTTCCTTTTTTTTAATTTTTTGGAATCCTCCCAAAAATGGAAGGAAAATGGGAGGAAAAAAGGGGAATTGATTTTAAAGACACATTTACCCTTATGTTTATTATAATTTATTATTACTACTACATATTTAAGGGTAAAATAGTAAAATTAATATTTATTATTTTCATTCCTTTTTCTATACCAAACACACAAGAGAAAAGAAAATTATATTTCCTTCTATTTTTCATCCATCTATACTACCTATAAAAAGATGAATATAAGAAAAACTTTTGATTGACTAATATACCCTTATTTTAATTTTTAAATACACAACTACCCACCCTTCTGCATATATAGGAAATATAGCAATATGGAAACTATAATTCTAAAACACATACCTTAATATATTTTAAAACATATACTTTAATATATAAAACACAAATAGGAATTCAAAGAAAACCCTAAATCAAATACTCCATTTAATACTATACATATAATCCTAAAACACGTTGACTTCGTATCTTCCTCTTCCTCTCATTCTCTAGCAAACGAGAATGACCTGTTAGAGGCACACCTTCTTCTCAGCATAGTCACAAACTAAATATCCACATCATAGAGACGATACATGGAGACAATACCGGATCTCAAGGGGCTATTGCGTGAGTGTTTTATACTTTTATTATGTATTTCTTGAAATTATGTAAGAATTCATATAATGCTGAATTTGTTTGTAGTTGGGGGTGTTTGTTTTCAAAGATTTTGGGTAGACTAGAAAAACCCTTGAATATGTTTTGATCGTAACGTGGAAATTGTTAGAATGGGTCATATATGTATATGATATATGATAATTATTATTATTATTATTTTGCTTGAATTTGGTTGTTGATGGGAATGGAGAGGGGAAAAGAAAAAGGAAAAAAATAAAACGAAAATCTCGATCTCCACTCTCTTTTCAATATCTAAGTGAACAAAAAAAAAATGTAGATGATGATACCATATAAAAATAAAATTGAGAATTTTTTTATAGAAAAAGTAAGAAAAACTATATTATGAGGGATCAATTTCACCTTTTAAAAAAATAAATTAAATAATATTTGAAAGCATCAAAAATATAAAATATAGAAAATAAAAATAAAAAAATTATGTTTGCTACTTCCCTTTGGAATGTACATCTCAAATTAAAGTAGTAAATTGCCACAGCCCACGTAAGATAGCAAAAGACAAATTTGTTACTTTTTTTTTTTTTTTTTTTGCTACCTCCCTCAAAGATGCTCTTGTATCATATATTAAATTATATTATATCCATACTACCTATAAAAGTTTATACTTTAGAAACACTTTTGATTGACCATTGCATCCTTATTTTAAATTTTAAATATTTATAAATTTTTTTATTTAAATAATATTTATATGCAACGCACGTGTGCCCATATCTAATCAAACCAAACATACAAAAAGAAAAAAAGTTTCTTTCCTCTAATGATAGAAAGTCTATTCATCTCATCTTTTCTTTCTTCTTCTTCTTCTTCTTCTTCTTCTTTTTTTTTTTTTTTTTTTTTAATCCCTCCTATCAAACATAACGTAACAGGATTAAGGTCCAAAAATTTCCTACCCGTCGGAAAAAAAAAAAAAAAAAAAAAAAAAGAAAGAAATAGGCGCATTGTACTGTTGCGTGAAATTATGCATGCCAACATAAAGCCACAAAAGTCAGTAGAAAATCGTGATAAATCTCGATTCTTGACAATAATGAGAGAGAGAGAGAGACGATGGTGAGTGTGAACCACGTGACATTAAGTGAACCACGTGGCGAATAGAGGCTTCCTTGAAGAAATCGTCCTCACTTATGCACACGCCACTCGGCACGCTAACAGTGGGAGAAGGCATTCACCGACTTTTAACAGCGATGTTGCCCTTTCAGACGTGTCAACCACTTCATCCAAACCTCAGCTTTGGTCGGGAATATTCCGAGAACAATTTTTCACATATTCGATCACGGAGAACAGCTAATGCTTCCACCCCTGTTTTTTTTACTGTTTTGAGTAATATTATTGTGTGCGCATGTGTATTAGCGTATATGTTGACGGATCAAAGGATCTACCTTTTTTTTTTTTTTTAAACCAGGAATTTCTTGATCCTTTGATCCGATTAATTCTCTCAGCATGAATAAGCTTACCTAATTCTTTCGCCCAATTTAATTTTATACTCCTTCCGTCCCAAATTGTTTGAGCCATTTTGACTAAACATTCATATTCCGTATTAAGATAAATTACTTAATGCATTATCATATAACTTATTAATCTTAACTTTTCAAGTTTATCCTCTTACTTTATATTGTGTTCATGGTTAAGGTAATTATAATTATAAATATAAGAAGGGGCACATTGGGCAAATAAAATAATTTTTTATCTTGATTTTTGCCCATGAACAAACATTTTAAGACTTTTTAAAATGAAAATTATTTTCAAATAAAGTGAGACGAAAGGAGTACCATAATATGTCACTTGTAGTACATTCATGAAAAAATATCAATGCACTCGATCATTCTAAAATGTGTTGCAAATGTTAGTGTTTTTTCATGAGTTTTTAAGCTAGTATCTCATGTAACATGAGTACATGACGTGTTTTAGTGCAAAATTAAACATGACCAAAACATGAGCATTTCCAACTGAAGGCCAACATTCCTTCCTTATGTCAAGGATAAATTCCACTAATTAATTCCAAAGAAAGTGAAAAGTGAAATTCAAGCACGTATTAAAGTGTAATACTCTATATAAGTTTAGCAATCAGCAGTCTAGCCTAGGGATGTAAACAGGATAGGTTTTTTCGAGGCCTCGTCCCATCCCGCTTCTAGTGGGAAGGGTTTGGGTTATTATTTAATGGGGTAGGGGCGGGTTTGAAATTTTCTTAAGAACCGTTAAGGTTTGGGGTAGGATTGGGATTTTCATTAAAAACCCATTCCCAATCCGCCCAGATTATCTACTCACTTTTACTACTATACCTCTATTAATACATAATAATACACTTATGCCATCTATAATATATAAAGACCTCTAATTTGTTAGGTTACTTTTTGCCTTTGTTAGGATCCTGTTTCTATTTCTTGTCCTTTATTCTATTATATTTTGTTGCTAGTTGTAATACTTTTATTGAAAGAAATTATTGTTATTGCGTGACTCATTTTAGTTGTTATATTGTGTTTTATTAATATTTCATGTAGGAAAATTGAAAGTAGTTTGATGAATTTAATGAATGAATTTTAAATTTTTTTTATTATAATAAATATGGTAAAATAAAATAAATTATTTTTTCTTAAAAACAAATTTATATTATAAAACGTAATCGATTTTTTGTATTCGTCCCTTTCCGTCCTGTTTTCTCTCAAAAAGTATAAATGGGATGAAACATGATGGAAATGGGATTTTTAAATTTAAATAAAATGGGAATCAGAATTGAATATTAAATTCAAATTAGGTTTGAGACGAAGTTGGGACAAGATAACCCTGATAGGTTGGGGTTGGGAGAAAGCACCCCATACCAAACTTGCTTCAGTTGGCATCCCTAGTCTAGCCTTGCGGTTGGTCAAACCGTCAAAGAGTCTAGCAAATGAGTTGAAGCCAACTTGCAACTCTGTGTTTTGTCGTACAATAGAATCGAGTGTACAGAATCGAAATGGACGGTTGGGTTAATTGACGATGACGTAAACCGTCACGCTTGGTTTTTTCTCTTTAGCATCTACTTCAAAACGACGCCATCTTGAATCACGCTGGTGGACTAAAACGACGTCGGTTCGAATTAGAAAATAAAAAATGGCATCCCCAAAAGAGGAAAAAAAAATCACACACGCACCTCCCCTCCCCCCTCTCTCTCTCTCCGTTCAAACAACGCCAAGAGCGAGAGAAGAAAATGAAGTGGAAGCCGTGAAGAAAAAGGAAAGAAGAACGTCGATGTTCGAGCTGGGTTTCTGTGAGGATTTCCGATCTTAGGGTTTCAAAATTCCTCTCTAGTTTCGCGGAGTTCTTCTTCGCTTGGTTTCAGATTCTAGGGCTTTTCATTCTTCCCTTGAAACCTATATATATCGTAGAGTGACTCTGTACTTTTAGAGAGAGAGAGAGTGAGAGAGAGAGAGAGAGAGAGGGAGGAGAAGAAATCGAGAATGCAGACGGAAGCTAGGGTGGGATTGGTGGTGGAAGGAGGGCAGATAGCTCTGAACTCAGCGCATGGAGGAAACGGCGTTGATGGTGGTGCGAGGAAGTTCTCGCAGAAACAGCCGAAGCATGAGCTGCAACAGCAGTCGCAGATCGGTACGATACAGCAGCTTCTCGCCGGAGGCATCGCCGGTGCGTTCAGTAAGACCTGTACGGCGCCTCTCGCTCGCCTCACCATTCTTTTTCAGGTTCGTGTTTCGTACATTTTTTGTTGTTTTTCCGGTTCCATGAGAATAATATTGTTACTACTTTATTTTGGCATAGTTTGGTTAGCACTTAGCACTATGGAAGTAATTATTTTTTTGGCTTCCGAAGCTAAAAATCGTTGCGAAGAAAAAGCAATTCTAGCTCTCAAAATCCAAATGAAATAAAATAAAACAGAAAAAAAAAAAAAAAAAGTATTGTGTGCTTCAGAAACTAAAAATTGTGGCGAAGAAAAAGCAATTCTCGATTTTAAAATGAAGAAAAATACTTTTGGTGGTATACTTGTACACGGGTTTACCCTTCTTTTGCTAATATATTCTTACCTTTTCATAAATAAAAAAAATCAAGAAAAATAGTTCCAAAATTCTAATTGAAATTGCGGTTATACCAAGCCTACAATACCTAAAGGGGGGTTGAATAGGTATTATGAATAATCTTTCCCAATTTTAATTATCAACACAATAAAACTCTTTTACCACAATCAAAACAATCACACATAGCAGGTATAAAAGCAAGTAAAAGATTGCACAAGAGATTTTTATGTGAAAAACCCTAGATGGGAAAGATCATGGACCTAGTCCAGTTGAAGCAAATCCACTATGAACTCAATGAGTACAAGACACACTTATAGACCACAAGGACTCGTGTAGTTGTCTTCACTCCCACGATCACACACGATCGATCTTCGTCTTCACGGCTTTGGTTGCAACCAACCTCTTCACAGCAATGCTTCCACACAATAAAACTCTTTTACCACAATCAAAACAAGTAAAAGATTGCACAAGAGATTTTTACGTGGAAAACCCTAAATGGAAAAACCATAGGACCTAGTTTAGTTGAAGCAAATCCACTATGAACTCAATGAGTACAAGACACACTTACAGATCACAAAGACTCATGTAGTTGTCTTCACTCCCACGATCACACACGATCGATCTCCATTTTCATGGCTTTGGTCGTAGCCAACCTCTTCACAGCAATGCTTCCTATCATGAACTCGCAAGCTTGATCACTATCACAATGGACTCACAATCATCAAAGGTTGTGAAAGGTGTGTGGTTTGAAGGTCTCTAGAGCATGTATGTGAAAACCTAGGTTAAGGTTCTCTAGAGAGGTTTTGAGAAGATGAGGAATGTAAAACCTAAATGGGAGAGGCTTGCTTAGCCCTCTTTGTAAAAACAAACCCTATTTATATAATCTAAGACACCCCAAGTGACTTGAACACATTTTTAAATCAAATAGGAAAGTTTTGAATAAGTTTTAAAACTTAAGTTACGAACCCCGATCAATCTGGGTCCAAGCCCCGATTGATATGGGGGTCACAAAGGCAAAATGCACTTTCTGGGATAGGCACCGATCGATCGGGCCCTCAACCCCAATCGATCAGGATGTGGTAGTGGCTAACTAGCATTTAGAAAGCACCACCGATTGATCCGGGTGAGACCCTGATCGATCCGTAGTGTGCTAAATAGGCCAATTGGCTACTAAAACACCACAAACCAAGCATATGATCACCTTAATCACCTAAAATGATTTTGTGTTCAATAAACTTCTATGGTGTGAGTATCTAGGGCCTCTTACCTTCCCTATGAATGAGTGTGAGTCACGAAGCCTTGAAATCTTCACTTTGACACATCTTTAAGCCTCACACAATCTTGAATCAACTCAAAGTGACACATAAAGACACTTTTGACACAGAATATGCCAATATACAACACATGGACTTTACATTAATCAAGCACGTCTTAGTGTCAATTGTATAAATATGTTTATGATTTTGGGTTTGAGTTGTTTAGTCCAATGAACTGTTGGTTATAGAATGAATTTTGATTTATGGCCGGGTTTTTACATTTGCTTATGGAGCATGCTGCTGGATATGCTAATTGGATCAGTACTGGGAGTTAATGTGATATTACTAGCTTGGTTAGCTGTAATAAGATGGACTGTTGCATTGATGTTGGGTATAAGTGTATAACACTCATTACAATCACAAGATGATTTGTGGTGAGGAATTTGGGGGAACAAAAGGTGTTAGTATGATGCACGAGCTTTGGTTACAGGGTGGATAAGATTGAGAAGAGGGAGCTCAAAGGCAGGTGCATTTAAGCTGCTTTCTCATTGGCTTTCACATTGAAGGTTTTTTGTATTCATGGACAAGTTACTAGGTTGTCGACTACTGCATGGACGAAATGATTGTAACTCTGTGCAGAGTTTATACTAGCCAAGATGCGAGAAGATTTAAGAAGACCATTTTGGATCATATGAATTTAATCTTTGAGAAAATATTAAATAAAATTATAGGAAAAGAAAGAAAAGTAAGAATAATTAAGAGAACAATAGAGAGAACGGGGGTACATTTAGTATTTTATTATTCTTATTATTTATTTCGTTATTTGTTAATATGTTCATGGCATGATACATCCCACTATACCCAAGCCTAAGCACAGCGTTTTAAAGCTCAGTTGTTACTTTATAGTTCAGCATGTTAATTGTTGAGGTTTTTAGCCAATCTTTTAACATGGTGTGCTTAGATGTGGCTTGCATCACAGCATCATGGCCCAACCCAGCAACCCCAATTGTTGCATTGCTGACCCTTAATCCAGACCCTTTTATGGTTCAGTGAGCATTGAGTTTGTCTGTGTAATTGTGTGTAATTTTCTTTCATTGTCTTAGTCACCTCTTTGATGTCATCTTATCTATATAGGTGCAAGGTATGCACTCTGATGTTGCAACATTGAGAAAGCCTAGCATATGGCGCGAGGCTTCGCGAATTGTTAGTGAAGAAGGATTTAGAGCTTTTTGGAAAGGGAATCTGGTTATGATCGCCCATCGTCTTCCTTATTCTTCTGTCAACTTTTATGCATATGAGCGCTACAAAAAAGTTGGTACAAACAATCTATGAACAAATACCTATATACAATTAGATTGAATGGTAGCTTGTCTATAGCTTGCTTAATCTTTTATTCAATTGTGTTGTTGCATGTTGCAGTTACTACAGAGGATTCCAGGACTGGAAAGTGACAAGGGAAATGTAAGTGCTAAACTTTGCGTACATTTTCTAGGAGGTGGTTTGGCGGGAATAACGGCTGCATCTGCTACATATCCACTGGATCTTGTGAGGACACGCCTTGCGGCTCAGGTAGAATTGATAAATCTTTGTTGAGTTATGGCCGATAAGCAATTGATTGGTAGTTATTCTTTTCATTTTTTTGTATCCTCATTTCATTAGGTTGTCAAAGCATTCATTGGCATGGTTAAGCACAGGACTACCGCTGTTTGTACTGTTTTGGCTTTTTTGTTTTGCATTGATTATATCTTTTCCTAATTTATCATACTTTTTTTTGTACATCCTACTGAGGTTTGTCACAAGTAGGATATTTCTTTTCTTCAATTTGTTTAATATTTTACTGATGATTTTCTTATATGTTACGAGATACAGACAATGCATATTTACCTTTTACCGCATCCATATAATATGGAGTTATCCTTCTATCAGTTTCCCCAACTTCTATGCCTTTTAACTTTGTATTGCTATGTGGTTGGTTTATTTTGTTTTGAAGCTCATGGATTAGTAATTGCAGAATGCGCTTTTGTCCTCACATTTGATTAATTGCCAGATTTCACATGGTATGCTGCAATCTATTGGTAATTGATTGGAGAACGTGACTAATAGTTTGCCTGAACTCTTAGTGAGAGCTTGTGTGATGTAAAGAATTATTTGTTTTCTCCAGCAGCAGTTTTTGAGATCCATATATTTTTTTGACATGATGGATGATATGAGTATATATGGACCTAAATGGGACTGTGACAAGGCTCTGTGGATTTCTCATTGAGTATAAATGTTGGTGACGAGCCACTGTGTATCTTGTTGAGAAAGTTCTTGGCACAATGAAGTCTGATTTTCTTAAAACAGTTTTTCATACTTTTTCTTTATAAGAACAAACTTGTTTCTCAGGTAAAATAAGCCAAAGTTTTTCTTAATTAAGATATTTTTTCCTAATTTCTGGTTTCATACTTTCAGGTATTGCTTGGGACTGATTATTTTCCATGTGCATTTTTCTTGAATATGTCTCTTAACATATGTTTTCAAACTTTGCAGACAAATGTGATCTACTACAGAGGTATTTGGCATGCTTTACGAATCATTAGCAGAGAAGAGGGTATCTTGGGCCTCTATAAGGGACTTGGAGCAACACTCTTGGTATGCTTCTGTCTTTTAAATATTTTTATTTTCAATCATTTATTTTTTTTCCTTTTGTGTGTGTGTGTGTGTGTGTGTAGTTGACTGCAATTGATGCCATAATGCAGGGCGTTGGCCCCAGTTTAGCAATTAGCTTCTCAGTTTATGACACCTTGAGATCTTCGTGGCAGTCACAAAGGTCAGAACTCCATACATTGCTTTGCTAAATAATGGGTTGTAACATGCGTTCTTATGTCAACCATCGCTTGCACCCAATCTTTAGGTTTAACACTTCATTATTCATTGTCTGTACATCAGGCCTCATGATTCTCCTGTCCTGGTTAGTCTTGCTTGTGGCAGTGTTTCAGGCATTGCATCATCAACAGGTGAGTGATCTTAACCTGCGAAAGAGGCCCCTTGCATTCTATTTATTTTTTTAATTTTAGTTTGGAGATAGAGGAGATAACTGTTTCTTTTGTGACTTTTTGTATGATGTGATTTATCAATTCTGCATGCATTAAAGATATTGTCAGACTACGATTCAATGTTAAGAATTGCTCTCTATCCTTGAATAGTTTCCCTCTTGATATAACTTTTTGTCCATAATCTGTAATACAAAACAGAGAAACATAAGAGCTTTGTGGTTACAATAAAATTTTGGGGGCTTTAGCCACAAGTCCATATTATAAAACTTATGAAGGCATAAGGATACAGGAGATTATATTATAAAACTTATGAAGGCATAAGGATATAGGAGATTCTTATGCAGGCATAAGTCCACGTTAAATCCTTTTGGACCAAAATACCCTCCCAAGCCCCATCCACCCTTCTACCTTACTCTCTCTGCAGCCAACACACTAACAAATTGAGCTCTTCTCTCTCAAACCATCATAAGCTTTGCCTTTCATCAATGATGCTGACTGGCGACCACTGTGGGATAACTTGCAATCCACTGACAAGAGGGAAGAGTCCTTGTGCTCAACACCAATGGAAGCAACAACCCCCCCCCCCCCCCCCCCCCCTCTCCCTTCTCTGTTTTTTTTGGCAGAGCTGGTGCCCACCATTCCCCCCCTCCTTTTTTTTCCAGATCTGGTGCCTATGGTGGTGGGGGGAGGGGAGAGAGAGGGAGAGAGAGCACTGACACAGCATCCAGCTAGCCGACTCAATTGTTATCGTCGTCCATGGTGGTGACGGAGAGAGGAAATCGGAGAAGATAGAAAGGAGTCGACTTCTGTAGGTCTTGGATTTCAAAGTGAGGAATGGAAGCATCCAGGGACTAAACCTCATCTAAAATTTGGACAATGGGAGATGGGTTGCCTTGTAAGAACCTCCAAAGCTCTAATACCCTCCTTTTTCTCTTCATCGCAGGTTACCCCACACTCACATGCCATACTTGAGGCATAGAGTAATTTAATTGTTTTGATCACCCATCTTAAGATAAAAGATAAGTGGTACCCAATGCACTTAATTCAAATATTAAATTTTACACTATTAAGAGCAGCTACATGTATTACATGTAGCTGTTTTAGAAGCACTTAATTTTCTCAAATTCACAATTTTTCATATCGTTAAATAAAAACAGTTGCACTGATTCAATGTAACTATTTTTTTTTTAAATTGAAACTCCAATAAAAACAATTCACTTTTTTTTTTTATTTTTAAAACAATTACATGCAGCTGTTTTAAAACAATTACACTGATTCAATGTAACTATTTTTTTTTTTAAGGATAATGCTAGCTATCCTGAAAAAAGTCCCGAAAAGCATTGCCCGACTGACGTGGATGATGAGTTGGTTAAACCAAGTCACCCAATTTGTTTTCTAAATGGATGTGTATTCTAAGCGGGAGACTAAATTTTTTCAAATAGAAAAAGACAAAAGCTGTAGGTGGGCCCCATTAAACAGCTTTACTAAACCCATCATTTTCTCCTCCTTTCTTCTCCATTCTCTCTCCTCTGTTCTACCCCATACCAGAAGAGGTAAAACCCATCCCCTTTACATCTCTCCTTCACGCCCTCTGTCTAGCAATAAAAACTTTGGTTCTCTCCATCACACTAGGTTCAAGTCCTAGTAGTTCTACTTTTGAGGTAAGTTGTGATCTGTTTTTTCCACGTTTGGTTGCCAGAGAAAATTGAGATTTTTTTTTCTTTGGATCTGTTTCGTTGTCCGGAAACCAGAGTTGAAGTCGATATTTCTTTCTGAATTCAATGCTTTTTGGGACTGTTTGGTTGTCAAGAAAGTGGAGTTTACGGGAATGATGGGGTCCAAGACAGATCTCTTCTAGATTTGTCACTTTGAGAATTTATTCCCCCCGTTTGGTTACCTGGAAAGTTGCCGAGAAAGTTGATATATATATATTTTTTTAAAGATTGTTTTTCTTTTGGATCCTTTTTTGTGTGTGTGTTTCTTTTGGACCTGTTTGGTTGCCAAGAAATTGGAGTTTGTGAGAACGAGAATCATAGGGTCCAAGATGGATCTCTTCTTCTGGATTTGTGAAGGACTTGGCAGATAGGAAAGCCCAAGATACGAACTTTATGTCCCAAGGAATCTTTGTTCATCTTCGTTTAAGGCTGGCCACATTTGACCCCAATGTTATAGTAGCTCTAGCTAAAGCTTCTAGCGGTCTAGATATCCAACAAAGACTACGTACAAGGGTAGCAACAACAACCCAGCCCGAAAGATGAAGTCTATGGCCAGAACTAATAGGGAGGTAGAAGCTCGTTTAAAAGCAAGTAGTTAAGACCTCGAAAGCGCAGGAGAAACCATCCACCAGTGACCAAAGGCGGGGAAGCTCTGTTTTTTTGGTCTTTTTCCTTCTTGTTTCTTGAGTTTTTTCAATTGTACAAGTGAAAAAAAATGTATACTAGGGAATTTTCTTGGTCAATTTTGGTTTGTACATGAAAAATGGATAGAAATGTGCTATGCAATGTAAATGGACTATATACACTTGAAGCATATTACAAAACTCTTCAAATAATCTGGATGGAACTTGTACAATTTAGTTCTTTTGTTATATGGGATTGTGCACAGGAACATCATTTGGATTATTGTGTGTGTGTTTTTTTTTCTTTTTTTGGGCCTAAGGATCATTTGGATTATATTGGAAATGGATAAAATGTAAAGGTTTAGGTGACACCCTTAAGGAAGCCACCCTTCAAGTAGTACCAATTAATTTAGAGGACCTTGCAATTGATAGACTAAATTACAATGCTAGGAACTTGAGAAGGATGGAATTTTTACTCTTAAATTCTGCTTACAATGTGATATCGATCACATGCTAAACTTTCCAAGGCACCCCTTGTTTAAATGGCAATCCGTATGGGATCTTCCCCCATTGCTCCCAAGGTTAAGTTCGTGTCTTGGCTCATTATTAATTCATGATGCCATTTCTGCTGTTAAGCATCTTTGTAACAAAAGTATTGTTCAGATTGCCATATGTTATTTTTGCCATGTACAAGACAAAATTAAGCAAGTGGAAAAGTGGCATTATCAAGTTCATTAAAAAAAAAAATGCTCATGAACCTGGATTTGAGGCAGAATAAATAACAATCTAATAGAGTACTAAATATGAATCCTTAGACTCTTTTTGGTCAATTGTTCTACCCCATTTTTTTTTCTTTTGGTTAAACAGTGGACTGTAAAATTACATTGACTTAAAATTTTGCATCTGTTTACATTAAATAAATAAATAAATAAATAACAGAGCATAGATTGTCTCAAAGAGTGACAAACAGATTTATAGAACTATGATACTAAAGCTGCTACACCATGAGCACCTCGTAATGACATAAGAGTAATATACATAAGAGCCAAATTGTTCAAGACCTTCAGCAAGACACTTTCCAAATCAAAATATAACATTAACAAACACCCCAAAAAGATTAAATGTCAAAGTTTCTTAAATCTCTCCGAAACTCAAAAATCCAGGCTCCTAGCTGAAAGCTCCACCAATATAAGAAAAACTATGATGTTAAACCTACAAAATGTTTAAATTTGCCCATCTCATTGCATTTCATGATAGCTGGTAACAGATCTCCACACAATTTTTCGAAGAGAATAATAAAGCTCCAAATATGCTTAGGGTTGTTGATATATATTAGCTACAAATGCATTTCCAACTCCCTACAACACAAACCAAACATGTATAGCCAATTAGCCAATTGATTTCATAAATAATTAAGATATTATAGAAGTATGTAAACGATCTTATGCATAACACAAATGGTAATGAAAATCCATGGTCTAAATACCGGTGATTGGTTTGAAGCAAATGAAGCATCCACGTAGCTACGTCCAAAACAAGACTCCATGAGAATAATTTCATTTCAAATCAACAAATAATTCAGCAAAAAGATAAAAACATCAAATAAAATACATTTTACTAAAAAAATTTAAACAAACCAAAACAAGACTTTCTCAACTTGACAGATTTAAGAGTGATCCATCTTGAACCCCATGATTCCCGCAAATTCCACTTTCTTGACAACCAAACAGTCCCAAAAGAGAGGGGTAAAAAAAGGGGCATTGAATCCAAAAAGAAATCTTGACTTCAACTCCGGTTTCTGGACAACGAAACAGATCTAGAAGAAAAAAAAAATCTCGACTTTCTCAGTAACCAAACGAGGAAAAAAAGAAGTCTAACTTACCTTAGAAGCTGAATTGCTGGACGTGAGCCTTGCAGTGATACAAAGAGAACCCGATTTGTTGTTGCAAGACATAGGGCATGAGGGAGAGAGGTAAAGAGGGATGGGTTTTGCTTCTTCTGGTATGTCGTAGAACAGAGGAGAGAGAATGGGGTAGGGAGGGTGAGAAAAATGATGGTGTAGTCAAGCTATTTAGTGGGCCCACTTGCAACTTTTGTTTTTCATTTAAAAAAACACAATCTCCCGCCTTAAATACACATCCATTTACAAAAGGAATTGGGTGACGTGGTTTAGCCATCTCATCATCCACGTCAGTCGGGCAATGCTTTTCGGGACTTTTTTCAGGATAGCTAGCATTATCCTTTTTTTAATTCATAATTTCATATTGATCATGGGTCTTGTTTCAAAGGGCTCGGTGAATAGATTTCCAAAATACAAATTCTATTGAAGACCAATATATAGATTGAAAGTTATGCTTTTTTAAAGTTTGAAGACAAAAATAACAACTTAAGGGTATAATTGACCTTGTGCACTAAAGAGTCGCAAAAAAAACCACCATTTCATTTAAAATTGGACCTAGGACTGCATAAGTTGTTGTTGTGGACTTATGCTTCCATAAGTCTTATATAGTGGACTTCTCGCTAATTTTCCCTAAAATTTTTGTCACTCTTCGTAGTTCTTTGCGTATGGGATGGATTTAGTGTTCCTTGTTTGACAATCCTCAACTTTAACTACAATAGAGAATGCCCATAAGCGGTGTTGAATAAGTAAATATTTCCGATAAGCAATGTTGAATAAGTAAAGAAGCTTTTGTTTGAAATAATTGCATTTATATGATTAAAATCTTGTAAGAGAAGTTAATACCTGTAGCTTTTTACAATGCTTTTGATGCAGAGAAACAGGTCAAGGTGCTGGCTCTGCACTAAGTATCTAACCAGACTAACTCCCAGAGCCAGAGACCCAGACTGGAGTTGTTTTTAATCTGGCATTTGAGAATTTTTGTAAGGAAATCAACAAAAAATTAGTTTTTTTGTCATTTGTTAACTAACTTTATTTTATGTAAAAATTTTGCTTGGATTAACCTCATCACTTCAACATTTCTTCAATCATTTGTCTTCCCAAGGATTGCAGTTGGTTCCATGATAGGATGGCACTATTCTCAGGTGAACCAATACTGTTCTCTCGGTTATCAAAAGTGAGAGGTGTCCTCTTTGAGGTATGCTTCTCACTTAGGCTTCCTTTGCCAATTGCTTACTGATGAGTACTGGAATCCTGAAGTCTTTTAGGTCCATTTGTGAGGACACTACTTATAATCAGACTTGAGTTGCAACATTTTTTCAACTTCAGCAGTTGGAAAAACATAAAGTGGTGAAGCAAATCCATGCGCAACGATGAAACTGACACCTTCTAGCAATCTTCTTGTTGCTCATGATTGAGTACATGCTGTGTCAGGAACCACCCAAGAATGAACAAAAAACATATTGTAATTGGTTGACAGAGCCACCTTCAACAGTTTTTCCATGGGTGGCCTTGGGTAATTTGGAGTAGGTTTGTAAAATTTGCTTCATTTCCTACTATACAATGGGAGAACCCACTATTCCAGGCAACCCAGATAACATGGCTCTTGTATGGTAGTGTCATTTTCAAATAAAACATAGTTGTTACTCGAGCTCATTATTCCAGGCAACATAGATTACATTTCTATTCTGTGGTAGTGTTACCATGCACTTTCGAAATATGGCATGGGTGTTACATAAACAGTAATAGCATCTTCTGCAGATCATTGCTGAATGTCAATTTCTCATTCTCTATTCTCACTGTGTGAACTGTTATATAATCAATGACCTCAATGTTTCTACTAGTGTATCATGAGTTAAAAGCATACAAGTTTAGCATGCATTCATGGATAATTGTCTGAACTATACATCCAATACTACCATAGTTCAGGACCAGATTATTGAATAGCAAAGTCTTGTTGTAGAGCATCATTATCTAGTCCAGTAGACATGACCACTTACTCCCAGACATTAACCGTATGTTTTTGGAAATGCTCCACACCTGCTTCACTCAACCTTTTTTTACTGTGAGTGTAATATGATACCTTTGATTTGTTCACTGGTGTGTCTGGAAAGATTTGGCCTGCATATATATATATATATATAGTCTTCATTAGAGATTGGGCATCACTGCAGCCATCTTACTGAGCTACTGATGAATTCCAATTTCCTGTGATTGCAGTAATACCAGTTTACGGTTTCTTCTTCTTTTTCTTTATTTATTTATTTTTATTTTTAAATGCAGCTGCATGGTATTTTCTGCTCATAGAACAATTGAAAATTAGCTCTCACAGTGGTAACCATTTGGATGTTACATGTATATCTGTTGAATTTGAATATTTCAGGCAGGATAAGTTTTGGTGATAGGTTTTATTATCATATGTTGTTATGGCAGTGTTTTTTGGCAATATTCCCTTTTGTGAAGCCTTTTTCTCAAGTTTGAGTGACTGGTTTAATATGGAGTTCTCATTGGACTATTAAGCCTTTTGACAACTGAATCCTTTAAGGTTTCATAACCTTAATAAAGTTAAAGATACGATTTTAGAATCTAAATAAATAAAAGACTTTTTTTCTTTTAGAAAATATTGTCCAGCTGTGTTCATTTTTGTTCTCTTCTGTTATGCGCAGTAACATTCCCTCTGGATCTTGTGAGGCGGCGGATGCAGTTGGAAGGGGCAGGTGGCCGAGCCCGTATTTATACAACGGGTCTTTTTGGTACATTTGGGCACATTTTCCGCAATGAAGGTGTCCTTGGTTTGTATAGAGGAATTCTGCCTGAGTACTACAAAGTGGTGCCTGGTGTCGGTATATGTTTCATGGTTTATGAGACACTGAAGATGCTTTTCTCAGATATATCTGCCAGTGACTAGGATCTCTGAAGGTCTACAACTGGGGAAAATGGGGATGGTTGAAGTAGTCAAGTACAAGAATCATACTGGCATTTTCTGAAGTTCTCATGGTAGTAATTAAATTTTGCAATACTGCTGTGAGAACCATATTTTCCCAATGTATAGATAGGGTAGAGAACCACCCTGAGTTAATCATATCTCAATTGTATCAACATTGTTGTTCTTCACACTTCTCACAGTTCAAAATTTCATTTATGATCATTTAAGAGTCCTAATTGCAGCTTTTTGCTTCCCGTCACCGGGACTTTTCATCCGTATTCCCTTTAAACATGAAGTTCCATTGTTCTTTCATTTCATGCCAACAGGTTGAAGACACATTCACCTTTTATGAGTTCCCGGCTTCATGTTCATATGGTGTTGGAAACGTGATTGTGGACGTTCTCTTCAAAGTTGCAGCTGTTGCTTCTTTGATTTTGATGCACCGTCTGTATCTTCATATCGGACCTGTATTCCTGTATTTTGGCTTTTCCTTCTGAAAATGTATAATGAAGTCTTGCATCATGCAACAGTGGTCCCTTATATTATAATATACTTCACATTACTGAATTTTGTTGCTTGTGTGGCCTTAAGTGACTGACTATTCAGATATTTTTTTTATCCCAACTGTATTGCCAGATTACTCGCTATGATGTGCAAGGGGAATTGATGTTTGTAGGTCTGGCTTCTGGCAAGTTAAATTGAAAGGACGTTTGGTGAGTTCGGGATTTTGGTCTGTATTCGGAACCAGAATTTTCTTCTATTTTCTCTCGTCTGTATTTTACATATTGCTTATGCATATTTCCCCCCAATTTTTTTTTAGAAATAATAAAAATGCCTCGATGAGAAGCATGCTTTTGTTGGAATTGTACTTTGGTTGTATCTCCACCCAATTTATAGGATTAAGTTCAGGGTTAAAAATTCGAGTGTACTTGATGCAAACACAACCAAAAAAAAAAAAAATTTTTTTAAAAAAGCAAAAATCGTTTCCGCAGGGGTGGGGCGTTAACTATGGTAGGGTGCTGGTTTTGCTGCCCTCACCCCACCTACCAAAAGTCCATTGTCCTTTTTTGTGTGGGGTGGGAGGGGTTGTTGGTAGACTTGATTAACTATGGTAGGGTACTCTTTATTTTTTATTTTTTTTTTTATGGATCAAACGGAGGGTGACGGTTTTGGTGCTCCTCCAAACCCTTAAACCTCTTCTTTTTCTCAGGTGGGGGACCTTTAACTATGGGTCAAGTGCAGGGTTGGGTAACCCCCGAAGAAAGAAGAAAGAAATGAAGTACAACATTGGTAGCCTAATCATGTTTAAAACCATGGACATATTTGTCTTTAGAAATAATAAAATGCCTTGATGAGAAGCATTCCTGCTCTACCTTTTTTTATTGTAGTAATGTGTGAACCTGAAGATTATCACTAATAATAATTACTACTATTCTAATAATAATTGAACATGAAGAGTTGCTATTACATTTATATGGAAAGAAGACATACATGTTATTTCATTTAGAGGCCATTTTTTGACGTATATCCTGAAGGACCCCAAGAAAAAATTAATGGGGGAGCCGATTCAAGCTTTCCATGATCAGCTCCATCCGACAGGCATAAAGCAAAGGAAACTCAATGGTGACAAAGCCATCTATTTTATAAGGGAAAATTTCCGGTAAAGCGAATGTGATCCAGGGTACTACGTAAACCATACTTACTGACAGCAGCAGAAGCAGCCCGGTATCCTCCCCCATAAGCTGGGGAAACATCATTGGCAATCTGATGCAGGAAAAATTCACCCAGCTTATTTTCGACATCAGACCTTCTACCTTTTTTAGAAGAAAAAGACGAGGAGGAGGAGGAGGAGGAGGAGGATGCTGAAGTAGATGGCATACTTTTAGATCTAGGAATTACTTCGGACTCAAGCCACATGTATGAAAGCATCTGACAGATGCCTTCCTCTACATCAGGATTTAGATTACGGTAGCCTGCATAATATAAATATGTATGAATAAAAGAGCTGGTAACGCATTTGATAAAAGCATTGAGAGTAGCATAGTACCTTTAAAGCGTAGCCAGCCATGCATCAACTCATGAGCAAGAATAGCACCTGTTAGTAATCTGCATCCAGCAAGGATGTCAAAAGAGTGCAGTGCAAATTAAGTAACTTCTGCCAAGAATTGGTGCTTTTTAAACAGAGGACAAATATGCCTAATGAATCTGAAACAACATTCAGCATTGCGTAAATTATTTTTCTAGCACAATATTCGGTTAATTTTATATTGCCAAACTCATTTTTCAAAGAACGAAAATAAGGAATATTTCTAATGATATTATCTTAACCAGTTTGATCGCTATAACTTGCTAATGAACCAGAAGAGAAACATATTGAATTGGATATTCATTTCTCTCAAGAAATCAAAAGGTACATCAATCTGTGTTGCGTAAGGAAGAAAGACACACATTTAAAATCTGACGTAGTGAGGAATCAATAAAGGTTAATACAAATACATGAAACAAAGACATCCAGACACAAGTTTCGTATACTCCAATGTGGCACTTGATAAGTCTTATTAGTTTTGATTTTGCTAGCACAGTTTCTGTAATCAGTATCTCCTAGATCTCCTTTTCTTAACATAGTAATCCAATTCTTCCTGAAGTATAACTTACTCAATTAGACTCACTATAACAACTTGTGATGTGGAGCCTCTCTCTATATGATGCCTTGCAGCATTTTCATATTTCTTAATTCTAGATCTACACAGTTCCTTGCAGCAACTAGAGAAAACTCCACGTGATGTTTACGACTCACCATAAGATTTTTTGCATTTAGAAGATAAATTACACTAAAAAATATATTGATTTATGACCTAAGCCACTTGATTTCAACCAAAATTATTTACCACCAGTCGAAAGACTGGCAAAATATATACAGGGCCCACTAATGGTTGTCACAGAGAGAGAGAGAGAGGAAAACAAAAGAAGATGGGTGGGCCTAACCGTGTGAAAGAACAAATAATTCGAAGAAAAGGAAAGAGAATGGAAAATCACATGGGCCCCACAGTTTTAAAGAGAAGAAAAAAAAATGAAGTAAAGCAAATGAGAAAGCCACATAACATTGTTCCTTTCTTTAAAGTGTTTCTTACTCAAATTCTAATTTTACAAATCCTTTAGCCACCTATCATAGCATGCGACATATGGGACTCAAATCATTTTTCTAAGTACTGGAGTACTTTAGTCCAAAAGTTGTAAGGGTAAGTGCCACATGCTCCCCCAAAAATACAGGGTGCTTGGTCACTTCTCAAGAGTCTTTCTGATGTTGTTTCATGGGTTTTTCTTTAAAGGCTTGATGAAAATAAAGAATTTTCAAAAAGACAAGTGAAAATTTACAAATAATTAAAAAGGCAGGGAATTTATAGAAACAAACCCTAAGAGAAAACTACCATAGAACATTACCTTGGGAGGCCATACAAAACAAGAATGGCTGTAACTTCACATTTTCGAGTCAGCTTTTGATGCTGTGTTCTCATTCCTACAAGTCTGTGGCCCCCAATTCTCGGCCTCTTAAGTATCTAAATATGTTTAAAAAGAAAACACAAGAGAAGCACCAAATAACAGTTAGTACTTTAGTCTTCAATTATTTTAAATTGAGTAAATAATATAATTGTCTGATATCATACACTGGTAACAGTCTGCTCCTCAGAAAGACATAAACCCCTTGTCTCAGGCATGTGATGGTAGCCCTGAAACGAACCAGTTCTTAATCAGTGTGATTCCACAAACCAAAAAATAAAATGAAAGGAGCAAGAGATCAATTATTACATTCTTCTCCCCCACGATAGCTTCATTAAGTGCTTGTCTTTCAACCAGAAGCATGGGAATTTGCTGATCTAGTTTCATGTTCATTCCTTCATAATAGTCTCTGATGGCATGGTAAAGGGGTTGGCAATCACCAGTATCCATGATAGCAGATTCCATGCACTCTAAGCATAAACTCCGTCCATCACCCAGAGATATGTATCTTGCATTCCAAGACTTCAGGAGGCAGAAAAGGGAATAAATAAATAAATAAATAAACAGAAAACAAAATAACCACTATAAGCAGAAAATTTTGATTTGATACTCATGGTGCTTCATTGTCAAAACCTCTATGGATATGGAACCATTGAAAAACAAAAATCATTGGCTATCTAAATGAGTACCTCCAGGCGTTCACAACTACAGCAACGAGCTGTGTAATCATGCTCATGTGATGGACAGTATTTCTGGGACCAAAATGGATGGCACCTATACTCGATCAAACCAGCTCCATTTGTTGGGATCTGTAAAAAAAAATATAGAAAAAAATAATAATAATTTAAAAACAATGTAAAATCACTAACAAAGTGATTATTCATATGGACAACGAACTGAAGTTCCATAGATACATGATCTTGGAAAATTAGAGTATTAGACAACAAAAAGGAAAGAAAAAAGAAAAATCTAAACAGAATACGATGAATTTAAAATATATTTCACTTACTATAATCATTTTAACCACATTTTTCATTCAGTGACATCCATATCTAAGGTATCTAACTTTTTAAAGTAGAGTATTTCATTTTGATATCTAGCCATTTAAAATTTCGATCTATTGGTCAGATCTAATAGATATGTTTGAATATATGAATGAAGTTAATAAAAGGCACTCAAAATGAGTTGATAAAGGCCTGAAGCTTCTTCTATAAGTAAACCAACTAGTAAAGCATGAAGTTAATAAAGGCACCCAAAATGAATTAAACACAAACTGACATAATAGAGTTCAAAAGTGCCAAAGTAATATTGCTTACAAATTGGTGACAAACTTCACATTTGGGATGGTTCAACTCTTTAAAACAAGACTTATGGTAGGCCTCCTTCCCTGACAAAGAAAACTTGAATCAACAGAGAAAACCAGTAAGAACTATATACAAGAAAAGATTCAATAACATTGCTTGTGCAGTTGTCCTGATCCGTAAATTTAACAATACCTAACTAAATCATTGAAGTAAAGAATAAAATCAAACAAATCAAATCCAAATTAATTAATCATATACACTCGAACCCAAGAAGAACCACCTACCTCAAGTTCCGTGATGGGATAACCACAAGAATGACAGCAAAAGCACTCTGGATGAAAAAACATTCCCAAGCATCCCAAATAATTTCCATAGCCTATGTCACGTTTGCAGCCAGCACATAATCTGCAAGTTATAGCCGTATTCATACATGATCACTCATATTCAAGTTCTGCAAACACAAGTATTTCAGTTGATTCTTTTTTCTTTAAATAGGTAACATGAGGACCGGAAAGATCTGCAGCGACTATATATACACACACACATATAAGAAGGGGCTTACAAGCACACCATTACAGCCTAGATCATCCTCATTAATAATTCTCGATAAATGGCCAAAGTTTGGCGGCATTTCAACAACTTCATTGCCCGAGCAACAGAAAAGAAACTAATGGATCAGATTATTGGATGAGTCAACCAAGGATGTCAAGTGATACAAGACTTATATGAATGCTTACAAAATGTAGAAATCAGAATAGTTTTCATGCCAAGCCAACTCAGCAGGCATGAAAAGTAGCTCAACTGGCTAATAGCAGCCATTCACAAAGTTTTCCAACCTTGCTATTAAACCAAACCAAAACAGCTCATGTTTGACATGGCGAACTCAGATTTGTTTCCATTCAACTAAGCCACACATGAATACAATAAATTTTTTTGAGAAAAAAAGTACCTATGTCCTCTGGGATAATATTGTGTAGGGGCATAAGGAGGATATGAAGATGTATTCGGGTTATCCTGAAGTCCCCTTGCAAGATCTTCATCATAGTTTGTTCGCCATCTGGGTCCTAAAGAAATCCCAACACACACACACCTCAAAAAATAAATAAATAAAATTTAAAGCTCTTGCATGAACAACCCCACCGACCTACCCATACACATAAAGAGATTAAAAATAAAAATATAAAGGGCAATGGAAAAGTAACCTTTCCAAAAATTTTAATTATAGAAAGCCTACCATTTGGTCTCTTCAAATCTTCAGCAAGAGAAAGTGCAATTGCATGGTCTAATTCCTCTTTCTCTTTATCAGCTCTAGGGCGGTCATCCTAATAACCATTTTTTTAAAAAAATGTTAAAAAGTTTACATCCCTAATTGCTAGGCCATTTAAAACATGTTTAAAAAAAAAAAAAAAATCAATGATCCAATAATATGATAAGAATCAAAGAGCCAATTTGAAAATAATTAAGTTAACTTGTGGGAGAGTAATTACTAATTAACCTTGTCATCTTGTACTAATAATATAAAAAATCCACCTTGAATTCCTATGAAAACATATGGTCGCCATGTTATCCGTATTAATCCATCACCTTAAATTTTTATCTTTTTCCTTTTTCTTTTTTTCATTTTTTTTGGGCACTATTATTGATGGATAGAATCCTTCAATTGGATAAATTAAGATAAATTAAAATGGAGCATTGTCAAGTAAGTGAAATTTAGATGCCAAATGTTTGATTTTTTGAGATCACAAATGTTTGGTTCTCAAATGAGAAGCTATGGTTTATTGCTAGCTTCGTATTAAGGTGGCAATTGTGGATAATCTAAATTCCAATTCCCCTTCTTTTCTTTTCTTTTTTAAATTAAATAATTCGTGAAACTAAATTGCCACTGTGTAAGAGAGTCTTGAAAGGAAAAAAAAATATATATATATATATATCTGCATCGATGCAGAACTGATCCAGACTATTTTGAAACCTCTTGGGCATGTAAATCAAATAGCCCATGTATCCAAGTCTCTGGTCAATATTATGGAGGTGAAGAGAGCCAGATTATTTGTTCTATAAATTTTGTCAATGATATGCCTATTTCCTCAAAAGAGAAAAATAAAATAAAAAGATTTAGATCCTATGTATCTAAGTCTCTTATCAATAGTATGGAGGTGAAGAGAGCCAGAACTTTTTGTCCTTTAATTCTTCTTATTGGCATGTCTATTTGCCGAAAAATGAAAAATCTCAAGCTAGCAAGACAAATTTTGGTCATATTATGATAATATATGCAATAAACTATAATCTGTATTTTTAACAGATTCTTATTTTTTGTTAAATTTTATGCATATTTTTGTGTATCACTTTGTATTTGCCAATATCAAATCATATCACAACAACCATATCATCACTAGGATCATTTCTTAAAACTAAGTTCAAACAACTGTTCACTAAATGCATTTGCATGAATACTGCACTTCAAAACGAATATATCAATTTTCAGACTTCGCATTGAATCTTACTGCTATAATAGGCAGCTATAATGGGCAGACAAGCATAATGTTTGGTCAGGAAAAAAAAAAAAAGGTAATAATAATAAAGATAAAGATAAACCATGCCACTAAATGACAATAACTCATCCACAAAAGCATACTTTTGTGGCCCCAATCATAGATAACCTTGCCAGCAAAAAGACAAAACAAAAGATATGAATAACATTTACCGAAACTTTCAAGTCTTAAGCAATTTGTAATTTTTACACAATTTGCAAACTCGTAAAGTATCTTGAAAAGTCAAAGTTGCTTGTAATTTTGCAAGTTGCCATTGATTTTGAACAAACTTTTTCTTTTTTAATAAAAACAACAGTAATAATAATTGATAATTACACTATTGAAACAAATACTACTATTTGTTATAAAAGTAATAATAACGATAGTAATTAGATGATGACGATAATGAACCCATGATTAAAGGACAACATATTGATACCAAGGATGTGGCTGGCGCGCGCCAAACCATGTTTTCATCTCCAAGAAACTGTGGATGTTGTCCACCTGGTACTGCTCGACCGGACCCACTCTTAAAAAGCTTACTCAGCCATTTCATGAGCCGAGATTTCCTCTCTGCGTATGAAGAAACAAAGTGCCCTGCTTACCACAAAATCTCAATACATACCCAATAAAAAATAAAAATAAAAATAAAAAGGCCAATCAATATCTATATTACCGATATGAAACTGCCACTCACTTTGCGAACACAAATGAAAAACCCCCATAAACATAACAACATTGATTGATACATTCTACACGGATATGTACTAGAAAATGAAGAAATTGAAATGATATATCAAAGAAGCATTTTGTCGAACACGTTCAAGACTCATTAGAGTAAGTTGAAAGAAGGGAGCGTACCATAAATGCAAGGCTGAGCGAGGTGGTTTACGCCAGAAGAGTCCATGAAGAAGAAAGATCAAAACCGACGAACGTATGGATTTCGGCCGGGATTTGAATTTCGAGAGGACAAAAAAGTCTGCGGTATAAGAAAAGGACCGGGGGAGAGAAAGGGAGAGAGAAGGTGACGAAAGGGGGTTTTGAGAAAAAAGGAGTAGAGAGAGAGACAGAGAGAAGGGATAGGAACAAGGCATCATTAAAATTGACGGTTGAGAAAAGAGAGAGAAAGAAGAATCTAGGAAGAGGAAGAGAGAGAGAGAGAGAGAGAGAAGGGGGGAAGATTCTTGGCTTGGAAAGCAATGAAGAGAAAGTTGAGAAAGCACAAAAAGATGGAGGTGGTGGTGGGGGGAAGAGAATCTGCTGAGGCGGAACCACAATAAAGTAGCAGTGGAAGGCAACAAAATCGAATAGAATTTATACATATATACAAAGAGAGAGAGAGAGAAAGAGATGGGAGCTGCGGCGGCCGCACGCATGGGGGTGGAGCTGCAGCTGGAGCTGGAGGAATTTCTGATCGTCTGAATTTTTGAAGGATTTTTGCCGGGCGAAAAGAATACTGAGTTGAAAGTGACCGTGATGTTCTCGTAAATTACAGGAATACCTCCAACGTCAACGAGATAGCGACTTAGGACCTGTCTGGCGGTGCGGTGCGGTTGCACGTAGGTCGGACTTGGCCATCGTAGCATCTCAGTTTGGCGTTTGGACAATACATAACCTTTTTTTTTGTTTTTTTGTTATTTTTTGATTCTTGGGCTATGGGTAAGATGAGCGAGGGAAGAAAAGCAATACCATCAAACATCAGCATAACCGAATAAAAGGTGATGGAATAGTTTATTGGGTAAATTGCCCTTTAGAATTTAAAGTTTGCAATCAAGTTTCACTTTAAAGTTTAAAGTTTAAATTATGTTAATTCAGTACTCAAATTATTAATTGAGTTATTGTACGGGGAAAAATCTGGACAGTTGGTGGAGCTCTTCAAGGAAGGTGGTTCAACGATCTGGAGCGTTGCAGCATGATAGTCGGAGAAAGTTGCAAAATCTGGGATGCTCTCGAGCTCTCAAATGAATAGTGGCGCTAGGTGGCTTGATGAACAGTAGTGTTAGGTGCTTCGAGGGACAATGCTATTTGATTCTCCAGTGAACAGTAACCTAAAAACAAAGAGAACCTTCAGGGAGGCCTGGGGGTTGTCTGGCCTAAAAGCCTCCGACGCTCAAGTCAATCTCAGTGTCGAGAGATAGAGAGAGAAAAATAATAAAAAGGGAGAATCTATAGGGTTTTGTGCCGTTATGAGACTTACCTTCTTTGGTGTGAATAGTATTACTTTTATAGTAAGAGACTAGGTTTCGGATTGAGCCCATATGCTGACCTGATCATGGTTAATTTAGAGTTCCGAATTAACCATGGTAGAGAGGGGTTTCAGACCAGATCGCGGGTATTCCGAGGCTACAGGCCTGATCGTCAATAGCTGTTGCCTCTGATTCCATTACCGGAAGCGTGCCCTGAGCACAATCAGACTTCTTTATCAGATATGGCATGCGATTTTAAGGCACATGAGGAGCACATGGCGGTGTTGCCCGTGGGGTACTCAACCTAGGGCATCGTTGGCCCGATGGCCTTCTTAACTGAGGGCATCAGCGCCTAAAGGTATAAATGCTCGAGGACATCTCCGGCCAAGGGTACGTAGTCCTGACAACCGTGCAACCGCAACCGAGGAGTCTGGAGTTGCTCGGGCGAGTTTCCGAAGGCTTCCACGTGTCGTGATTTCATTCGTTGGCGGCAAATATCCCACACAGTTATAATTTGGGACTTATTGTCAGAATTTTTTATATTATCCCTACTTTGTCTTTTTTATGGGTTTGAAAACCCTGTTTTACCCTTATCAACATCTAATAATCTTTTATATTTTGACTATATTTAAATCACTTTAATATTCTTTCTCTCTTTATATTACCTCTATCAATATCTAATAAACCTTTATATTTTACATTTACAAAACTACAAATCTAACACGGAGTGATTCAAATTTGATCAAAATATAAAGATTTATTGCATGTTGTTAAGGGTAAAATAGAGTTTTCAAACCCATAAAAGGCACAGGGGTAATGCAAAAAATTTTGACGGCATGCCTAAATTGTAACTCAACTAATAATTCAGATGCTAAATTGACACAATTTAAATTTTGGACCGTAAAATGAAACTTGACCTAAACTTTGACCCTAAAGTGCAATTTAGCCCTAATTTATATGACTAACAAACACATTACATCCTTAAAACCTAAGAAACTTTATTTTTACTTTAATTCATTCCTATCACGTATCATAAATAATTAAATATATATATATATATTTGTGAATGTGAACAAATGTAAATCCTTGAATACAAACAAGTGATAAATACATTGTTGTACACACAAACATGTATGAATATGTGGACACATAGACACAAACACATAAGGACATACCCATAATTATATAAACATGAGAATGCATGTATACAACTAAATCTACTTATTATTTGGAGAAGTTGTGAAACATAAGTAGGACTAGGAACCATTAATGATGATAGCTTCTAGTTTCTTAAGTTGTCCAACTAAGAATGATGGATTTGTACACAAAACATGTATAACATAATGAAAAAATTTATATTTCATTGACCTTAGACCAACTCCGACAATAACGCATTTGAGAAAGCAAAGCTAAATTTTAGCTTTTCCCATTAAATGAATTGCTCAAATGGTGGTTAATGAGTCGCACCTCTTGGCACCAGTGGAATTAATGGGTAAAATAGGTTAGAGGTTCAACTCTCTTTCAATATAAGTCGAAAAATAAAATAAAATAAAATAAAACTACTCAAATGGTGAGGCTTTGAGAGTCAGATTTGGATTTAAGCCAAATGAAGGCATTTTTCCAATGCAAGGGAGGAATCCTCGTATATGACTGAGGATTTATTTTCCTTCCTCTCTCATACATATAACTTTGGCTCTTACCTTATCGTAATAGCATACTGTCTATTACAGGGTAATCCCCCCCACCCTCCCTTTTTTTTTTTTTTTTTTTTTTTTTTTGTTTTGATAAACGATCAAGTTTTATAGATTAAGAGATATCTTGCACATACAAAAAATTAAAATATAAAATATAAAATTAAATATAAAATATAAAAGGAAAGAAAAAGGAAGATAGTAATTAGAAAGTCTAGACAATTCATCATTACTTTTGGTAATAAACTAACAAGCAAATTTGCAAATACGTGCTCTAATATATATGTAGGTTTAACATATTTTCACCTGTTATTAATTTTCGCAACGATGGACTATCATATAATTATTATCATTTTTACAAAGATATTACTAGTTTACAACAGGATTCAATTAGTGGGCCGATGATTAGCAAGACTGTTGGGCCACCAAACTGCATGAAGAAGCCCAATTTTATAAATAATTAAAAGCGAACGGCTATTACAACCCCCCATTTTTATCACCCCACCCTTATCCTTTAGGTTTTTAAGGTTTTATACAAAATATAAAATGTTTTTATGAAAACTAGCTGTGATGTCCATTAGAAAATATCATTTTGAACAACTTTAGTAGAAAAAAGTTTTTTCCAAATCTATTGTTTAAATAAACTTTTTAGCCATTTATAGTCTTTATTTCATTTTTTGCCAAAAAGTTTACCTAAACGATAGATTTTGGAAAAACTTTCTTCTGCAAAGTTGTTCAAAATGATGTTTTGTAGTAGACCAGGCAATTGATTTTTGTAAAAACCTTTTATATTTTTCAATGAAATCTTAAAAACCAAAACGAAAGGAGGGGTTTGATAAAAAAGTGGGGTTGCAATAGCTGTTCCCTAATTAAAATCCACATGAAGTGAGGCGCCAACTCAAGCCAATCCGGCAACTCAACATGTTTGTAATGTCACTCATCGAATCCAACACAATCTAAATACTATTAATTTGAATTTTCACTTTTGTTTGTGATAATGATTATCATTTTCTTGAATTTTAATTTCAAAACCGCAATCAATATATTGATATCTGAATTCTGTAGACCCAATAGAGTTGGATAATATATGCTATTGGTCACCCAACTAATCTGAGAAAAACATGATTAGTGAGTTTATGTGCATAATGCACAAGATTTGCTTAGGCATCTCATACCGGTCGTTGGAGATTTGTCTAGACTGAAACCTTAGCGGAAGTAATATATCACCATATTATTAAATTAATTTGAAAAAAAAAAAAAAAAAAAACCTTCCAAAATCAAGAGATTTAATTCCGAACTAGTGCCCATATTATCAAGATACTCAGCAGTCGGCACACATGTCAATTATTACCACCTCTCTCAAGGTATCATTATCAGTTTGTCAAAGAGATACTGTGGTAGAATTTCTTCCTTAGTAGCCAAAAATAAAAAAGGATACCGTAGAAGTATCATATTGGAGTTTGATTAAGTTGCCTTCTGAACAGAATTGCTATCAACTCTTGTAATTTTTTTAAGATACTCCTTATGTCACTTGCAAGATTCAAAGAGGCACACCAAAATGTGTATTTCTTTGTTTAAAAGCAAAATTGTTTTGATGAGGTGAGATGAGTTGCTTGACTCATTCTTGCTCAAAGTACCTCAGGAATCACTAAGGCAATTTGGTCATCTAAAATAAAATTTAAATAATTAGAGTGCATTTTATATAAAATTGAAGGCATAACTTCATCATCTTAAATAAATGGGAGGCTCTACTTCCACAACCTTTTTTTTTTTGCTTATCCACACCTCTTTAGGGGTAAATTTGTCATTCACTTTCCTTGTCCTATCCTCTCTTCATCACACTTTACTCGATCTGCACCAAATTCGAGCAGTTTGCAACCAAACTCAACAAGCCAACACTCATAAAAGGAACTCAGAGCAAAGGGGTTTCAAGGTTTTCTAGTGGCGAGATTCGATGAAGGCAGAAAAACTTGAGAGTGAGGGAGAATGAATTTTTGGCAAAAGGGCCTTCATTGAGTTAAGAATTTTCTTATTATGATTTCTTCTCTGAGATTATTGAAGGGGTTGGTGATGGGTCATTCTTCCTCCACCATATTCTTATGGCCTTTTCGTTGTTTTTTTGTGCGTATTCTTCTTTTGGCTTTTTATGGGTTAAGACTTAAGAGAAGAAAGAGGGAGAAAGGAAATGAAATGACCAATTTGCCAAGAAAGGGGTGTGGATTAGCAAAAATGAGTATGGAAGTAGTCCCTCCCTAAATCAATTTGAGTGAATGATGACTATCTTCAAAAAGGCTTTGCGGAACTTCTCCCCCCTATGTCACATAGGTTCAAGTCTTAGGGATTGTTGTATGAATATTGTAATGAATTTCTTACCCATATTACCAAAAAATAAAAAATAAAAATTCAAATAGAGTCATGTCATGATTTATATATATATATATATTAAAATTAATTTAAGTGAATGATGACTATCATCACAAATTAGAGTAAAAATTCAAAATAAAACCACCTCATGAATTTTTTCAAATGACCGTATAACATTGGCTATTATGCATGATATTTTTTTATTTAGAAAAAAAAGTCCCATTAAAAATGATTTCTTTTTGTATTGTATTATAGCTTCACTATTATATAAAATGAATTGTAATTATTTAATTCATATTTTAACGACCAAACAGGCATTTAGATGTCTACTACTGCTTATTATGAATATGTACAGATTTGATGGATAATTCATTAAAACAGGTAAAAAACAATTTACTCCATTGATCATGTAAATATAAAATTTGTTGAATCCCTTTCTATCTTGCTTTCTCTCATAGGTGATAATATATATATATATACGGTTATATTCCCATCAACACGTATTGATATAAGTTATATCAGCACCATGCATTAGAGGTTGTACCCCTTACATTGATCTAATTTACTTCATATCCCACTAATGCACAAGGTACACCACTCAATGCGGGTGTTGATATAAGTTATATTAACATGTGCTTATTTCATCATCATCCTATATGTACAATTATGTTCCCATCAGCATGAGTTGATATAAGATATATCAGCACCATGCATTGGGGGTTGTACCTTTTGCGTTGGTCCAATATATCTTATATCCCACTAATGTACAAGATATAACTCCCAATACGAGTGTTGATATAAATTATATCAGTACGTGTTTACCTGATCATCATTCAATATATATATATATATATATATATATATATATTTTGGGTTGCATAGGCTCAAATGCTTAATATATAGTCAAATCCAATACCTAACCTTTACGACAAGGGGAGAGATGCCATCATGATGTAAGTCCACTGGCTTTATGGATGGCTTTCCTGCCTTTCCACAGCAGCATGACTCATTCTTGCTTAAAAATATCTTATTGTGTCACTTGATATCTACTGCTTGTCTGCTTATAAGGTAATATATATATATATATATATATATATATATGAGATTTCATGGATGCTTCAATTAGGGAAGTCTAACTTGCTTTATTGAACATGTAAATATGAAATTTGTTGAATTTAATTTTATTCATCCAACTTTCTCTTCCAGGTTATATCTGGGCAGCATTGGCTTTTCAAATGCTCAAAGTTAGACCAGGTGTCTCATTTCTCACCCACAAAAAAAATAAAGGTTGTTTGAAAGTGGTCGGTGGTAAAATTTATGTTATAAAAACACATAGGTGATGTAATGTGACAATAGCTTTTAATTGGTCAGCATTTAATCCTTTTTTGAATACCATAAAAAAAAAGGGAATATTTTCTCCCAAAACATGTCGGATCACAAAACACATTTCCCTTTAAAAATAGTGCATTCCAAAGTGCAAAGTGGGAGAGAGTGGATGTCATAATTGGGGTTTGGAAGATTACGACTTTTTTATTTTTCATTTTCAAATTTTTTTTTAATTTTTTTTATAATCAAAGGCCACGTTTGTTTAGTTGAAATGGAATGGAATCATATTTCAATTCATTTTAAACAACGTGTTTAGATGAGGTAATTAAATGAGAATGGAATCAAACATTATTAGTGAATTATAATGATATTCATTCCACGATATTTATTTCAATTTATTCCAGACTATTTTAAACATGGAATCAGATTCCATTCCTACCCATTCCATTCTAACCAAACAAACATGGCCAAAGGGTTATTAGAATGAGGGGTGTTAAACCTATTTATTACCGAACTTCTCATATCACCCCCCCCCCCCCACCAAAAAAAAAAAAAAAAAAAAAAAACTCATCTTCTCAATGAGCTAAGCTCAAATAGACCCAAATTATTTTATTTTCTCCAAAAAAACATTATTAATTTTACTAAAATTATATTATAGTACCAAATCAAGTCAACCGAGAAATCAGGAGGCTCTTCCATTCAAACCACAATATTATACTACTATTGAAGAGCTTTTTAGCTAGACAATGTGCAAGATAGCCAGGTGTATTAAGATGTGAGTAGATATACATGTTAAAACACATGATATAAAATAGGGCAACGATGTTTTAGTCTCACTCATCTTTTACCTATTTTCAAACGCTCTAATTGCGTTGAGATGGTTGAATTATATTCATTTTAGAGTGAGTAGTGATACCCAGGATCACTAGTAAGTTACGAATTCATATGCCGAAATAGGTGTTAAATTTTGATTGGCATTTGGCATATTATATGGACTTCCGTTCAGAACAAAATGTCTAAATTGCCACTTTTCTATTTAAAACTATATCTAATTTTCACCTAAAAAATCAGGCTCAAAAACGAAAGGTGAAAAACGTTGGACCAAAATTTGAGTTTCGAAACTCAAAAAAAAAAAAAAAAAAAAAAAGAAGAGGAAGAGGAAGAGGAAGGTAAAGATACACCACCACATCTATTCCATGGAAAATCATGATAATTATCCGATCCAACCGGTAGCAATAAAATTATAAATTAAATTTTAAAAAAATTTTATAAAAAAAACATGATTTTCTTGAAGACTCAATTTTGATCCAACTAGTAGCAAGAAAAAAAAACGAAGGAATTATCCTAATTATCTTGAAATATCAAATAATTATCTTGAAATCATGATATTTATCTTCAAAATCAAGATAATTATCCTAAAAAACGCAAATAATTATCCTAATTTGAAAAGTTTTAAAAAAAAATTATTTTTTTAATAATTGCCCTGAAAAATGCACTTTGATACAAGTAGTAGCAAAAAATTAAAGTAAAAAATAACAAAAAAAGGAAGATGAAGAAAAACAAGAGAAATCTACTTTCATATCAAAATAAGAACTAGGCGAACTTGCAAAAATTGTATCCCTTCCAGCTTCTCGACAGTGGCCAATCGAGCTCAATAACAAGGTGAACTTGTTTGCAAAAATTGCACCCATCTAATCCTCAAATAGCAGCAGGAGATCATGGATTTGCAGTTGCGAATCATGGAGGCGTTGTCTTCGTTGACATGAGGCATGGCGGTGTGGTCTTCGACTCTTCATTGCTTGATGGAACCAACAAATCGTGAGAGGAGATGACAAAAGTTTATGGAATGGGGTGGCTTGTGTTTAAATAAGGTAGGTAGCTGGGAGAAAAATCTGAAAGAAGAGATATATGGTAGATCTCGGGAGAAAAATCTGGACGGAGGAAAAAATATGGAAAGAGTTAACTTTCATTTTGTTTCTCTCTAAAAATGCATTTTGGGAATTTAAATGGGTCGGCCTATAATTCGTCCCCCTTTGTTTCGTCCCAACTATCATTTCTCTTTTAGAGTTGGTTTAACATAACTAACATAATTTAAAGGGGATGCATCGAAATTTTCTAAAACTTACATTTCAAAAGAGAGAAGAAAAAACAAACAAAAACAAACGAACGAACAAAACAAAACAAACAAACCAACCTCCAAGCTATCAGTCAAATTTATCTTGAACATAAACTAATGTAAAAAAAGTATAACTTTAGTTAAGTCAAATGTCTAATATTAGTATTTTCAAGTCTACTCGAGCAAAATTTGGTTTAAACTAATTGCACGAGATGAATAATCAACCCACAAATCCATACATATGATAACAAAAGTGAAAACTTGAATTTGAGACCTTCAATTCTTAATTTGCAAGCCTTCGCCATTTGCACGTCACCCTCATGGATTATATATATATATATGTATGTATGTATGCCTTTTATTTTTTATATTTTTGACAATCGAACTTCCTACTATTGAAACAAAAAAAAGAAAAAAAAAAAAGACAATTAATAGAATTTACTTACTCATATCTTTAACTCACCTAATATCAATAAAATGTTACTCTATATTTCTCCAATTCTCCAAAAGCTTGAAATTGAAATCGTACAGTAGATATCACGGCACGGACTTATGTCTCAAGCGGTGCCTTTTTATTGGACTCATTTTTTCAAAAAAAGAGAGAAATGGAACAGAAAAAGATATTATAGGCACCTCCGCCACATAGAAGTGGCAGGCGTCTCCCTTCAGTCTCTTTACCAAAGTATCCACCTTTGTGGAACAGAGCACACACCACTCTTCTCCTCCTTCCCCTTTCTAGGGTTTCTGTTACTCTCCGTTACACCGAATCACAGCCGTTGAAAGAGGAGAAAAACGAAGAGGTGAGATCTCTATAAAATCTAATGGCCTTACAAGGGCAGGGAGGCATAGACCCTGCCACACTCGATGACATCATCCGACGGCTATTGGAAGTCCGATCGGTGAGGCCAGGCAAGCAGGTCCAGCTCTCTGAGTCCGAGATCAAACAGCTCTGTGTCGCTTCAAGAGAGATCTTCATTCAACAGCCCAATCTTCTTGAACTCGAAGCCCCCATCAAGATTTGCGGTACGACCCTTTTCATACATATGCATATATTTCCCTGAAGCAAAGCGAAGATACATGGTTATTTTTATACCCCAAGATTCATGGTAAAATGTTTGTTGAGAATAATGGGTAGTTTTTTTTTTTTTTTTTTGGTGTGTGTGTGTGTGAAGGAACTGGGGATTTATGGTAAATCAAGCTCCTTTTTATGTGTGGTTTTAGCTGTAGTTTCATTCATAGGACAATTATCCATTTATCCATGGAGAGAGAGAGAGAGAGAGAGAGAGAGAGAGAGAGAGAGAGAGAGAGCACAGGGACTGTAGTGGAGTTGTGGTTTGTGCCATGACTTCGGTGTTTTCTTGCTACATTTTGGTGCAGTGAAAATATGGATTATTGAATAAGGATAGTCTGTTGGAATACTGAGGCTTGAAGCGGAGTTTGGCTTGTTGATGCTGTTGTTAGATTAACCTTAGGAAGAATGTACATTTGACAATGTGTTACTGTGATATCATGCAAATGATGTTATTCGACATTTTGTAGTATGTTTTAAGGGGAAAAAACTAGGTTTGTGGATGCTGCTACTGAGATTCAACGTAGGAACAATGAACATTTGACGATGTGTTACCTGCGATATCCCGCAAATGACATGGGTCGTCATTTTACAGTAAGTTTTTTGGGGAAAAAACTTGCTTAGTTGGCCTTTGTAATCCCAATTTGTATAAAAATTTTATTTTTAACCCACAATTACAACGTCAGTATATCACAAGCGGCTTATATTTTTTCCTATACATTTTTGCTACCCTCTTCCACCAATTCTGGATATTTTAGTGCCACTTTTAAAAGGGATAAGAGCACATATTGTCCAAATTTTGTTAGAGCTGTATTGCGACTACATTTTAATTCTTTAGAAGATAGCTTTTGAGAATCATTTCATAGTTGATTTATTATATTTTCCCTTTAAGAATATATATCATTCTGTTTCAATAGAGCAGCACTATTAATGGAACTTGTTCCACAGATTTACAATGTTGTACCGATTACAATAATTGTACAAGACGAGTGCCATCACTTTATGTGCTGATGATATTGGGCAGAAGGAAATTCTCTCTCTCTCTCTCTCTCTCTCTCTCTCTCCGTGTGTGCGTGTTTTCCCTTGTTAAAATACATCTCTTGAATTTATTAAATACTCAGTGTGGGTCTCCTTTGGATCCTTTTAGGATTTTGTTCCCCCCCACACCCCAACCCAATTTCTTTACGATGGATAAGTAATAGTAAACCAACTTTATACCAATTTCAAACTACTAAATCCAAACAAAAATTGTAACCATTTGCAACCGTCACTGGAAATAAGAAAGAGCAAGAAAGAATGTTTATCCTTACAATCTCAACAGGTGAATGGGGAGATTCTTTCTTCAATTATTTGTTGTTTTTGGCTATCAAAGCAACTCTGGCTCATTTCCATAACTTTCTTCAATGGAATCTGCTTTTGTAAGCACTTTTTAGTTGTCCTCCTCTTTTGTGAACACTCTTCCTATCCCAAGATCCAACATCCCATATGCTGCCAACTTCAATTGGTCCTATTCCTATTAAGCTTGGCTGCAGTGACTTATCACTTTGGTCTCGCACTCATATTCTTCACTATAGTGTCTTAATAGGTTATTTAAATGAGCCATTCCCATGGCTGCCTTCCTCTTGCTCTAACTGATATCTCTTTATACAATAATGGTTTTGCAGAGATTAATTCTGCACTTTCAGCAATTAATTCTGATTATTTGTCTTGGCAAAAATACAAACACCAACTCTAGGTTGGATCTTATCTTCTCGAATTTAAATATATTGGCTTGATGCATCTCTTCCTTCACGATGTAGACTAGGTTGGAACCGTTTGTTTTCTTGTAATCCGAGGGGTGCATGGTGCAACTTCGGTTGCAATTAGATAACCCAAAATGACTCCCAGGACTTGTTGGTATGCCATGGCATTTCATTGCTATTTAAAATTCATTCTAGCAATTAATTTCCAAAACTCAGATAGTTGTTTTTTTTCTAAATCCCATGTAGTGTTTTTTGAATACATTCACGATGTTTGCGTTTATGGAAGAAGTTAAGGTCTTTCCTTTGAAAGTGAATTTTTTTAGCAAATATGTTGGAAGGTGGGGAAGGGTTGGAGCAAGGGGCAAGGGCCCTAAAATTTTTGAAACATTCAAGAGTTATTAGTACAATATCCAACAGATAAATGGGGAGTAACACTGGTAACACATTTGATGATGAAATGAGCAACTAGTACCACAAATCCTTCTCACGTCTCATCTATGACAGAATGATGATGCAAGATGATTCCTATTTCTTCTTATCTTATTAAAAAGAGATGATTTTTACACCAAACTCTGTCTAGCTATGGCTAAGTTTAGTAAACTTGGTGTTAGTATGTTTTGTTAATCTGATGCTTTGAGTTATAGTAGGCTTTTGAAACAAACGAGGAGAGTTACGTGTAGTTGATTCCAGCTCTTTAGTCACTCCAGAATAAATGGAAACTTTGCTCTTCTTCATAAAAAGGGGCTACTTTCTATTCAGAATATTTGGTGAAGTGATCTACCATGTTATTGAATGCCTTGTGATAATTGCCTATAGAATGGGTTTTCATAATTTTTATTTTTATTTTTTTGGCAATTTCAGGTGACATTCATGGGCAATATAGTGATCTGTTAAGGCTTTTTGAATATGGGGGTTTCCCTCCTCAAGCCAATTATCTATTTTTAGGGGATTACGTCGATCGTGGAAAGCAGAGTTTGGAAACAATATGCCTCTTACTTGCCTATAAAATTAAATATCCAGAGAACTTTTTTCTTCTTAGGGGAAATCATGAATGTGCTTCCATTAATCGGATATATGGGTTTTATGATGAATGCAAGCGCCGGTTTAATGTGAGACTTTGGAAAGCCTTTACGGATTGTTTTAACTGTCTTCCTGTGGCCGCTCTCATTGATGACAAAATATTGTGCATGCATGGTGGCCTTTCCCCTGATCTGACAAACTTGGACCAAATCAGAAACTTAACCCGTCCAACTGTTGTCCCTGACACTGGTTTGCTTTGCGATTTACTCTGGTCAGATCCTGGTAGAGATGTCAAGGGATGGGGGATGAATGACAGAGGAGTTTCATTCACCTTTGGCCCTGATAAAGTGGCAGAATTTTTAACGAAGCATGATTTAGACCTTGTCTGTCGTGCTCATCAGGTAGTTTACTTTTCTGTTCATATCATTGTACTTAGGCATGCTAGTTACTGATTCTTTTGTTCAGGTTGTGGAAGATGGGTATGAATTCTTTGCTGATAGACAACTCGTTACTATATTCTCTGCTCCCAACTACTGTGGTGAATTTGATAATGCTGGTGCAATGATGAGTGTCGACGACAACTTGATGTGCTCATTCCAAATTCTTAAACCAGCAGAAAAAAAATCTAAGTTCTTAATGTCAACGAAAATGTGATGGCTGCAGATATCGTTGCCCCCAGTCTAACCAAGGTCAGCCTAATTTTATTGTTGTAATTTCCCTGTTGTAGTTATGATTTTGCTGCGTCACTTGGGGGAGGCAGGATTTTCTTTGCAAGATTATATGAGGCACTATAAAGTGAAATTTTTTTGATGAGATGAGAATAGTTGCATGATTAATTCTTGCTCAAAGGGATTTTATTTATTTATTTAATTTTATTTAATTTTTTTTTATAAAAGATTGCGTGGATGATTCAATTAAATATGTAGGGAAACAACGTACTTTCCATAACATGTAAATATAGTGTTTGTGGAATTTCTATCCATCTTGCTTTCTCTTCTAGGTGAATGGTGATATTTGTGGAGTATTTTTTTTTTTTTTTCCAGAAAATAAAGTCTTTTCCCCTCCTCATGTTGGTTTGTTATATAATGATAATTAGGATTATGCATATGATATTCTTTAGCATAACAATTCCATGAAAAGCTGAGGAAGTTCTTTTTTTAACTAGGGGTCTAAGGTATGAAAAGCAAAGGAAGTTCCTTACTCAGTGAAGATAACCATTTTGCTATTGCTCTTGCACTTAAAGAACATGTTCATTTATCAAAAGTAGCTGCCCAACTCAGCCTTTTTTTTTTTTTGGGGGGGGGGGGGGGGGGCTTGGGAGTTGTTCATCGCATCAGCTGATTAAGAATTCCACAGAAATCTCTCTCATAACAGCTAACAAATTGAGCAATGGGTTGGTTTTCAATATGATCTGAGGGTGATTAATGGACTTTGAAATACCATTATTGTCAATTAGCTTGTTTGCAACCCATATACACAGGAAAAAGAGCACGCGTTCTGAAGATGATGTGTTGAAGAGCACATGTTTCCATAGATATCTGACATCTTCTGGTTATACACATTCTATCTCCATTTGACTTCTTGTGTAATGCTCTTCACCTTACCAGCAGCTTTGGTTAACTATTTACTGGAAATTGACATTACCCTTTCTCTCTTGCAGACGTTTTCCCATTGGTCCCTGGAAAAATGCTGAAAGTGAAGTCAGAACTTTCTTCAAACTCAAGGATATAGGAGTCTGTGCCCCATGCAATAATCTATTCTGTTGGTATTATGTCATTAGGGAGCAGCTTCACAAATCAGGTCCGGGGGGGCCTATGCTGTGTGGAATGGCAATCGCCATAAGTCTTCTTTCCTGTTTTAGTGTTTTTTCTGTAGTATTAAAACTGTGGTGCATGTGTACATATATTGGGTCTCATACTGGTAGTTGTGCTTTTGGGTTGTGGGTGCCGAATAATGGCCTCATTTGCTCCTGAAAGAAGCCTGTTGTGCTGAACTATGATCCATCATCGGGATCTCCCATTGATTGAGCTGCTTGTATTGCTAAAACCAGGTGTATTCTGATGTTAAAAGATGGTGGAATCATGATCGGTGGCTTTTTATCCTACTTCGAGCGACTTTTAGGGTGTTGTGGTGATGAGCTTTACGCCAGCCATACAGGTTGATGGCCACACTTTGATTTCAGGGTAATTTGTGGAGACCCTAAGACAGCCAGTGTTTCTGCTGCTGCACCTATATCCACTTCAGCCAATCTCTGATAACTGTAGACCTCTGAGATGAGATGGTTGAGCAGGGAATTTTTGTGATTTGTTATGGTATTAGTTTGTGTCTGCTGTTGCGTTGTGTGCTTCATCCAGTGTTTAGGGTTTTGCACCATCATGATGCATTGTTGGTATTATGGGCCTACAAAATGTGTCATGTTCACGTTACATTTATGATGGGTTTACATGTTCTTGCAATCCATTCTACTTTGGATGGTTGTAACAAGAAAAATCCTACCCTCATCGAGTTATCTTTTGAACTGATGTGCCAGCTGATCTGGTGATGTCGTGTGAGTGCATTGTATCAAAAAGTACACATTTTGATTACATGGATTAGTGACTTAATTGTCAATGTTGTTAAATTGGTAAGGTGAATTCATGATTGTATGATTAGCCGTACGGTCACGGGTTCGATTTTCTATTAGGATAACCAAATATTTAATTGAGGGACCATGATAGTGGGTTGTTGCATTAGTCTCTCCGAAAGTTTAGGTTCCATGGGTGGATCTAAAGGGTACGTTGTGGGATGGTTCTCCATTGTCCAAACAAAAAAAACAAAGGTGTTATTCAAAGGTTTTGTTCCTCTTGATTGCCATGTTAGGAAAAAAAAAAGGGGAAAAAAAGAGGGGGTTTGAAAGATTGGCAGTATTATAGCAATAATGTGGAGCTTAAGATGGTTATAGGCATCTTGCTTGCTTCGATGCGTGGTGGATTTGGGAGGCATGTTTTTGGGGATCTTTTTTCCCTCTTTGTGGGGTTGCTGTTGTCTCGCCTGTAGCTCTTCGAGGTCCAAAGTGGAAAATCCTTAAAAGAATGACTGCATCAAAGATTTAATATTTTCTAATTGGGTTTTTTTGGGGCCAAACAATAAATAAACATGTATGTGGGGATCATTCTTTCAATTATTTTTTTTTATTATCAAAATTTTCTTATAATATAGTTACTTAGGTGGCATGACTGTAGCTATTTGCACGATAGACATTTAAAATTCACAAATTCACATGTACTATTAACGTAGAAAATGTTGTTAGGGTACGAGGTGTATTCCTTAGAAGTCGTTATTTTCACTATTCGTAAAGATCATTGTTATGAAAATAATTTGAATTGACATCTCAGTGGAGAGTGAGGTTTTGATATCTTTAATTGCTAACTATTTGGGTATAAGGCTTCTTTTTTTTTTTAATTTGACGGTCAAGGTGTTCGAATCAGTTTACGCACACTTCAATTAAATCCTTATCTGAGCAATGTTAAGGCCACACTTCCCTCATCGATTTAGTACATTTAGAAATTAATTTCTAAAATGCTCCCAGAAGATATGAACCTGCTAGATTATAAACTTATCCTCTCACCATCGGAACCCGTTGGATTAGAATTTAAACTAAGATTGCAAAAATAAAATAAAATAGAAATGCAATTGTTATTTCTATTGCCGGCTCTGATGTAATTAGTAATTACCATTGATATATTTTATATTTATAAGATGATATTCCATCACCATTAACCATGGTTGCCATCATCACTCTCCATTATGTTCGTTTGATACATCAAATCATCATTATTATTATGGCTGTCACCACCAACCACCAATTCCTAATCGTTGTTTACCCCTATCTTATCAATAACTTCCGTTACCATGACCCTACTATTGCATTTGTCACCACCCGATTTCACCGCTACTGTCGCCACAATTTTTTTCACATTACTGCGATTAACCTAATGCTACTTGCAATGAATTTACCATTACCGTAGACACATGCCTATAGTATTAGCATAAAAAAATAAAATAAAATAAAAAAGAGATACATGCCTATAGTATCACTTGGACCACCGTGCTAATAATATAATTCAAATTCTACGATACTGTTTAGTTGCATTTATTTTAAGATTTTTTTTTTTAAAATTTTTGAAAGCAAAAAATTGTAAAAGCAAAAAGCAATATTTGGTTAGAGGAAATAAAAAAGACTTTTAGAAAGCAAAAAGCAAAATATTTGATTTTAAGCAAATTTCTAAAAGTCATTTTTATCTTTTGGACAAATTTGACTTTAACTCGAAAAATTTATAATAAAAAAAGGTTGTACTTGTTCTACGTTTCCGTTTGAGTAACGATGATTTAATAGAGTTTCTCATTATATCTAAAAGATTACCAACGAAATCAATTTTACCAAACACGCTTTTGCTTTTATTGTTTTTACTTAAAAGAAAAAAATAAGAAAGTAAAAAATGACTTTTACTACTTAAGAAAAGATCTTTTAAAAAGTGCAACCAAACAGTGTCATAGAATTTAAAACCTATAATTATAAAATTCTAAAAGCTATAATTATTAAATTCTGAAAATTCAATTACTAAATCCAAATCCCTAATCCAGTAAAAAGAATAGGTATAATGATGAGGGAGTCATGAATTTCGAAAATTTCACACCCAAAAATGAATGAGAAAAAACAAAAGGGCTAAAACCAAAATCTAGATGGGAAACTTACCTCAACCCCCAAATGATTAAGATCTTCTCTTTGGGCTACACTGATGGTTGGTTTATAAAGGCGCCCACATTTTTACCCCTTTACTTATTTGAATTTTTGCCGGCTCTCTCTCTCCCGTAAAATTTTCTCGAGAATTTGCAGTCGATCCGAGAAATTCCATGATTAGATTTTGACGGAAATTTTCGAATTTCGGCTTTCCTGGAAAATAATTCGTGAGGAAGCGCCGGCGATGATGAACTTTACGGATCCATCAATGTCGCTGTTGGCGGCCAGCGGAGGCGATACCAGTCAAGCTATTCGACGTCTCCGCCGAGCCTGGCGATCCTTGCACATTGAGCTACTCACCTTCACCCGGTTGCCTAGTGAACTCAGTCAAGTGGAATCACACCAGTGAGTCTCTCTTAACGATATAGTCTCTTTCTTCTTTGATTTTCTTCATTTCTTTTCTGATATCTATTTCTATGTACTTCAGTTATTATACACACAGGCACACGCACATATTATAGAGGGTTTTGGTTTGAATCTTCATTCCTCATTCTATTAGAATCCGTTTGGCTACTGAGAAAACTTTCTCATATCAATATTCCAGTGTGTGTCTTTGTATAAGTGAGAGCTCTTAAGGGTTTTGGGTTGAATCCGCATTCCTCATTCTATTAGGGCCCATATGGTTACTGAGAAAATTCTCATAGGGTTTTGGGTTGAATCTGCGTTCCTCATTCTATTAAGTTCCTTTTGGTTATTGAGGGATTTATTTATATGTAGATTTGACCTAGGCTTAGTTGAGAGGATTTGTGGTTCCTAAAAAGTAACAAATTTGAAGATTTGGAATTTTGATTTCTTTTCTTTTCAACATAACATAATAGAGGCTTATTTTTTTCTCTGTTGATCTAATTGGGATGTGATTTTTACAGATTTGGTTGTGGCTAGTGCTGGAGAGGATAAGAAGATATCTCTGTGGAGGAAAAATGGGCAGAGCATGGGGACCATTCCGGTTGCCGGGAGTGATAGTGGAGATGGTATTGAGGTACTCTTTTTTCTTGTTTACTTGTTGCATGACCAGTTTTAGTGGGATTTTGTTCCAATAAGGTTTACTAATAGTAGGAGGTCTAAGAATCACGGAGCATCAATCTTGGTGATTTTTTCACGGTTCCAGAGGACCAATATTCACGAATATTGTGTGTGTGTGTGTATTTATGTATCACGTGCATGCTTTAATTGTAAATATAAATAGAATCCTTGATGAGCTATAAACGGAAATGACAAGGTGACAGCTTTAATTTAAATCTGTAGAAGCACTTGGCAACTGTGCACCAAGCCAGCCAATCACAGACACTTTATTATATGTGTTGTGGCAGTGTCGGACATGGCAACTCTCTCTTCGCCTTCTCCTTGTCCTTCTTCCTCCCTTTTTTTTTTTCTTCCTTTTGGTATCCTATCTTCTTTGTGAACAACTCAACTAGTGTTTCCAAAAACAATACAAAGGGATGTGTTTTGAATGAGGTTTGTGATGCTTCATGATGTATTATAGATGCTACATGATGTATATAATTATATTAATATGATGCTATATTTTATAAGCACTGTGTTGTATCTTAGATCTATATAATTTTCCGTATCTCTGTGTCCTTGTAGTGTCGGTCCCATGTCATGTGTCTGTGTCTGTGCTTCATAGCTGTGCCTTATTCTTCACATGAGTGATGACTATAAAGGGATATGATCTCGAACTACCCATTTGAGGATAGGGACTAAGAGCAGCACTCAACACAAGAGAATTCAGCGCTAAGCTATGTATTTTAGCTGAAACTTTTACAATCCAGAATCCTAACTACTTTAATTTCTTTTCTTTTTTTCTTCTTCTTCTTCTTCTTCTTCTTTACACACACACACACACACACACACACACGAGAGTCCAGAAGCCTGCAAGCAAAAGCCATCATACAACCCCAAACACCTCTCATCTTAGAAATCCACAAAAGAAACTTTCCAAAACTCCCTGGACCCCAAAATCAAATATATAAGTATTTGAGAAAACATCTTTGCAATATAGGGGTGGGAGCTCCGCTTGACCAAAGATCCTTTGTTTCCTTCTTTCTAGAAGAGTCAAATAGAGAAAGGGGAGAAGTTAAATAGAAATAGCAATAGAAAATGATCTACCCATTTTGCTTCCTCTTTACCCTTGCTACTGTGGTTCAAAACATATTTTTGGAGAGTTTTCTTAGCTTTTCAGTTGTTTGCATATTAACTTAGAACTCAAGAATGACCCTTTTTAGTATAGATTGTCAACTTTTGATTGGACTTTATTTTTGTTTCCAGGAATCTATATTGGCTATCAGCTTTAGCAACAAGGGATCAAGATATATATGTTCTGGAGGAACTGGCCAAGTTGTGAGAATATGGGATTTGCAGAGGAAGCGCTGTATTAAATGGTTGAGGGGCCATACTGATATAATCACGGGTGCAATATACAATTGCAAAGACGAGCACTTGGCTTCCATTAGTTTGAGTGGGGATCTTATTCTTCACAACCTTGCATCTGGTGCTAGGGCTGCTGAACTCAAGGACCCTAATGAACAGGTTGTTTTCTTTGTTGTGTCTGAGCACTAATTCTATGGTGTTTGCGGTTTAGAGTTTCTGATTTCCGAAGTTCTAATTATTTGGCTGATGGAATTTTAAGACCAGGTATTGAGAGTGCTTGATTATTCACGGATTAGTCGACATCTTTTGGTGACTGCTGGTGATGATGGGTCCGTACATCTGTGGGATACAACTGGCCGCAGTCCAAAGGTTTGAAATAGTTTTATTGTAAATGAATATGGAAACATGTGTAAAAAAAAATGATAACTAACATGGTCAAATAAGTATGTCCTCCAAAGGAATTTCTATTTTAATGAACTTTATAGAAATGTAGGCCTTATATGGATCTTGGAAGAAGAGAAGGAAGGGAAGCGATAAGGCTAAAGTCTAAAGCTTTTTAATCTCCTTTCATACTTTGTTCTAGTAAAGTATTGCTTTTGCATATGTGTCACTGTTGATAATTTTGGATGAATGGGGATTGCGATGTAATAGTCCAATTCATATTCTCTAGAAAACTACATCCTGGAAGAAAAAAAAAATTGTATTCCTGCATTTTGGACTACTATGTTTTTTCCTTTCCAAAAAATTATTAATCTTGTTCCACTGATCCACTCCTTATTCAATAGTGGGAGAATTCTGGAACCAAGCCTTGGATCTACTTCCTCAGTGCTCAAATGCAGCCTTACTCATTCTAAAGACGAAGATGAAGTTGACATTATTTATGTTCTACATTTTTTTTTTCGTCTCCTTTATGAAGTAAACTAAAATCTAAATGTTATTATCATTTTGGGTAATCTTATGTTTTAATCTCCAAGTCTTGGTAAATTATTAGGAATTTAATTCATTACTTCTCTACTCCACAGGTTTCTTGGTTGAAGCAGCATTCTGCACCAACCGCATGGTGTTAGCTTATCACCATCCAATGATAAGGTCTCCTCTTTATTTTGTTGAGTTGTCCTGTTTCATCTTTATATAGAAAAGAAGGCTGAGAGTGTTGTATGCCATTGAATAGTGAAGATTCTTCATGGCCAGGATATCTGGGACAAATAGTTAAACATTCTGTTTTTCCAATTCTTTTTCTCCTATTACAGATAATTGCTAGCGTTGGTCTGGATAAAAAGTTATACACTTATGACTCAGGGTCTAGAAGACCCTCATCTTGCATTCCTTATGAGGCACCTTTCTCTTCGTTGGCATTTAGAGATGATGGTTGGATACTGGCAGCTGGAACAAGTAGTGGTCGGGTGGTATTCTATGATGTTCGTGGAAAACCACAGCCAATCACTGTTCTTCGTGCTTATAATAGTTCAGAGGTGAGTTTCTTTTCCTCTCTCTCTGTCTCTCTCTCTTAATCTAGGGATCCCTAAGTTTTGAAACTTCCTTTTGTCTTCATCTGCTTGCTTAAACTTTGGCATTTTCTTGCACGAAGTTGCGTTCTTGCATGTAAGCATGTTCTATAGAATATAATACTTGCTTTAAGGTTCTACAAAAGCAATATCAATCAACAGTAGCAGTTCTGACTCAAATTGATTTACTAACTACTAGGATGGCAGACCAAAATTTTTAGATTTCACAGTAGAAATCACCACAAATTCACTCCTGATTCTTCTCCTTCCCCTTTGTGGGAACAGAAACATGTCCCTTGCTACCATAGCAGGATGCACTGTCCTGCATGCCATGGACACTATACCATAATTTGATTTTGCCATATATTATATTTCTATTATATATTTTTTTTGGTACACTTGTTCTTCTATGTTCAATTACTGAGGACAGTATGCTACATGTTTGATCAAATTCATTTTCCTCCAACATTGCTGTAGTGCACTCAAAACTTTTTGTCTCTTCTTTAATGTATATGAAGCTTGGACAAATTTGATTCTGTTTGTTTAAATATTTAATTGTTTTATGGATCTTCCAAATAATCCACCACCATGGGTGATGTCCAGTCATCATTTTAATGGGGGAGGAGATGGTGATGATGGAGGAGAGGGAAGGATAGAGATGGAAAGGGTAAATAGCTCCTGTAAGTGAGAGTTAGAGGCTGAAATGCCCTTTCCTCGGTATAATGAAGGATTTGTATACTCTGTTACATGTGTGATATGTGGCCTGTGTTTGGGTGGGGAGTTTTGGGGGGGGGGGGGGTATAAGAATGTTAGAGGCAACCATTAAGGGTTGACACATGTCCAATTCAAAGGCATGTGTAGGTCCTGCCAACATTGTCTCAGAAGTGGCTGCACTATGAATGGCAGTCTTTTAATGAGTGCATGTTTTGAAAGGAGATACTTGTTGTGGGATGCCATTGCCACTGTTGATGCTGCATCATTGAGGCTTCTTCTTCATCTTCTTCTTGCCCATAAGATGATTTAATCGATGGAACACTTACTGGATGGAACTCCTCCCAAAAATCATTGGAACAACTAGATAGAGGATCTAAAGCTTTTGTTTGGTTACAGCAACTAGGGAAAAAAAGGTGATCTGTGATGGTTAATACATCTCATGGGCAGTTAGATCATTTCCACTTGTTTGAATGCCATCCAAGAGTTTCATTAGTCGTCCATATTTTTTTTTGATAAGGTTCATTAGTCGTCCATATTGATCACATCAAATTTCTGTTCACAGATTTGAATTTAAAAACTGTAATTTTCCTAATCTTTATCTATACTAATTATTTACAGTTTTCATCAGGCTGTTACAAGTTTATGCTGGCAAAGGTCAAAACCTGTAATTGTAAATGAAAGTACTTGTACTGCTGAGACTGCTCTTTTGGGAGGTGCTGTTGAAGATTCAATCCTAATGCCTGACCCACTTCCTTCTGTGACATCATCAAGCCTCTCACTATCCACAGCACTACCTGGTTTACGAAATCCTGGTCGTTCAGGCCCCTCAGCAGAAGCATCTTCTCTCACAACAACCATTGGTGGATCTATATCAAGCGCGCTCTATTCATCTACAGTAGAGGAAACGCCACATCGAAACCATTTGTGGCCTGGTGGAACATTGTCGAGGTTACATGCTCCTCGTTCTAGTTATAACTTAAAGGATGATATGGAGGTGTTTTCCCCACTTGTTGATGTCCGGCCAATTACACCCACTCTTGATAAGCTATGGGATGATCATGATGGAGCAAAGAAAGATCATCTTCCTGTTGATAAGAAGCCTTCATCTTTGTTGTTTCCTTCTAGTAGGAGATTCCCTTTTACAGAAGATGGGGTCAATGATCATCCAATATTCGATTGGAAATCCAGTTCAACTTCCAGACAGGTCTGATGCTACATTATCTTCAATTCCATTGGGTGACTGCACTATGTGAAATATTTATCTCTTTTTGCCAGGTCTGAAATGTGCGTGTAATATGTAAACCTGGATGCCCATGCCTTTTTAATTTTACTCAATAAAACTGATCAGTACTGATAATTACAAATTTACAGGAAGAATTTAAATCATTTGTTCATTATATTATACTGTACATTTTGATTGCTCATGAAACAAATTTGAAAATCAATCATTCAACCATCTTTTAGTGCGTGGTCCCTAGAAACTTTTCTTTGCGGTGGTTATTGTTTTCCCTCATTCTTGCTCTTGAATGAATAATTGAGGTAGCCTATGGATATGATTTTATGGCTATTATTTCATCTAAGAAATGACGTTAAATTTAAGTTTAGTTTGATATAACCCTGTAGACTAAATACTTAGTAATTCTTATGCAACTTTTAAGCTTGTTACATGCAGCAATATAAATTTTTTTTTTCTTCATTAGTTATTTAAGGGTTTCATGTAGATAGTTTAGCTCGATTTGTTCCCCTTGTGAACTTGATGTTGGAAGTTCAATCTCTTGATGCCTATGCCATGACATTATGTGTGCAATTTTTAATGTTCTCTCTCTCTCTTTTTATTTTTTGGTCACTACCCTATGCAGGATGACACTCAATCTTCGTTTACACTGTTGGGATCTACTCCCACACCATCATCCAAAAGTGAGGACTCCTCCATCACTCCTCCAGAAGCCTGGGGTGGTGAGAGAATTTCTGATAAATTTACTCACCACCGCCAGCCAGTCGTTATGCCGTCTCGGTTTGGGATGTTGACATCTGGTGGTCTGACATCAGGGTCAATGTTTTCTGGATTACAAGATCTAACCTCGTCAACAAGTCAGACAAGTGTGAGCTCCTCAACAAATTCGAACTTGACATATGCAAATTCGCGTAACAAAGATGTCTCTTCCAATCAAGAGAGTTTGTTGGGAAAATCCGAACACATTCCCTTTAGTTCCATGTCTGCGTCTCTGAGTACAAAAGGCTGCCACGGGACAGGCTAACCTCGAATTACCAGGACCGGCATCTTTGACCCTTCCTCGTAGATTTTCCACTTATGCAGAGAGAATAAGCACCACTTCTTCCTTCAGTGATGGGACATCCCTTTTAGTAGGTTCACCGAAAACAAAGAAAACAGGAGCTGAAACCAGGGAAGAACTTTTGAGTAGCTTCTTGTCGAGGTCCTGACACATCAGCTGCCACAGAACCAGGGGTTCTTCCAGCAATAAATGTAAAAATACCATATGGTTTCATTCGATAATTTGTTTATATGCGATTTTATTGTGTTTGTATGATCCCCCACAGTGTTTCCTTTGATAGAAGAATGCAAACATTATAGATCATTTGCGATCATTTGTCATGTCATATGGCTTAATCATAGTTCTTTTGAATGAAGCACTGGTCATGCATGGGCCTGACTATGGTTGTGTGCTGTCATTCGAAATGCAAGGTGGTGATTCTGGCCATGATGGCGAATGATCACAGATGTTTATGATGCTTGCTGCTCGCTTTTCCTGTTCTTACATGATTGAAATGGTTTGCTGATAAGTGATATTATGACAGGGAGGTATCTCACAACCCCAGAAAGCCCCACTTCAGCAGATCCACAGCAGGGATCCTCCTTTACACTTCAGCTGTTTCAACGTACTCTTGAAGAAACTCTTTCTTTCTATCAGAAATCCACACATGAAGATATGAGGAACCTTCATATCGAAATTCTAAGACAATTTCATATACAGGAGGTATGTATGCAAGTGTGCATATATATATATATATATATCTCGTATCATTCTGGTTTTTCCTTTGCTTGCTGCTATTTCCTCTGATTTTTCTTGTGAAATCATTGAGCAGATGGAAATGTCAAGTGTGATGAACTCAATTCTTGAAAACCAAGCTGAGCTGATGAAAGAAGTTCAGTCTCTCCGGAAAGAAAACCAGCAGCTCCGCCAATTGCTTTGACCACTAGTGAAGATTGAATTCTTATGATGATTTTTTTTTTCTTTTGAGAATGTCTTTTAGGAATTGGTTGTTTGTGAAATATAGTGGTGTACCCTTTCTTTTTTTTTTTTTTTTTTGATTGGTAGTGGTGTATCCATAAAAATACCCCTTCTCTTCATTTTTATTTGACGTGGCAATCTACATGGTAAATTCTACTGATATATCCCACTTCATTTCCATCTAAGTTCTATGTCAACAAATTGATTGACATGATATGTCACCTAAAGGGCAGATGTGGCAATATGCATAGATTCTGAGATGACATGACACATCCACGCATATTACCACATCAGCTTCCACTGGTTGGTAGGGAGGAAACTGGCTCGGATTTTGGTCCATTTAGCATTTTCTTTCGTGAAGATTGGATTTTTGGGTTTACCCTCATGACCTCATCCCACCATGTCTGCATCCAACCTAGCCTAATTACATTCGCTTCCACCATTTGATCCCCATTCTCCCTTTCTGAAAGATTCTACACCGTTCAATTTTTATTTTCGAAATTGAATGTGTTTTTGGGTATAATTGGAGAGATTTGAACCCTTAAGCTATTCTAATTCTCTTTTACCCTACCCTCCTTATTACTAAGCTAACCCAATGGCTTGAAATTGAATGTTTAAATCCTCATAATTGGATTGTTTTTAGCACGGTTAGGCAAGGACAACATCCAATGGATTTGACAAGTTGACGGTTGGGGGGTCGGAGTTGTCACTGGCGGTGCAAGAAGCGGTTCCTATCATGCATGTGGAGCACGTGGCAGCAGAGGAGTTTGGTTGAAGCCATTGCAGATGAAGAAGCTTTTCATCTCTAAGCCCTTTACATCGACCGGACCCCGTATGTTTGGAAGCAGAGGTGGCTCAGGTACATTTCCCTCTTTTTGGGAAAGAGAGAAAAATCTACAACCAAATATGAAGGGAGTAACATTTCCTTCTCTATAGAAAACACTAGATCTTATTTTTCAATAAATTATCAGCTTTCTTGAGCTGTAAACACTTGGGAGGTGGGAGTTTTAAGTGATCGATCCTCTCCTCTGGAGGTCATAAAGGAAAAACATAACCATTTGCTACTGCTCTTGGTCCCTCAGTAAATTCCAGTAAACATACAAAACATTTGACTGTATAGAGGGAAAAAAGAAAGAGGAGTGCTGACATGAACTGCTAACGGCTCCAGCAATACAGCATGCAGTGAAAGCACTTCCAAAAGCACTTAATACAAGAGAGAACTCACTCAGAGACAAGAAAAAAGTGATCAACTTTGTTCTTTCCCATGCCTCACGGATACCAGATCATGTTTCAAATGGAAGTGCGTGCAACTAGAGGGAGCTTTAACTTGATCCCATGTCTCACTTCTTGACTAATCTCAACACATCACCCACAAGATGTAAAGAACCAGTTACAAGGACCTGATAGATTAACCAGAGGAAAAATGAGAACACAATCCCAATTACATGCAAAAGGGGAAAAAAGCTAATATTAATCTGCAAAATAATAATGCCATAAGGAACATGATGAGGTTAGAATAGTGGGCCCATGAATTTTCTTGTGGTAAAGTCTCTAGGGAAATGACATATGGTCACAGCAATTTTAACTTTGTTCATCTGAATTTTCGAGTTATTGGAAATTAGACTTGCAAGTTGTCGAGTTTCATCTTTCAATGTGTTGCAACTTGATCATTGGTCCCCATGAAAATTAACTATGTATTATGTAACCTCGTTCCCAATTGGAAAATAGAAACACTGAATAAAAGGAGATACTGGCCACACAGTCAAGAGTCGGGCTGCACTGGCTCCACATGTATCACAGTATTTCACAACTGAAAAGCATATCCTAAAACAAAAGTTCCTTAATGGTTTGTTTAATAGAAATTTCTTCTCTTTCTCAAAGATTTTCAAATCCGAGAACATGATATACTTTTGCAACTCTTATCCTTACGAAGCTTCCACAACTTCTATGACAGTAGTCAGGAGCCCATGTTGACCAATTTTGTTTAAGAGAAGAAATACGTTTTGCCCAAGCAGGTTAATGAATCTTAAGACAACATATATTAATATCTTTCTATAAGGTCATCATTACCTGATAACGAATGGATTGATTCTGTTTGACACTGTCCCTGAGCCATTTAATAGCTACAGGAAGAGAAGGAAACACTGCACTATTCTCAGTACAGCTAACACTCTTCTCTGTATCACCTTTACCCTCTTCACAGATTACGTCTGTGTTCTTGGCATCTCCCCCTATTGAGTCAAAAGCCATCAACAAGTCATCTTAGATGTGCCTCTGATTTATGAATACACACATACACACACAAGGTAAGCCAACTATAAAAATTCAAAGCACTGGTAAAAAAGAGTTTGTTCACCAAAGAAACAAAAGGGTTGTGCCAATTATAATTTACGGTAAAAACATGGAATCATATTGGTAAAGAAAACAATTTCGAACTTATACAATCTGCAATATTGAAATGATATACTATATGCAGGAACCATACCTTTATCACCATGGATGAGGTTTTCCCATACTTTTTGAAGGGCTAACTGCCACGATACATCTACTTGAGATTCAGTTGGAGGTAATCCATTGGAACCAACCTTGTAATACACCGATGTATTTGGTACAAAGAGTGCCTTCTTGAAGTGGACACCTATAACATTATTGTGATATTAATAAATTTCATAACCATCAAAATGAATTTCTTGATCTGGATGGATCCCTTATTCCCGTTTTTAACCCTTCAAAATTTTACACAGGTTGGCAATTTAGATTTTTAAGCATTACCTTTCAGATCACATAGGAGGGATTTATTCATAGCATGTTCCAAATACCATGCACTTTAACCCTTTCTCATACTATCTCATTCGCTTGTGCTAATTATCTTCTATAATATATAGATTATATATGATTAAATCTAATGATGCATCTCACTAAAATATTTACCATGACTAGCACATGTTTTCATCAGGCGTGGAAGAAGCACCTGAGGATCCCGCACTGACATACAATTGAACAACAGTATCTGCACAAAGTTTTCAAAAGCTTTAGCAGCATTCAATACGGTAATGAAGGATCAAAAAGAAGGAAAAAAAAAGTATAGGCACAAAATATTTATTAAATTAAAGATACTACTCCCTCCATGCCCAAATAAGTGTCCTACTTTCCTTTTTGGGATGTTTCAAAATAATTGTCCTATTTCAAAAGTCAATAGTCATTTTTGATTCATTTCCTAAAATACCCTTAAAAAGGTATTCTCAGCTTTTTTTAATGTTTTACACATCTAAGGGCAAAATTGGAATTTCAAAACATATGCATTGATGTGAAAGCATTTAATAGGGTTTTCTTAAAAAACGTGTTTTTTTCAAAGGGGACACTTAATTTGGAATGGAGGGAGTAATAAATTTTCAAATTATTAGGCGCCTTTAAAAAATTTGAATGGGTACGAATAATTTTCTATCCATATAATAAATTTACTGGACATTTTTTCCATTGAAACCAAAGAATAAGGACCCAACAGGGTTATAACTTCTGTCTCCTGTGCACTTACCTGAGTAGAGTTCTTCTTCCTGGATGTTTCATCATGGTCCCTCCTGATCAATTCAGGTGAGGATCTAGAATTATCCTGAGGTTGATAACTCATGCTTTGTCGTTGGTTGTCTTCTTTAATGGCAAGAGAAAACCATCTTGCACATACTTCCATGCTTTCAGGACTATGGGCTCCATCCAAAAAAAACACCAGATCTCCTGGGCTTTCAATATTGATATATTGGTCAGGGACGATCTGAGCCCTCCCTTGGAAACTAGCTGTTGTTAACCCTTTAATAAACTGCTCAGGCAGAGAGCTCTAGTTTCAAGAAGAACCAAAAGAACGACATTCAGTTTAACCGAAACGTGGTGAGGAAAAGGAAACTCCTATGTGATAGAACTTACAGTCTGTTCCAGGTAGTTGACTCCAAGATGGCCGGTCCTCTGAAGCCAAGTAGAGCATAGTGCGATTGCAAGACCGGCATTTAAATATTGGTGCTCACCTTCAAGCCCAAGTTGTAGACCATTCAGCAAGTTAGCATCCAATGGGGGTGCTACTTTAAGACATACCTGTAACCAGCATGATTTTCTCAGCTCTCCATTGAAGGCTATAACCTTCAAATTTTTCCAATTTAGCATGGCACAAGCTAGATAACTTCTGTTAGGGAAACAAAGACTGGTACATTCTACCTAGGCATGCAGCACCCGCTCCACTTGTTAAGAAAAGTGAGAGGGTCACGAATAGCTCAGAGCGAGACAGCTTGGTACAAATTACATGCCCAATGCCTTGTTGTGACAAATATAAGGCATCACTAATAAAAAGACAGACCTCAAGAAAGGTCCATGTCGTTGTTTATGGCTTTGAAACTCTAAGGTTAGACTCATGACTGCAGCTACCAACATAGTTGTTAAAAGCGCGCCTGGGCATGAGTAGGGACTTAAATATCGCGATATATCGCGATATATCGTCATATCGGAGGTCAGCGAAACTGATATTGTATTGCGATATTGAAAGATTTTGGAAAAAACACAATTTCGAGAGATATCGTCGATATATCGCGATATATCGTCGATATATCGCGATATATCAAAGATATATCGCAGATATCAAAAATATATCGAAGATATCGTTGATATATCGAAGATATCGTTCAAGATATCAACACTGTCATGTTTAAATGCCCTTTTGTTGATTGTTGGTGAAATTTTTACACATTAGAATAGGTTAGGATTCACATATATATGTACATTTTACTTTGCTTAGTATTTCACATAATTTAAAATATTATTTCAAACCAATGGCCTTTGGTCTAATAGCACTCTATATTTAAATGTTACAAAAATCTATTTCAAAGTTATATAATATTTAAATGTTGAATTTGCAAAATTTTCTATTATTTATTTACTTAGCACGGTATATTTTTTATACCCTACGCAACACATACTTGCATTATTCATATTTAAATTGCAATATTTTGATGCTAGATTGTGTATTAGAGTTTAAATCATTGTTTCCCAGAGTTTCCATAAAAATATCCATGTTTAACTCATAATATCCACCATATCTTTAAAACGATATCGATATTGTCGATATATCCAACGATATATCCGATATATCCACATTTTTGAACCCTCGAGATATCCGTCGATATCGATATTAAAGTTCTTGGGCACGAGGCGCAGGCGAGCGCAAGGGTTGGGCTTCGCTTTGGGCTAGGTGAGGCGATGTTCTTAAGGCGCACTTTAAGCGCACTTTTTTGGGCTTTTTATTGATGTGCAAGGCCCATTTGAGGCGCGCCTTAGTGAATCCAGCCTTCTTTTGTAAAAAAATAAAATTAATACCACTTTTTTATATTTGTTAAAAATTGAAAAAAGCAAAAAAAGAAAAAAAAAAAAAAAAAAGAAGGGAAAGAGCAGTTCACTTTCCTCTTTCCAGCCCTAGCTCCTTCGAAGCTCTGTGATCCAGCCCTCCAGCCCTCCAGCTCCAGTGGTGCAGCCTTCTCAGTCAAACAGGTATGCACCTCCTCCTCTTCTACTCCTCCTCCTCCTCCTCCTCCTTTCTGATTTTCTGATTTTCGAAAATCTTATTATTCTTCTTCTATTTAGCGGTACTATACTTCCTCTTCTTCTTCTTCTTCTTCTTCTATTTTCTGATTTTCTGATTATCTGATTTTCGAAATAACACTCCAGCAGTCCAGCGGTACTGTACTTCCTTCTTCTTCTTCTTCTTCTTCTTCCTTCTTCTTCTTCTTCTCTGTTCTTCTTCTTCTATTTTTCGATTTTTGCTATTTTCTGAGTTTCGAAAATAAATGCTCCAGCAGTTTGTTTTTTTATTCTTCTTCTTATCTGTGCTATTTCACAACGCACTAACCAATTGAGCTTATAGGCCAAAAGATAAGAGTGTTCAATTTTATATGTTTAAATTGATTATTTTTGTTAGCTGCATTTGATAAAATAGTTTTTATTTATTTTCTTTAAATTGTGCGCCTCACTTCCCTGAAGCCCGCGCTTTTTCTTGCGCCTTGCGCCTAGGCCCCAGGAGACCTTTGCGCCTTAGGTGCACCTTGCGCCTTTAATAACTATGGCTACCAAGCTGGCCTACTAAGGTTCAAGAAAAAGTCATCACTTAGTCAAGTTTTGAGAACTTCACTCAACATTAAACTTGGTCATTACTCGTTAGACAAGTCATAAGTACCTCAGCTGAGTATCCACGAACAACCAAATTTACAATTCATGTTCCAGAACAACTGTATTATGTAGAGAGTAGGTTTCGAACTGGTATAGTTCATCCATTTGAATTATGTAAGTAATCTTCAAAGTTTGGAGCCAAATTTTAAGTCATAAATATTGAATTCTGTGGAAAACTAAAATTATTAATTAAAGAATAAAACAAACAACTTACATCCAAGTGAGAAGCCTTTTCTTCAAGTACAGTCATTGCTTCATCGGGTTGGGGCACAGTAAAGGCTGGAACTCCATGCTGCATAAAACAGAGAAAAAATAGGAAAAATAAGGAGAAAGAATAATAAAAGATACTGAATTTTTTTGGATGTAAGGAGCATTTCCTGTAGGCACACATTATATTTTATAAAGAAAAATGATTCTCAAGTACACCTTGAAGATACCGGCCTTCTCCCCAGCAATTTCTCCTAGAGTATTTCCTGTTTATAGCATGAAACAAAAAACTACGCAATTAAATGAATGTAACCTGATTGCTTGTAAAGTAGCACAATGTTGAAATTAAAATCTAACGCTCCGTATAAACTTATTATTAATTCTCCCAACAATTGGGAGTATAACATACAAGGAAACTTAATAGTTGAATTCCAATTGCAACAATGGAAATTGAAGGCTTATTAGTTCATATTCTAGGCACAAGCAAGTTCATCAATAAACTGATTTGAAGCATTTCTACATCATTGTTGGGATGCTCTTCAAGGCTGATTTGCTTTCACATTAGTTATTTGAAACATACAATATGTGGCAGCATATACAGATGCTGACAATGAGATTCTCAACCTAAAATAGACGAAGTCATAGCAATTTGATATTGGATGCTAATTAGTAGAGAACACTAGCTATAAATTCAAATCAAGGTAAAAGGTTCCCTAACAATTACGGAGATGGAACACTAACCCAGAATTTCCATGTGGTCATACCCAAGGGAAGATATACCACACACAATAGGTTTCTGAACCTGAAAAGCGAAAGGATGCAAATCAATGTTGGAAACATTATGATACAAAGATTGCATCCTACCACAAGGAAGACCACATCTGGTAAGTGTAAGTTTATCCCTTAATGTTTACATTAATAAATATATCACCAGTGAATTGTTTTCTAGATGAAATTAAAATTTAGATAACTTGCTCAAAGGACAATTAGACATACCACATTTGTTGCATCAAACTTTCCTCCCAATCCAACCTCCATGATAGCAACATCTACCTGCAGAGAAAGATATAATTCATTCTGAGATAATGTTTCTAATTCTACTTCATTCATGAAAATGAGATCCATGGACTGGCAGATGTTGCACATAAAAAGCCCATACAGACAGAAAAATAAATTTTAAAGAATATCACATCACAGACCTGCTCTGCTGCAAATATCTTGAAGGCAAGTAAGGCAAGAAAACGAAAATAAGTAGGCATCGGTATATCCTCACTAACTGTTTTCCTGCAGACCAACAAAGAGAGAAACCACTAGTGATGTACCCATCAAGCACGCCCAATGTCCGCGAGAAACAGTTAAAGATTAACATGAATAACAATTTCACTGCAACCGATCAGTAAAATATATGATATCACAAGCACATTTATATTCAATACACTGACAGAGAATGACTTGAAATAAAATGAGTGACTTTCTAGTCGTCCCTTCTATTGTTTGACTCATATTGACTGACAAGGAAATATGAGTTTGGACTAGCAGCGCTAACGCATGCAACTCAAAAAAGAGTTGAGTGAAAAAGTTTGAAATAATATAGAATGGATATAAACGTGCATACCTTTAATCTATCCCAACACCACCAGAAGTAAGCTAAAAACTTCTCTTCGCATATGTCCACACTGCAATACCATGTCAAAATGAAAAAGTTAAAAACTGCATCTGAGGTTACATAAAGGAAGAAATCTTGCAAACTTTGAAAATGATAAAAAAATTTCATCTGTTGAGAAAACTCTATCTAACATAGTAAATAAAAATCAGCAGCATGCTTGCTCAAAAACCACTACGCATTTTACTAAGCCCAAAAATTTGTCCTGAAAGTAGAATGATTGTAAGGTATCCTATAATTTGGGAACTTGTATGGACCATCAGCTAGAGCCATCACAACAACAGATCATAACCATTCCAGTTAATTAAAAGAACCTAATCAGTCAAACTCTAATCCCATTTAAACCCACAGTTAAACAACTGAAATACAAACATTAATGCTCAATCAACAATCCAAAACAAAACATAAGAAGAACAATAAAATAACATTTTTCCAGTTGTCTTGTGTGTATTAACAACAAATTCGTCCATCTACAAAACTTCACAAACTCACCCATCCAATCGAAATCTTTCTCGGATATCAATGAGGTGAGGAGACGTGAAAAGTCCAGTGCGGAAGCCACAATTGCGTAATATAGATTCTGTAAACGTGCATGTTGATCCCTTTTCAAATTCCAAAAGGAAAAATAAAACAATATTACAATCCATACACAAGCAAATTAAACACGTACATTTACCTTGTTGTTTATATATACTACATTCAGGATAACTGCTAAGCTAGAATTACAGTGGGATGTTTCAGAATGTAATTTTAGTAGAATAAGAATTTTTTTTTCTTTTTCTAAAAAGGATTATACTGTATTTAATAACCAGGACATATCAGTGCAAAACATATAATTATATTGTGTATCCTTGATATAAGATACATGCGGGGTTTTAATCTCAGCCCTTTTTTTTCTTTATTTTTGGTCTAACAGCCCAAATTATTGATACTCAATAACCAGCCTTTTATCTCCTTCGACATTTGGGCTGTTGGATTACTTTAAAAAACCAAAAACAAAAAACAAAAAAGAGCCTGAGATTAAAAGCTATTCATATATAATAAATTCAAGCTTCTTTTTCTTCTTTTTTTTTTTTTTTCAATAAAAATTCTTCAGTAAAAATGCAGAACTATTACCTTCCCTTTGGTGCCCGCCACGTGGATAATATTCATCTTTGAAATTGGCTCATCCAATTCCAGAATCTACACTCCATAAAAAAAAAAAAAAATAAAAAAATTACACAATTTCAGCTCTCGAGTAGAGTGTTATCACTCCCCAGCAAATTACTACCAGATTCGGCATCCCCAATCCCACAAAATTACCTTGAGATAATCGAACAGCAAATCGTAGCGATCCCCTTTGTTGCTACGATCCGCGCGACTGCGTTTGGTGATCAAAGAGGACAGAGCCTCCATTGCCTCTTCGTACGGAGACACTGTGCGTCTCTGTGGTCCATTTTCACCTTCTGCTACATCAAAAAGGCAACAGATTCAAATCTTTCATTCATTTCATTACTAGAAATATACAGCAAATTATCAATATTCAAACAAAGAATGATATATATATATATATATATATCGGAAAGAGAGACATATATATATACATCGGAATGAGAGTCGGCTGATTTTACCTTGGGTCATGCTGGTTAGGCTCTGCTAAGTGTACTCTGTAGATGCGATAGAAGCAAATGAGTGTCAACGAGAGAGAGAGAGAGAGAGAGAGAGCAAAGAAATCTATGACCAATATGACAAAACGAGACAAAGTGGTTGGGATAGGAATATTGAAAGGAAGCAAATATATGCCTTCCAACCACGTTCGGTTAGGTGCCCTCTGTCTTTTTCCTCTTTGCTATTCTTAGTTAAGTAACATTAGAATCTTGGCCAGCGCTATTCGCACTCCTGGATGACTTTTCGCACTCCTCTTAACATTTTTTATCCTACAAAGTGACAAATATGCCCTCCTCTTTTCCTCTCCCCTTCACCCTCTTCGTCTGCAACAGCGGCAACACCCCCTCATTTGCATCTGTTTCTCTATCCTTAATTCAATCAATCATATATGCCCATAGCTAAAATGCAGAAACCCAGGAAAATTCAATGGAAACAGAGTCGAATTCAAAAAAAAAAAAAACAACACAAAACAAAACAAACAAACAAACACGAGGAAGAAGAAGAGGACGGCGGCGGCTGTGGAAACTGAGTTGAAGCCCAGATCTCCGCTGCCGATTGACCGAGCACCACCGCCATCATCATTCAAACTTACAAGCTATGCCTTCTCCCTCTTCGACTAGCCGGCATGATCAAAGCCCTTCATCACAGGTCCTTTTTCCTCGCTCACGGCGTTCCTCGACTACCCATTGGAGGATGCGGATGGAGGCATGGCAGTTGGCATAGCCAGATCGTGGTCCGTGGATACTACGTGAACCTCCTCAAAATCGTGTTTACCTTCAGCCACTGTAGGCGGTGACTGTGAAGGAATTAGGAAAACCAAAAGGACTTGGACATAAGGGCATTATAGTCTTTTCGAATAAAAAAGGGCGATGAGGGAGTGCGATAAGCTTTCCAAAGAGCGCCCATAGCGCTACCCTAGAAGTTTAGTCTTTTTTTTCTTTTTCTTTTTTTTTTTTAATGAATAAAAAAGGTCATAATCATGATTATAGTTGATATTAGATGAGAAGATTTTAGAATTTATGAAAGAAATACTACCTTTTTTGAATTTTTTGTTGGTGTTGAGAAAAGACAATAATTTTACATAACAGGCCCCCACAAGGAATCATAGCATTTTTGCTTGCTAGTAGCGTGGCATTTAAAGCTACCTTTGTAGCCCCCATGCTTCCCTTGGACAAAAAAATTTGATTATGACAATTACTCTTTTGAATTTTTTTCATTTTATTTGATAGATTTATATCTTTAATATAATATAAAATAAAAAAATACACTTTAATTGTTTAATTTTTATTTAGATGTTTAAAAGAGACATAATTTTTTGTCTTTTTTATAAAAATAAGGGAAATATCACTAAAGTGAGAAGGCTGTTAATGCAAAATTAGTTGACGTGACAACACCTTCTCCCTCCCTGTTTTTTTTCTTTTTAAAAGATACCAAACCTTGGAACTTACCTATAATTAGATCATTCCAAATTTTTGTTACATTAAAAATGTCAAATTTAGAACCCCAATCTCTCCTTGTACAAAAAGAGAGATATTATCTAAAGTACAAGGCGGGTGATATATAAATAAATTATAATTAGAAAAAATTATAAATTGTCACAATTCTTTTTTTCCAATTCTTGGAAGAAATTAATTGATCAAAATGCACATAGCAATTCTCTAATAAAATTGAAACTATCACCTTAGACAACCCTAGATAATTTTGAATATTGAAGTCTCACAAAAATGGAACCTTCCTTTGAGAACAATGAAAGTTATGAAACCCTTCTTAAAGAGCCCCATAAAAGACACAGACTAATTCAAGCTTACTTGGTTAAATAAAGGGGGAAAAATATCCAATTCTTTGAATGGTGTGGAACGTTGCAGTGAATTTAAAATGCAGTCTAATTCCTTTGATATAGACTCACTGTCAAAATCTCTTCTTCATTTTCTTGACTATGATTCTTCTGGGCCAAAACTATTTGAATAGCAAATGAACTCCGGAGAAAATCAGAATCCCAAATCTAATTTTATTTTATCCAAAAACTTAATTAGTTTATGGGTTTTCTTAACATGTGCCTTAAGACACATATTAAGTTACAATTAACAGTCAATCAGTGCATAGAAAAATGCGTTCCATAGTTTCCAATCAACTTTCACCATTTACAATGCATTTTCATCATTTCTAATATAATAATTGAATCATTAATTATAACTTAACATGTACACGTTAATAAAACCCTTAGTTTATTACCCAAAAAAAATAAAAAAACCAAACAAACAAACTTAATTAGTTAAAGAATCCACAGTTTATTACCGATGATCTTTCAAAATTAGCTCTTTCCTAATTAAATCCAATTGCCGGCCTTAGGGGACAAAAATCACATACATTACTAACAAAGGAATTTTATGCAATCCCCACCGTCCAAATCTTGATTGAGTTAATGCTTGCTACAACCTCCGATTAACAAGTCCATCTGACGTCCAGCTGATTGACTAGTCACTAGCTTTAACTCCACTCCCTCCGAGCGTATCTGATCGTATGCCGTCTCAACCACAGCTGATACAACACCGTGTGAAACGCATCGTACGACTGCGGTGATGCATTCCAAACAAAATGCTGACTCGCCGTCACACCCAACGCCCTCATTCTCTCGTACTTATCACCGCACGTGCGACGCAACACGCCCTTCAGTTCCTCAGCCCCTCCTCCTCTTCCGACAAACACCGCAATCTCCGACCACACCAGCACGTCCATGAACGGCAGATCTTGAATCGGACAATCAGTAATCACCGCCGGCACACACCCGAAACGCAACGCCTCACCAATCCCCGAAACATCGCCGCCGTACAAAAACAAACAGAATTGACTTCCCTCGAGTCTCTCCGCGTAAGTCAACTCATCCGACGGCTCAGATTCGATCATAAACTCAGGATCACCGTTCAATTGGTTGAGCAACCCCACTTGGCCATTGGATTTAAAATAACCCAAGTATCTCGAACTTCTGTTGTTCGGTGGCGCCTGAGGAGGTGCGAGAGGTGAAGGGTTAAGAGGAGGTAATGTGATGTCTTTGTGAGGGATGAACTTACCGTGGGGTGTAGGGAAACACGAGATCTGAACCGAATTCTTCTTCAACTCAACGAGATTCCGGTCCGATTCGTAGCCGAGGCCGGCGCACGAGATGTAGAAATGGTCAGCGCCGAGCGTGCGGTTCCAGTAGGGGTGTTCAGTACGGAAGTCTCTGATGAAACGGGAGATGGAGCGCGTGGAGAGATCCGAGGGGAAAGGGACTAAGAAGAGGTGAGCTTCGTTGGGGTTTTGTGTCGCAAAAGGACCGTTTAGGAGAGAGGAGTAGAAGAGTGACTCGGCGGGAGTGTTGAAGGTGAAGTCTTTCGGGGGTTCGTAGGTGAAGATTTTGAAAGTTCGGAGCATTTTTTGGAAATTTGGGAAGATGGTGGAAGGCGAGAGGTATGGTGAAGTGAGGTCGGGAAGGGGTTTGGATTGGAGAGAAGGGGTAGGGAAGAGAGAGAGGAAAAGGAGGAGAGAGAAGAAGGGGTTGGCCATTGGAAGAAGCTTCAACGCTGGAGAAAATCACTAGTTTGATTACAGAAGCTCTGGATTAGTTGCTGCTGTCTGATAATCTGATGTAGTTAACCTTTTGGATTTTTCGTCCCCTTTTTTTTTTTTTTTTTTTTTTTTTTTTTTTTTTTTAAGGTAAAGAGACCAAAGTCAAGCCACAGTGAGTAGTTATGGTTACGAGAGCCCCTGGGATGTACTAATACCTTTCATCTGATGAAACTCAAAGTTATTATCAATTCAACATTAATTAATTACTCATCATAAATTTGTTTAGTGATTTACCTCAACAGAAAATAAGAAATCAAATATAAAATTTTGTGCTTCTTAATGAAGAAGTCTCAAGTTCGAGTTTTGCTTATTTACTATTGGATGCATGGTTTTGTTAGTGACTTGTGCATTACAAGAATTAATTTGACTCTAATAATTTGAAATACCCATTGTTTAGAAAATAAAATAAAAAATAAAAAAGTATTAAAAATCATTGATTTATCTCGAAATTGATTTATTGAATGATTTTACCTTAATTGCACACACACTATGCTTGGGTATCGTGTTTGGTAATCAGTTCATAGAATCTCAACTCATACTTCCGTTTTTGGGGACTAATCTAGGTCGGGATTTGTTGACCCTAAATTCAAGTGTGCGTAGCAAAAATTATCTTAATATTGAAAACCAAAAAACGGAAAACCACCAAAATTGATGAACTTTGAATCAGAAAAATCACATTGAAATCAAATGATTAAATCTTTTTTTTAGTAACGTACCAAAAAGTTTGTCTGAACACAACAAATCAACCTAATTTATTGTGTATTCAATTTATAAAATAAGATTTAATTTGGCATCTCAAATTTAATGTACTAAATAGCTCACATGGTAGTGAACATCACGTATGTAAATGACAAGGAATATAGGTGATTCGATGCTTTAGGGGAAATGATTTTTTAGTGTCCACTTCTCAATGTAAAACCAAATAAAACAAAGTCAGTAGTCAAATTGTATCATGTTGATAGTTAATTTGTAGTAAATTAATAGACTAACTTTTTTTTGCCATTACATTGCAAAGCGGTTAGCAAAAAAGGGAGGAATTGGTAGAAAGGTAGGTGAGGTGGGGTTGCGAGGCAACGAGGGTCGTCTATATGTGGAAGAGGGCAAGCTCGTCTTATTGCCACCATACTCACTGTTACCTGTATTCTCTTGACAAGTAATTGATAACCCACACGCTAGCACGACTAGTATTTTATTGTTCATGATAAAATATACTCAGAAACATCGGTAAAAAAGATCGTGTACTCTTCCACTGCATCTACAGCAGTTGATTCTTTTGATCATTTGGAGCCGTTGACTCCATGGTAGCTGATCCAATTAATCCTCTGATATTCTTAAACCATCTGATTTGTTGACATTTTTCACGACCTTAACGAGTACTTCAATACATAAATTGTCCGGTTCAATATCCAGCTCTTAAACCATTTGTAATTGTCTTATACATGTGGGACACCGATTGTACATGCTTAAGAAATTAATTAAATACATAAGTATTTCTAACTCTCATAATATTAAATAATTACAAAAAAGTTAGAAGAATATCTGGTAACCTAGTAGCATTTTTCACGTGATGGACTCCTATCTTGAAATGCATGCCCAAAATAAGTGAGGAAACGAGAGAGCTCATGGCCGGGAATTAGGATGAGGGCGCCGCCCTCTTAGGAGTCTTACTCAAAGCGAACGAAAACTGTGAACTATGAAGGGACAGCTTACGAAAGGGTACAATCAATTCACCGATAAACTGTCTCTATCCAACCACCCTATTAGAAAATGACGTAATCTCGTTGCTCCTTCGATTTCTTTGCCACTTTTTCCAATACTCCCTTTTTTCTTCCCTTCCTCTTTTTTCCCGAGAAAATTTTATTGTTTGGTCCACTCAGTTTCTGTACGTGATGATTGTGGTCTGTTAAGAGAGTTTGTGGCGATGAGTTCTGTTCAGAACGGTAATTGGCGCATGGAGGAGTTTCAAGGTACTAGTGAATGTATTTCGTCTGCTCAGCCCATGAGTGATCAGAAAATCACCAGGTGACATAGTTGGATCTTTTGCTTACAATTTTTGGTATATTTTCTGTATTTATTTTATCTTTATTTTTGCTAAGAGTATATTTTCTCCACTGTTTTTGAATGAGTTAGCTGGGTTTTGGGGTATGGTTGAATCTAGTGCATCAATTTTGATTTTTGAAAATGTTTTTGCTGATTTTTTATTTGCTCCTTTGATATACACATTGAATTAGGGATGATGTTCTTGTTATGACCATTTCCCCTATGCCCAACAAAAATTTATTTTTAAAAAAAAAAAAACAGTTTTTTTTTCCCCCTGTTTTTGAAAACAGTTATGTGCTCTGAAAACAGTTTTCTGTTCCCAGAGTAAGGGGAAAAAAAAAAAAAAAAAAAAAAAGAAAATAGCATTTAAAGTAATTTTTGGCAACGTGTTATCGAAAATTGTTTTTTGAAATTTTTACTGAAGACCCGTTTTCAGAGAACATCAGAGTGATGTTCTCCGTCTTTTTGTTTTCTGCTCTCTTTGTCTATTTCAAGAAAAAATGAAAAAAAATGAAACCTTACACCTGTTTGGTCATGTACCCTGGGAAAGTGGGAATTTTTCCTTGAAACGCGTTTCATAAAGAACAACAAGAAAATGTTAAGTTCATGTTGTTTTCAATGGGTTTTGTTTTACTAAAATAGAAAACAAAAAACAGAAACCAATGACTTTATTTTGATGCTTTTTGAATGGTTTTTTTTTTTTTCTCATGACTTTTATTTTTTAAAACTTTTAAATTCAACTTTATGTTCACAAAAATATGTTCTGCTTGTTTTATGTTTTTTTTCAACTTTGAGAAGAGGAAACTGTTCTCATAGTACACGGCCAAACAATCCATGTTCCCAAAATTTTGATTTTTAAAAATGCGTTTCATAGATCTCTCTTTCTTGAGAACGGAACCAAACTTGCCCAAATTATTTTCTTTACCCCTCTATTTGGTTCATGGATTCTACCAAGAATAAAAAAAGGAAAGTAAAAAAAATGAGGAGGAAAAAAAATGAAAGGAAAAAAAATAAAATCATATCAAGTTAAAATTATTCCAATTCTTATTCTTCTTCCAATTGTCCATTGCAACCAAATAAAGAAAAGTATAATTCCTTATATATATATATATATATATTTATTTATTTTTTCCTTGATAAAATGCGCAAACCAAATAGTGCCTACATGAATCGTGAATTTAAAACATTAAATTTGTTAGAATTTTATCCCAAATCTTTTGAAATATATATTTGTTGGCTAAAAAGATTTGTTCATATCAAGTGTATTATGGTGAATGTGCATATACTCTATATTTCAAGACTTTACCATCTCTAAAGCCTTAACGAGCAAATGTTGAATTTATATGTGCAGTGCTCGTTTCTGGCCTGATGTTCCACTAAATAATGAGAATTCTGCTGAAAGTACATCCTCGAAGAAAAGGTACTGTATCTATTTACAAAGTTTTGCAACTTATCTACACCTTTACTGCATACTGCATGAATTACCTCTCCTACTGATGGGTGAATTTGGTGTGTTCTTTGTTCTTGGTCTATTCGCCATCTCTTTTCCTTTTTTGAACGAATGATTGATTCTTATGAGAAAGCTTAAATTTTAAGAACATGATATGATCATTTGCATTGAAGCAATGGTGAAATACTGGAAACAAAAATGAGCAATTCACCACAAGGAGAGAAGAAAAATTGGAGCAGTTTATGTTGACGTAGAAGTGGGAATGAAACCTAAAGAAATATGCTGAGGTTTGGAGGATATATGAATGGTTAGGGAGGGACTGAGGGTACTTTAAACAGTGATTTATAAAAGACCATGGTCTTGGTGGCATCAAAGGGTGTAGTGAGATGGTCAGAGGAAGAGGTGGTGATGTTGCCCTGCAGAGGTGATCTGAGTGCTTGAAAATTGAAGAAGGTCAAGCAGGGTGTGTCTTTGACGTTAGTCTGGGGCTCTGGGCCTACTTTTATTGATCAATTGACATGTGCGATACAGTAGTAGCCTATGTTGTTACATCTGGTTTTACAACTCACTAATTACTGATAATTATACTGTGACACGTATTTGGAGAAGGCCGGGCAGGGGAGATGATAAATGCGGACATCTGTCCATTATTAGATAGACCCATTGGCACATATGATACCATACCAACCTATGTTGTAAATACTCGCCTTAGAACTGACTAGTTAGTTATGATTATGCTTCTGTGGTCATCCTTAATGAGAGAACATTAGTGGAGGGATTCATGTTGCTGTCAAACCTCATGCATTTACCTCCATGCTAGGACCTCTCACTAGCCCGGCCTCTTACTTCATCCCTTGGCCTCACAGTGATCATTGAGCTCTGTTCCTCCTCAAGATCACTCGCCCTCAATAGTAGTCAACGAACAATTAGTCACTGAATTGGCCTACGACCCATAGGCTGGTTATTAGATCTGATGTACCTTATATATTTACGCTGTCTTATTGATTGTTTGATGTGCGGAATCAAGTGTCATTATGGAGAGGCCATTGAGTGCTACCCCCTTTGGATCTGATTATCTTTCGTGAACGGGGGCATGCTTGTAGGTAACGGTTCTGGTTAAAACTGATGATTTGCATATTGGTGTTACACTGTTAGGAGTATGACCCAACAGCATACTTGTTCATAATTATCACTGATGAGTTGCATATTGTTTTGGCAGAGCTCGTATAGATTCCTCTGCTGGTACAGGGACCAAAGCTTGCCGTGAAAAGATGCGACGGGACAGGCTCAATGATAGGCATGAACTTCATATGTCTTGTCTGCATTCATGTGTGTGAGTTATGTCATCTATGTGTGTACATTGGCTCATACAAAATGGATTGGATCTTCTGTCCTCAGGTTCTTAGAATTATGTTCCATTCTTGTTCCTGAGAGGCCTCCAAACACCGACAAGGTTGTTATCCTGACAGATGCAGCTCGTCTTTTGAATCAGCTACATAGTGAGGCAAAGAAACTTAAAGAGAGAAATGAGTCACTCCAAGACTCAATTAGAAGCCTCAAGGTAACCAGTCTTTGCATGGCATCATACTCCCCTAGTTTGCATTATGCCATTATGTCATATGTGTTATTTATTTATTTTTTTCCCTATAGTCCTTGGTTTTTGAAGTTGGAAGTGTGTAGTATGCCATTATGTTGCATGGGACGTCAATCACCTTAGATTTTTTATCCCAAATTTCATCTTCAGAATGCTGTTATTTTCTTAAATTCTATTACATACCAATATTTGGAAGCATGAGTCGAACACTGGCAAACAAACATTGTATATTGATATAGCATTTGGGGCATTGGTTTTACAGTATCATGACTTCACAGCTTTTATATACATAACATTTATGTAAATACTAGTGTGCATTTTTTGTACCATATTGGATCGATTTTGCGAAGGCAAGCCATATCAGAGCAATCTTCGAGAAGTATGATCATATGTTTGTATCTATTTATGCATATGTGTTCTAACAAGTTGCTTCTGCTGCAAATGGGAACACTTCTGGGCAGTTGGAAAAGATGGAGCTACGAGAAGAAAAGCTAAAGCTCAAATCAGAGAAGGAAAGGACGGAACAATTGGTTAAAGGCATGAGCATTCCATCCTCATTTTGCATCGCATCCTGCATTCTACGCAACTGCCAACAACAAGACTCTTCCTTACTCGGTAAATTATCCACCACCAATGTGGCAATGGGTGCCACCTGCATCTTTGGATACTTCTCAGGACCATGTCCTCAGGCCTCCTGTTGCTTAAGCATTTCTCCTTAAAATTGTTGCTGACCCACTTTAGTACTAATTTTGTGGATGTATTTAACATAAATTTGAGAAAAACATAGTTACCACTGTGTGTATTTTTGGGTATCATGAACAACGTCTTTGTTAAACTTTGAAGTATGCTAACATATGTCAATTTAGGTGGCATTTTGGCTACAAGATGGAAATGGAACTATGTAATTTTGTTTTGCCTAGCATTCAATATTAGTCTATTTTCCATACCATTTGAAATGGACATAGCATGGACTAGATCACTCTTTTTTTGTACATATTCTTATGATCCTCATGGCGTGAATTTTTTTAAAAGAATAGAACAGGTTGGACTAAGAATGCCGTGAGATTTGGTAGTTTGACTTCACAAGTTTGATGAGAGCGAGTGCTACCACCATTAAAAATTCTCCAGACGTTATATAATAACATTGAACGACTTCATTCAAAGGGTCTGGGTGGTGTAGTTGGTTATCACGCTAGTCTCACACACTAGAGGTCCCCGGTTCGAACCCGGGCTCAGACATTTATTTTGTCCACTTTTAACTGTTAATAAATTTTTTATTTAACCTTTTCGGATGGGTGTTTACTGATTAGAAATTCCAACCATTCACGAACACTATAAATATATAGGATGATCATCAGATAAGCACGTGCTAATATAAATATATTACTTATATCAATACTCGCATCGAACGTTGTATCTCGTGCATTGATGGGTTATAGGTATATTTGGCTAATGTACAGGGTACAACTTTTAATGCATGGTGTTGATATAACTTATATCAACATGTGCTGACCTCATTAAGATTATATTAACATTATGTATCGGAAGTTGTATCCCGTGCATTGGCCAAATGTACCTTGTAACCCACTTTTTTCTTTTTTTTTTTTTGTGTGTGTGTATATATATATATATATCCCCTCCTTTTTTCGTAGGATTTACATTTTGTTAAGTCCATCATTGGATTAGGTATTTTATACTTGCTCATCATGCTTGTTAGTTAATACTCAATTAGCGAGATATTTTGCGTGACAGAAGAAATATATCTAATCCAACAATGTGCTTAACAAAATGTGAGTTATGGTTAGTACTTATTAACTAATGTAAGAATTGAAAGTCTCACTAGAAATGTGATAAGCAAAAGTTTTACATTATATAAATATATACATATTTACAAACATAAAATGAATTCTGTAACATATAGGAGAGATGATCGAGTGCAAACCGTCTGGATCATTTAGGACAATCCGTGCTTGATTATTCTCACAATATATAGAATTAGCACTATTTAGGACATCAATGGCTAGATGCTATCTAGATTGGTGGTGAAGTTTGTCGGCGTTTCAATGAAGCCATAGGTTGAAACTTGTTATGTATGGTAACCGTTCTTGTACTGATGTTCTTGAACATATGAACTAAAATAAAAGGGGGAAGTCAATACTTTACTTCCCTCAAGTTTGGTTTGTTTTCACTTTTTTCACATTTTTTTGTTTAATTAATTTTTCCATTTTAGGTTGTAACAAAGTGTCTCCTATACTTCTATGGCAAGGAAATGAGTAAAAAACGATCTAATCACTTGTAATTAAAGAAATAAATTATACTTTCCAACCTATAAGGTGAAATTTTTTAAGAGGTGGATTAGTGGTTTCAAAAACTTCTTGACATTTAAAGAAGCGAAACGGCTTAGTTCAACTTCTTACTCCCTCTTCGGACTAATCACCAACTCGATTTATACTAAGCTTTAATTGACATAGAATAGGTAGTGGCCTTACCCATATTGTAAATGGCTTAAATCAAAGGTTTGTATAAATATATTCCAAAAAAAGAAAAAAAAAAAAGAAAAAGAAAGAAAGAGAGTTTATATGATGAGGAAATTAAAATTAGTGACTATGGTGCGGTGGCCTAGGGCACTTCTCCCCTCTATGTAGGGGGAGGTTATAGATTCCAATCTTAGGGAATGTAATTTGAACGTTGTAATGTTGTAATGAATTTCTTATTTATCCAAAAAAAAAAAAAAAAAGAAAAAAAAAAGAAGGAAGCAAAACTTGAGTACGGCTCAAACCAATTAAAGCCATTTAAGACAGCCCCAAGCCCACTTAAACCTAAGGCCCAAATACGATAATCCATGGATCCCTCACGTGTGTGTGCCGTCAATGAAAAGCGTGTTAACGTACCGAATGCGCTCTAAAGGCGCGTGGAGCTACGCACGCTTCCGCTGACCCAGAGCCTGTCACCGGTTAGTCTCTCTCGTCTTCTGTGTTCCTTCAAAACTACGCATAAGCGTGGCTTAGGGCTCCTTTGAAACCTAGCTTTCGATCGATTGGAACAGAAAATGTCTATCTGAACGAAGACTGCTCTAGTTTTTCTCTCTCGCCATGGAAGAATCCTACACCAGCCTCCCTACTAGCCATTTGCTCGGTTCAGTTCCTGTACGTACCTTCCCTTTCTTCTTCTTCTTCTTCTTCTTCTCTTTTTAATTTTTAATTTTTTTCTCCTATTTATTGGTCTCGTTCATGCATCAATTTGGCCTAGTCAACGGATATATATATTTTTAATTTTGATTTTTTTTTTTTGGGGAGAAAAATTTAGAGGAAATGTGAAGTGATCTAGTGAAGATCGGTGATCGAGATTGGTCTTTGTTTAGTTTTTATTTCTGTTTGATTGCTGTGAAAACTGAAGGTAAAAGGTAGAAGGGAAGGAAATGAAATTTGTTAGTTTTACATTTTTTTTCCCCTTTAGTTTCGTTCATTAGAGGTAAAGAAATTATTAGTTTAACATAATTGAGCTGATCGTTTCGTTTTCCCGGAAACTGGTGTTGCAGTTTTCCGCCTTTTAATTTTCCGAAACCAAACGGAGCATTTGGTGTTTTAATTTGTGAATTTTGATGGCTTGAGGGTTAATTTGACTATATGACTTGAGGCTCTATACTACTTTGAAGAAAGTATGATGTATCTTTGAAGTAAAGATTAGCATTTTGTTTTTTTTTCCCCCCCAACTCGGCATTCATTTAATTCTCACATTTTGGAACATCTTTGACTGATATTTTTTTTCCAATACTTTTATTGGAATATTAATTACATGCCAAGGCGTTCAAACTATGTTAATTGAGCTATTATTATGGATTTATAGTAAATGGCTAGTTAATTAAACACGAGTGCAACTTCTTATGCTATGTTATGGGCTTACTGGTATGTTTCTGCTAATAATTTATTGATTTCCAGACTTTTTTATTACAAATTATATGAGCACATTACAGACATTGCAAGTTGTGGTTAGTTTTGAGTGGTTTAATTTGAATTTATTATTTATATAAGTTGTTACTTGTGTACAGGCTGTCGTAAGTGAAGAAAAAAATACCATCAACTATGAGGGTATGGAGTTCTTCTACCTTTAATTTTTTTTTTCTTCAATTGAAGTGATTTCTTGTTCAATGTTACAGGTAATTCTGACTTAAATTGATATCTTTTTGAATTCATTTGCAGTCCCTGAAGCAAATTTGCAAATATTTCCCCCAAATAATGGAGGAGACAGAGGACGGGGTTATCAAACTCTTGGAAGTCCAAGTAGAGGTATTTGCCCTTTTTTTTTCTTCTAAGGTTTGATGAGCAAACATAGATAAGCTTTATTACCTGATAATTTAGTGGTTTTTTTGTTCATTTATAATACATAAAATATGTGTATATATATATTGGATTCTCATTTATGGTAAATATTTCAACTGGGTCATAAAAACTATACCTTGTGCTTGCTATAAACACTCTAGTTGGTCTATGACGTTATGGTTTTGGAGACATTGGTCATTTTTTTAAGTCACTTCATATTTTTATATTTTTTTCTCCATAGTTGCAAGTTTGAAGCAAATGGAAATCCTTTCTTTGTACACTGACTATCTCATTTCCATAAGTAGGGTTCTTATAGCTTCTTTTGCGACTATAGATGAGGTATGTGTTCTGTGGTTTTTAGTGGATTAGATGATTCTGTGGTGGAATTGAATAGGTTGACAGGGGCAAACAGGTCTTTGTTGTGTTATATTTTTAATCTATTTACACTATTTTTGTTTTGTCTATCAGCTCGTGATAGGAGAAAATTAACAATGCAATGAAAAACTTTTTTTTTTTTTTTTCTGTCATTCTTAGGTGCAATTTGCCTTGTTAAGTGAACTTATTTTCTTTGTTTGGTTTGTCAATTTGTTGCACTGTGTGGCGTGATTTTTTTTCTGGGGAAAATTACACATGGCTGCCTTGATTTAAATTACTTTTCTTTCTTTCTTTCTTTCTTTTTTTTTTTTTCCTGAGTTTATCCAAAATTCAAAATAACAACTAGGTGCCTCATATGTGATGCCTCTTAACAGACTTTCCGTACTTAATACTCTTATAGCCACAAAGATGTAATACCCTTGTAGTGCTTATGTTCTTTTGTTATAAAAGTTCTGCCAGTTTGTCGCTGTGTCAAATTATTAAGTCTTATAATAAGACTTCAAGTGTACAAGCCACTCCATGTCTCTCATATGTATTTCCTTATGGAGTTCTATTAAATCAAGTTTCTGCATTATTTTGTTTTGTATTGATAAAATTAGAGGATAGCCTTAAGGAAAATCGTGTAGAAAGAAGTATGTGATCCGTGTCTTTGAATTTCTTTGATGTAAGTTTCATGTAGGAGATTTTCTTCTTTCTTCTTTCTTTTTTATTTTGGAAGAGAAAACCATGTTACCATCTTTCGTGATTGACATGTTGAGATTGTTTAATGGGTTTTCTTAACGAGTGCCCTAAGGGCACATGTGAAGCCTCATTTAATGAGGCAATCATTGCATGGAAAATGGTGAAAGTGTGTAGGGAATTGTGCAAATTGCTTAGAATAATGTGAAAGTGCTTAGAAAACTGTGCAAAAACATTTCTCCATGCAATTTGCGCAATTCTCTATGCAGTTTCACCATTTTCCCTGCAATGATTGCCTCATTAAATGAGGCTTAACTTGTGTCCTTAGGGCACACGTTAAGAAAATCCTTGTTTATTTAAAGTCATAGAGAAGCCTTAGTTCTGGGGAACTTTCATCCTTATAGTAAAAATCACATTTGCTGTCTTTAATTTTCAGAAAATGCAGCAGCAACTTATGATGAAACATTCAGGCACTATTTTTAAAATTAGCTTAAAATGGGGCAATTTTGTAGTTTTCCATATATATATATATTTGTGCTATTGTATACATTGTGGGTAGTGGCCTAAAGCCTTTTCCTTTATTTATATACATATCAAATTAACAAGAAACTAGGTTGGATGGTTATAAGGTCGGCAATGCCTTATGGTGTGGAATCCTAGGTAAACAAGAAAAACACACCATGAAATGGGCACATATAAAATGCAGATGTTGAGACTGATGAGTGGTGAGATGGAAGGATTGAATAATATTGAATTGGAAATGAATGCATTTATGGGAAGTTTGAGATGACATAAAGTGATGACAAGGCAAGAAGTATTTAAATTTATCTTTATAATAAAAAAAAAACACAAATATTTTGTTGAGAACCAGTGAGCGCACCAATAAGTCATAATTCTTGGTGTCCGATGACAAATTTGGTTTGTATTAGGTAGCTTATGAGGTTAGGCTATTTTAGGAATATAGCTTGGACATAATGGGACCATAGGAAGATTTTCACTAAGAAATCTGGTCTTACCATAGGCATGCAATAGAAAGAGGGTGGAATGCAAAATTGTTTGTGGCATTTTGTTATTAGTTCTGTTGCTGAACTCACCACCTTTCCCTTGACTACCTATGTTGGCAAACATGATATGGGTACAGGTACGAGCAAAAGCATTGAAAAATAAACATGACCACCCAATGAAAGAAAAAATCTGAAAGAACATAAGGTAGTATAAAATTCCCCACGAAATCCTCTGGACTAGAAGCTTCCTTTTAGCCAAAGAATTAGTATCTTGATTATATTTGTAGGTACCTTGGAGAAGCTGAAGGCCAAATAAGTCAAGGGGTTTATTACTTTCCTAACCACTACAAATGTCTCCATGGACGTACTGTAACTTTTCAGATCTAATCAACCACCACCATGCTACCCGCTTCAACTAAAAAGTTTCAGAAGTAAAAGCTTTAGCTTCCTCGATGCCCACAAGAAGAGCATTGACCTCCCTTTGCTTAGCATGATCAGTTCCAAAGGGTTTAGAAATGTAAAGAAATCCAACTTTCATGATATCTCACGTTTGTGCCAATTTTGGATTTATCCATATTGCTCTACGAAGGATCATGGAAATGAGCTTGGTCAAATCATGAAGAGGAAGACTCCAACTATAAGAAGGAATATCAAGTTGAAGAGAGAAGGAAGTAGCTGCTTTTTAGTCCTAAAAAGTAAAGTTAGAGGAATGCTCCTTTTTTTTTTTTTTTTTTTTTTTTTTTTGATCAAGTAAAAAATGTATTGTATTAAAAACAAAGGACAATGCCCAAGTACATGAGACATATACAAAAACAAAGCACCAAGGCACAAAACCCCTTAAATCTTAAGAGAATCTAAGAAAAGAACAAAATAAGGTTTACTGATCTTAGCATAGCAAGAATACCACAAAAAAAAAATCCTTGGTAAAACCAGATTTGAGGTCAATGTTGGACTTTTCAATCCCTTCAAAAGTCCTACAGTTCCTTTCCCTCCAAAGGCACCAAAAAATAGCATGGGGGGCCATCCTCCAAACCGCTTTAGCCTCTTTGTTTCCCCCCTTACCACCAACTTGAAAGAAGAGCATAGGTTGACGAAGGAATAACCCAATGGACTCCAAAAACATTGAAAGTAAACATCCATAGACTCGTAACCACTTTGCAATGAATAAAGAGATGATCCACCGTTTCCGCATCTTCTTTACACAAAATACATCTATTGGGCATAATAAAGCCTCTCCCAATAAGATGATTTAAGGTCAAACACTTATCACAACCCACCAACCAACAATAATATGCCACTTTAGAAGGAACCGAGGCAATCCAAACAATCTTCACCGGGAGGAAAACATTACCAAGAGGCTTTAAAATATTGTAAAAAGATTTTACAGAGAATAACCTTTTAGAGTCCTTACGCCACCAAGGAATCATTCTCACCCACCAAAATCTTGCTATCATTAAAGCACTTGGTAAAAAAGTAAAACACTTTCCATCTCCCAATCTTTGAAGCATCTAGTAAAGATGACATTCCAAAAAATAGCACGATTATTAACTACTAAATAATCCTTGACCAACGCATTCTTGTCTTGAGCAATATCAAACAAAGAGGGGAATTCAGTCATAAGAGGCAAATTGGAACACCAAACTTCCTTCCAAAATCTTACTCTACTACCATCACCCACTATAAAGCCAATCTCCTTCTTGAAAACAAAGTGACCTTGCATAATAGCTTTCCAAAGGCCAAGCCATGGGAACCTCTAACATCCTTAGTCCACCACCCATCACTAGTAACACCATACTTCCATGCCACAACATCACGCCATAAACCTTTGTCTCCCTAACCAAACCTCCAAAGCCACTTTGCCATAAGAGCTTGATTAACACACGAGATCGATCTAATACCCAAACCACCCAAGCTTTTAGAAAGACCAACGGTATGCCAATTAACGGAATGCTCTTGAATAGTTGAGAGAGAGAGAGACCCAAAAGGAGACCACGTAGGGATGCTTATTTGGGAACTGCATTCCATCATAGTTTTATAGTAGGATTTTTTTTTTTTCCCAGTGGCTTTGTAAGCCTTGTTACTTGCAATCTTGGTCCTCATTTCGTGTTTTCTTTTTCTGTGGAGATCTCCTTTCTTGATTTTTTGGCATAGGGGGTTGTGATGACTTATGATTTCTCTCTTCTATGCACTATAATTTGTACACTATTAAATGGCAAGGGAAGGATCCAAATTTTTTTTTTGGATTTTGTTCTATAATGGGATAATTTAAAAAAGAAAAAAGAGGAATCTCTCTGTCATCTTTTCAAAACCATTCTCAGTAATTAATTTGATGTGTGCTGCATTGAATTGGGAGATGCTTTTGATGTGGATGGAGTTATTTGAATCTACTTTATTCGTTGGAACATAATATGTACTATTAAGTTGATATTCACAACCTTAAATCGCCAGGTTGTTGTCCATTTTGGTCTACATTTCCAATCTAGACGGAGTTATTGGCATTACAAATAGACATTATTTTTTGGTTATATATTGAAATGTATTCATATGCTATTGCATTACAAATAGACATTATTTTTTGGTTATATATTGAAATGTATTCATATGCTATTGCATTACAAATAGACATTATTTTTTGGTTATATATTGAAATGTATTCATATGCTATTGCTTCTAAGGTGTTTCCCTTGATGTTTAATGATCTCTCTGTTGGTCCATCCATGCAGAAGGAGAAGGGCAACAGCCCACAAAAAACTGGCAGGGAGTGTTCAACATCTCATCATACACACAATTTTTCAATGTGGATACAGACATTGTCTTAAATAGAATGATAAATTCTTTGTATCCCATCTCTGGAGATTTTTTCAGCAAGATTGATGCTAACCCTGATCTGTGAGTTTCTTTCTTCTTTCCTTTTTTGTCGTGTTCTGTGTGCGTGTGTGGTTTTCCTCCTCCTCCTCCTTTTCTTCTCTTCTCTCTTTTTTTTATTTTTATTTTTTAATTTTTAAAATTTTTATTTTGGGTTGGGGTGCAGTGTTTAGTTTGGTGTGGCAATATTTTGTTTGAAGAGATATTTTCTTAAGAGTTCTATTTGTTTTTCTTGTGCCATGATGCCAGGTTGCATACATTTTTGAATTTATCCTCCTGGGCAAATATGATGCTGGGACATCATAAAAACGCATAAACTGGAAGCTAAAATAATCAGAATAGAATGTTAGATAAAACGATATAGTGAACTAAGACAATATTCTATTATCTCTTCTTCAAGGAAAAAAAAAAGGAAGAAGAAGAGAAAAACGAAGACAATGTTCTATTAACATGAAACATGATAATTGCAAATTAATCGTAGCTATTTTTCAGGTTCATAATTCATGACCATAAATTTCTAAAGTAAATAAGGTAAGTTGATCTAAGTTTGCAGTTTCTCTCATTATGTGGCATAGAAGGAAATTAAACCTTTTTTTTTTTTTTTTTTTTTTTGATGAAGTAAATATTGTATTTGAAACAAAAGGGCGAAGCCTGAGTACATCAGTTATATACAAGAGCTAGCCAAAACAAAAAGAAAAGAGCTAAATGTGATGGTTTTTACATTTTAGGAATTGAAAGCTACCTTTTGGGGAAATGAATCAAAAGGCTTAAATGTATGATTTTCGTTCCTTATTTCCATGACATAAGATTCAGTTAGACTGTGTCATATTCAACTTTTGACCAATTCTTTGCCGTCAAAGAGGATGATACCCAATCTGTTAAAGCCTCCTCTCTTTTTTTTTTTTTTTTCGAAGCACAAAAAAGTCATTGTTGAGGTTGTTTGGAGGACAAATTCTAGCTGGATGTGTCAATTATCAACCTTTTATGGCAGGAGCTGGAATGCCACCCCCCCCCCCCCCCCCTCTCCCTCCCTCCCTCTTTTTTTTTTTTTTTTTTTGGTGGTTGCAGGGGAGGAGAGATTTTTAGGGCACTTTGTTGTTCCTTTTGACAATTACTTCTTTATTTCTGAAGATATTTGGGCTTTTTGGTGTTAATGTTCGTGATATTTTAGATATGGGCTTATCTGGATCTCCACTACATTGGTGTTTATGCTTGCTTCCTTTGGAAACTGTGGAACCTACTTGATGAACAGACGGGCTGACAGCAGTACCTCTTGGAGCTTTGATGTCAACTATGTTAATGTGGCGGCATGTTCAATCTATGGGTATACACTTGTGGTGCCACTGGCATTTTATTTCTTGCTTCAGTATCTGGGTTCGAATCCTAGCCTTGTACGCTTTTGGTGCTTGTGGGGATATTCTCTCTTCATTTTTGTTCTAAGCAATGTAAGTAACCGCCTTCTCCGATGTGTCTTTGTTTTTTCAATTGGATTTTTCAAAGAATTTGAGCTTAAAAATCTGAAAAGAAAGAACTCCCTCTTTTCCTCATCTCCTATATAGATGGGAGGGCCCATGCCACTTTATGCTATCTATTAATGGTCAAACCCCAAAAAATCTTCATTGGACAATCGTAATTTTTTATAAGCTAGAATTTGGAATGAGGTCAATAGTGTAGGGTTTTCAAGGCAGTATTTGGAAGTCTGTACACAACTGACACTTGAATTGCAGCTGTGTCTGGAAGTAGAAAGTTGAAAATATTTTGCATTAATGTTGGAGTTACTTCTTACAATATAGTAACTAGTGCCTAGCATTCAACATTGACTCTGATGATTATCCGATAAACAGATCTCTCTCTCTCTCTCTCTCTCTCTCACACACACACGTATGTGTGTGTGTGCGTCACATACACACCCACGCTTGCACACAGCCACACACCCATATTTTTCTTTCCCCAGTATAAAATTTAGTACGCGTAAGTGAGACTGGTTCTTCGTATTAATACAATTTGATTGCATGAATATTTAATTTAGGTCTTTTAATTGATCATGGTCTCCCCCCCCCCCCCCCCCCCCCCCCCCCCCCCAAAAAAAAAAAAAAAACAAAAAATGCATGGCTGCATAGATGGTTATTGTTTTGAATCCTGATGTATGTCTTCCTCTAATACTTGCACTGCTACGTCTATTTGTGAACATCCTATTTCTTCCTAGTTCTTGGCGAACACCCAGAATAATTGTAAGACAAGTATGGTGAGTGCCAAGGGACTTTATATATTTCCAGGAAACCTTATATGCTATTTTCAGTTTCCAAGTTGAAAATTTTATCAATTTTTAGTTGTAATATGGTATTCCTATAATCCTCTAAGTCATCCTTCCTGGAATATTTTCAGTTTCTGTTGGTTATCCCTGTCGAGATTCTCCGTTGGATCATCATATTACTCACTGGTGCCGCATCAGCTTGCTTTGTTGCCTTGAACATCAAGACTTATGTAGAGGGGAATGATCTTGCAGTGGTGGTGGTTGCATCATTTGCCTTGCAAATGGCTCTGGCAATTTTTATCAAGATCTATTTCTTTCCGTGAGCCTAACCCAGTACAACGGTGTGTGAAGGCGAAAACTCAAATTTCCGTGTTTACTTTCTCACAGAAATTTGAGATATTAAAAGCTGAGAAATTTGAAAACAAGCCTTCTTTCTGGTGTGGATTGACCCATTTGGTTGTGCTGTAGTGTGGTGAAGAGTTTGGGAAATATCGAATGGAGTGAGAGAATTTTTAAGAGAAGATGAGCGTGTTTGAATCAGAATAGGGTTTTTATTTATTTTTATTTTGTTGTTGTCGTAATGTTGGTTATGGAGTCAGTTGATCTGTATGGTTTAGATATTGTTGGTCTGCAACTTTTAGGAGGACCAATGTGAGGATAGGGGAGAAAAAACCATATTGTTGAAATTTTTCCTGAGAATTTTCCTCATTTGAACATGCTTATGTAAATAGATACTGTTTCCCAGGAATGATACTCAGGTCTCTTCTAACATTAATTTGAGCATGCTAATTGTTATGAGCAATTTCCTTCAGTTCTACCATGGAAAAATCCCCGTTTAGGGAACTTCCAAAGAAGAGTTGACTCAAGATGGGTAAATTGCTAAACAACAATTTCGACAGCTGGCTTGGCTTGCTGGTTTTTCAGTAGTTGTCTTCGTGTGCTGGTAACTTATGGCTATTATGGAGTGGGTGATGCGGTGGGTTCGAATTTAGTAATTTACCTAATGCATATAGGGTTATAAACGAGTTAAACTGAGTAATATGCTATTTAGGCTTGGCTTGATAAATTAACTAGGTGCAAAACCCGTGCAATGCATGGATATAATATATATATTTTGTCAAATGATAAGAGAAAACACATACCCATGCAGAATCAAAACCAAGATTTTTGTAAATCCTATACACCTATTAGGATGGGTCATGTTATTAGATTCAAGGGTTATTGACTAATTTGAATTTTAACAGAATACTTATTGGCCTAATTAGTAAAGGTGAACTCGTGATTATGTGGTTAGGCGCCTGGTCTTAGGTTCGATTCTTCGTTAGGACAACTTAAGATTTAAGTGGGAGGCTATGACGGTGGATTTTTATGCTAGTCCTTCCGGGGGTTTAGATTCCATGGGTAGGTTCAAAGGGCCTTGCTGTGGAATGGTTCCACTGTTATTAAAAAAAGAAAAAAGAAAAAGGTGAAATGTCTTTGTTAATATAATATGTCCATTAAATTTAAAAGATATAAACAAAATTAATTAAATCATTGGTGCAATGTTTTTTTTTTTTTATAAAAAAAAAGTGGTGTTAGTAATGCCACTTTTATTACACTGAAAGCGGTTTTATTAACACCGCGTTTATTACACTGAAAGCAATGTTACTAAAACTGCTTTCAGTGTATTAAAAGCGGAGTAACACTAGTTTCCGTGTATTAAAAGCAGCGTTACTAACACCGCTTTCTATGTATTAAACGTGGTGTTAATAACACCGCTTTCAGTGTAATAAAAGCATTACTAACACCATTTTTATTTCAGGTTTTTTTTTTTAAAGACATACAACATAAAAGAAAAAACAAAAACAAAAACAAAAGCAAAAAAAAAGAACAATTGTGTTTTATACCCCCTTCATCCAATAAAGATAGGCCATAACAAAACACAGAGTTAACTTGTCATTTATTAAGTTCCATCTTTTTAAAAATACTCTCTCCTTTTTGGTATTGGGTTTTGTGTTAAAAATAATTATTGAAATAACAAAAGGTAGACTTTTTGGCCATTTAAGTAGACTTTTTTACCATTTATAGTCCCTAATTCATTTTTGGCCAAAAAGTTAACTTAAACTATATATTTTGGAAAAACTTTATTTTATAAAGTTGTTCAAAATGATGTTTACGCAATCGTTTTTCATAAAAACCTTCTATATTTTTCTAAAATTTTAAAAAATAAAAATTAGTGAGGTGAGGAGATCACTTAAAGGGGTTGTAATATCCGGATCCAACTTCTTTCTAAGTTGAAAAGTGGTCACTAAAAAGTAATTTTCAAAAAAAAAAATTTCAACATGTGATTTAAAAAAGGTAAAAAGAAAAAAAGAATGAAAAGTACTAATGCTAACACGTGACATTTACACAGTAACTCCATTCCTCCGTTCTATATACATATATAATTATATATTATATAGATGAGTTCAAAAATAAGGTTTTTGCTTGATTTGTCTATCCTCGAACTTACAACTAAGCTTGAACAAGCTTTCATCAATTCGATCCTGTCTTGAGTTCATGTAATTTGGTTATTTATTGAGTCGAAGAGTACTATTTGAGCTTCGATTGATAAATTAATAGGTTCAAAAATAAGCTGTGAGTTTAACCTATTTTTAATCTTATTAGTGAACTCAACTGAGCATTTCTATCGTGTTGATGTCTATTCAAGCCTGAGTAACTCATCTTCCAATCCTAATAATGCTAAGGAAAAGAACTGCTAAACCCTAATTGGACCTGTGCCAGCCAACATCAAATGGGCACACTATCGGAGTGTGATACTGTGCTTATGAGTTTATAAACATATAACCATTTTCTACCCCCATCTGTTTTGCTGGTTGATTGGGATTTCCAAACCCTGGATAGTTTCTCTGTAGCTGGGCCTTGGCCCAATCCATAACCGGAAGAAACAGAAAACAAAAAGGCCTGTACTTTCCGGACGGAGGATTTGATTTGATCCAAACAATGGCACGCCAGATCATCCTCACACGTGGCCCTGTCTTCTGTGTTCATTGTGGACGGCTTTGATTTGATCTAAACAACGGACCACTATGGTCGACACGAGTACCCACCTGATCATCTCTCGCAAGAGTACCCGCACGGCACGGATCTAAAGAGCAGCCGCTTTGTCGTGGCGTCCAACATGCTGCCAGGTTGTGCGCCGACTATTTAGAAAAAAATAAGAAAACGCATAAATAAAGATATATGTATATTTTCGAATTCCCAATCACATAACGCCACGTCACGAACGAAGATTCAACCCCGCCATATTTCCTCCAAGAATAACGAAAAAACCAGCCCGCCCTCGTTACGCGGCCTTGTTCCATTGGACACGACAGACTCCTGTTGCAGTCGCAAAACCTCCATATCCGAGTTCTGCAGAATGCTACGTCTTAAACCCTAGTGTTGAAAATCATCAGAGTCAGACTACGACTGGTCTTCCGAGTCGCCTCAATTTCTCGACCGAGTTGAACCAGCGCAGCTCGCTCCCTCATCGATACAGACATGAACGACATGGATCGAAGTCGAACTTTCGTCAAAGACGTTAAGCGCGTCATTGTCAAGGTTACAAAACCCTAATTCATGGATTTTCGTTTATCAATTTTTCAGTTTATGCTCTGTTTGGCTTCCGAGAAAATGTGGGGAAAAGGAAAGAAACAAGAAAAATTTTGAGTCATTAGCCTTTTTATAGGAAAGCATGAGGGAATATGAAAATGCTTAATGCTGTAGGAAGAAAGCCATCAAACTAATAACTTGATTTTTAATGTGTCATTTTCGATTTTTTGGGTGACGTGCTTTTATTTTTTTGGGTTTAATTTAGGTTGGTGTTAATCAATTTTTATAGATTTTCGTCATCATTTTTCTGGTTTAAGCTCCGTTTGGCCGCCGAGGAATTGTGGGAAAAGGAAAGAAAATCTACATTTTGAATCCTTAAACCCCTGTTTGTCTGAGAAAGAATGAGGGAAGAGGAAAGCTTGTTTTGTTGATTCAAATATATTGCACAGTTTCATGGATTTTTGTTGTCAATTTTATAGTTTAAGCTCCATTTGGTTGCTGAGAAAATGTGGGAAAAGGAAAGAAAATCAGCATTTTGTGTCCTTAAACCCCTGTTTAGCTCTCGGAAAGAAGGCAGGAAAATAAATTTTTTAAAATGCTTAAGAATGAAAGCCATCTTTTAATGCTAAACATTAGGCGAGGTTTAATGGATTTTCCTTATCAAATTTCTAGTTTAAGCCCTTTGGTTCCTGAGAAAATTTAGGAAGAGGAAAATGCTTAAGTTTTTTAATCTGAAGGTTTTTATTATCGACCTGAGAAAAACACCCCCCACCCCAACCCCCCCCAAAAAAAAAAAAAATTATTTTACTTTCACTCAGGTAAGCATAATGTAATTATTTGGCTTAGTTGAATTGAGTTTTTCCTTCTCTTTTTTTTTTTTTTTTTTGGAAACAAAAACGATGGAAGATGTAAGGCTCAACCTTTTGTTTTCCTCTGTTTTCTCAGTGGCCAAACAGGAAGTTAGAGAATTTAGTGGATGATAGGCAATTTCACTTTTCAAAATATATGAGGAGGGAGTTCTTGTATATTACTGGTAGGCTTTGCTGTCACTGGGGCTCAAACAATGGTTCCACATTTATTCTGTAATCACTGAGGTAGAGAGGATTAAGTTTTGACTTCTGAATGAATTGTTTATTGAAGCGCAATATGTTGAATGTCATTAGTTTCGCCTCTAGGCAGATATCCTTATTGTAAGGAAATTTAGATTGGGCCCTTACTATTCTCAATTTGGAAAGTAAAAAGCTTTGAGCCTTTGACATGCTGGCTGATGTTGTGCTTTTGTTGTTTAAGGTTGGGACAGCCGTTGTTACTCGAACTGATGGAAGATTAGCTCTCGGAAGGCTAGGGGCTCTATGCGAGCAGGTACACTAGCATGTCATCCACAATTATATGTAGTACTAGGAGATGGCTTTTACTATCTTTTTCGTTTATTAGATTGGGCATGTGTTTATAACTTGTTAGCTAACTTCTAAATGAAATGCAGCTTAAGGAATTGAACTATCAAGGATATGAGGTTATTTTGGTGACATCAGGAGCTGTTGGTGTTGGTCGCCAAAGGCTCAGATACAGGAGATTGGTTAACAGCAGGTTTTTTGTTGTGATCTTTTCTTTTCTTTCTTTCAACCCAGAACCTCAAAAAACATAGGAGTGAGAAATGTCAGTTGGTTAGAAGGCCATTGGCTCTGCCTTCCTATTAAAAATTGAGAAACACTGACATGTATCAATTTGGATTTTTCTCCTCTCATGATGAATTATTTTCATAATTTTTCATTGATTTTTTTTTTGTTTAAATTTTTTTATTTTTGATTAATTTTTTTATGGGCTGCTAAATGGTATTCTCAAATATCCTGTCATCAATTAACCTGGGGCTGTTTCCAATGCCATTTACCTAGGCACAAATTGTTGGCCTTTTTAGGTCATTTTCATAAAAAAACCAACTTCTTACATTTTTATTTATTTTTTATTTTTAAAATTTTAATAAGAAGCGAAATTGATTAATGGGGAAATACAAAAGAATACAAAGGTTAACAAGAACACTCAGCAGCCTGAGAGATTAATGTTTCTGCTTAAATGTTACACTGGACTTTACTTCCAACAATTTTTTTTTATCTAACATGTCCACAAAATTATTTAGAATAATTTTAGATACGAAAATTTGTTAAAAAATGTAGGCTTTTTTAATTTAGTGTCAAATGTTCATTTTTTTTTTAATAGTGAATTAGATTTTCTTACAGACTTGGTCTTTCTTGATGTCTTGATGTCTTGCAGCTTTGCTGATCTCCAAAAACCACAAGTTGAACTTGATGGGAAGGCCTGTGCAGCAGTCGGACAAAATAATCTCATGGCTCTCTATGATACATTATTTAGTCAGGTGAAATATATATATACTCTATATATGCTTTGCAACTGCATTTGAGTTGTGTCTTGCCTCTTGATTATTTACAAGTTCACCCTCTCCTGGCAAGGGGTTTTGGTTGCCATTTTTATTGTGCACGTCTTTTTTCCTAGTTCTTTTCAGGGCTTATTTTGGAATTTAATTCAGTACTCTTTTTTTTTTATATATATTTATATATATATAAAAATATGCAGCTTGATGTGACATCAGCGCAGCTTCTTGTGACAGATAATGATTTTAGGGATTTAGATTTTAGAAGGCAACTTACTGAAACTGTGAATTCATTGTTAACTCTGAGGGTTATTCCTATATTTAATGAAAATGATGCGGTCAGCACCAGGAAAGCTCCATATGAGGTATCTTACTCTTTTTTGTTCACTTTACACCATTAGAATGTTAATTTGACTTTTTTTCCTCTTTTCAAAGTAGTGAATTTTTCCTGCAATATTCTTTTATTTGCTGATCATATTTTATAAAAATAACCTAGGAAGCATGGATACTCCAAAACCCCTCTTGAATCTGTATCGGATACATATCGGATACCGATACACCCTGATACGTATCAGATACGTTCCGTACGTATTGGAATAGTGTCACAACATCGGATACGGCACCGATACGTTCGGATACGGGGGGATATGGCATCGATACGTTTTGGATATGGCAGGATATGGCGGGATACGGCTAGGGTCATTTCACAAGTATTATTTTTTTTAGAAAAAAAAGGAGTTTAAATGAAATTTTTAAAAACCATCAAGGTAAAATTTAAAACAAAATATTTGTGATACATATGGGATATATATGTATGTTTTTATAGTAGTGATTAATTGATTATTAATGATTTAATGATGCTATGTTGATATGTGAATATGTGATACACTAATATTGTTTACATCTTTGTCTTTGTGGCTTTATTATAATGTAGTACTATGTACAAAATAAAGTTATATTATCATACATCTTTGTATTTGTGGCTTTATTGATGTTTTAGACTAAATATAAATATTAAAATAGTTATTTATTAACGTATCCCCGCTGTATCATATCCTACAATTTTCTAGAATTGCCGAATCAGTGTATCCGTATCATATCAAATCCCATATCCGTATCCGTATCCGTGCTTCTTAGAAAATAACAAATGGGCTTTTCCTTATAAATAGAAAATGCCCTTTTCTTTATCATTAGGTAATGTTGAGAAACAGGAGACATTGAATTATATGCCACTCTGCCTGACTATATAAGGCTGTGATATGATTCAAGCTGTTGACAAGATTGTTAAAGGCTTAGCCTATGTTTAGTACGTAAAAGAATTATTCCAGAAAATTTTTCTGAAACTTCCAATACTCTTATGTTTGGAGCACTGCAAAAACAATTCTTCCAACTCCTGTTTTTTTAGCATAAATTGAACTTTTTAGTATAGAAATATCCCACCCCCCCCCCTCTCTCTCTCTCTCCAAAGCTGCCTCCAAAAAAATTAAAAAGGAAAAAAGAAAGGATAGTAGGGAAATGGAGCCATTCATTTGTGGTAACAAGCTAAACTTGTGTTCATAATGTCATGCTTTCCTTTTTTTGGTGGGGGATGGGTTATTTTCTGCCGGTCCTAGCTAAAGCTGTTCTTTTCCTACATTTACGTTTGAACTCAATGTGTCAGTTAAGTTTCCAACCTAAAAGCTTAAGCTATTACTCTATTAGGTGGATGGCCCAAATAGGTATATGAAGTCATATCAAACTTAATATTTAAACGATGTGGGATGTGTGACTTTCCAATAGTGTCTATGCTTCAGTGGCTGAGTTTCATGACATACCTCATATTTCAATGAATCGCATACAGCGAAGTCACCAACCAGTGACTATCTCTATTACTTATGGCCCTTTCATTTCAGAGTTTTTCTTGTTTATTGTGGCGTACTTAATTTTCATTTCTGATTATGATCATCTTTGCAGGATTCTTCTGGTATATTCTGGGATAATGATAGTTTAGCTGCTCTACTAGCTTTGGAGCTAAAAGCTGACCTTTTAGTTCTTTTGAGTGATGTAGAGGGTCTCTATAGTGGTCCTCCTAGTGATCAAAATTCAAAACTAATCCATACATACATTAAGGAAAGGCATCAGGGAGAAATTACTTTTGGAGACAAGTCTAGGGTGGGACGAGGGGGTATGACTGCAAAAGTTAAAGCTGCTGTTAATGCTGCTAATGCAGGCATTCCTGTTGTTATCACCAGGTATCCTTCTATGCTATACTTGGTTCAAGATAGGGACTTTTCATATTGTAGGTCTTGGAATGCCTCCCTTAGTTTCATTCACCAGTTCTGTTATTGAATCTTTGAAGTAGTTACATTTTCTTGTCGTTATGTGGATATTAAGTTGTCTTCAATTGCAATTTGTTGTTAACTTAAACTTAACCTGCACAATGGAATGATAAAGAATGGATTTGGGGAATGAACTGGGAATGAACTCATTGAAGGTGTTTGGAGAATAAGAAAGATAAAGAAGGGGAAGAAAGAGAAGGAATATGGGGAAGATAATAAAAAAGTGATACAGTTCTCTCTGAAATGATGTAATACCACTCATGAAATCACGTAATGATGCCTTTCCAACATTATTGACAGTCAAATGCACTCTGGATACTCTCTGATTGGCCAACCACCAATTATATATTTATATGTGTGTGTGTGTGTGTGTGTGTGTGGGTGGGTGGGTGAGTGTGGGTGTGTAATTTTGGTCTGATTGGGGGCCAAGGCCCAACAACGCAACGGCGGACCTGGGGTAGCATCCCCCACTAGGTCACCCCTGATAAACAATTGACGCTCCAGGGGAATAACATCAACACAAGAATACCCCCTGCATCATGTTGTTTTCCTGCTATGTTAAGTTTGAAGTGAGGGCTTTGAGAAGTTTATCTCTTTAATTCCTTCTTCTTTCTTCTTCTTTAAACCCCCCACTCTTATAATTATTAAGGACTTGGTAGTCCAAGCAATGAGAATCCAATGTCTACATTGCCCACATTGTGATGCTGGTTTTAGCTGGTTAGCTTTTGCCTGATTAAGAACTAATTTCTTTGTCCTCTCTTTTGGAAGTGGGTATGCTGCTGAAAATATCTTAAAAGTTCTCAAAGGAGAGCGTCTTGGGACCCTCTTTCATCAAGATGCCCACTTATGGGCCCCAATTACAGAAGTTAGTGCACGTGAGATGGCAGTTGCAGCAAGGGAAAGTTCCAGACGGCTTCAGGTAGCATCACTATGCTTCCTGATTACTTTAGTTTGCTTACATCATGATAAATTATCCATATTTATTCCTTATCAAAGAAAAAAAAATCGTCCATATTTATTCTAAAAATTGAGGCACGCTTGCGCCTGTGTACTTCTTAGCTCATGGATATCTATTCTTGTTAAGCATCTTGTTTATTTTGAATAACTGAGTAATGCTCTGCACTGCAGGCCATGTCTTCGGAAGATAGGAGAAAAATTTTGCTGGACATAGCGGATGCCCTGGAAGCAAATGAAAAACAGATTAATATTGCAAATGAAGCTGATGTAGCTGCCGCACAACAGGCTGGATATGAAAAATCATTAATATCTCGACTGGCTCTGAAGCCTGGAAAGGCAAGACAGTGCTGAATTATTAAAGTTCAGATGTGTTGGATTAATAATTTTTACTACTTCTAGTTACTTTTAGTTTTAGTCAAGCTATGTTTACTTTCGAATATGTGGTTTTCCTTGTGTAAAAGGTTCTCATAGGAACATGTTTTTTTCCCCCTTACTGATAGCGTTCTCTTCGTACTTCTGATTATAGTCTTCTGTATTTTACAGATTGCAAGCCTTGCAAACTCAATTCGTGTGCTTGCAAACATGGAAGAACCAATTGGTCATGTTTTGAAGAGGACTGAGGTAAGTTAAGGGGTTTTCAAGGATTTTTGGAATTCTGATAATCCACCATGAGAATCATTTATCAATTATGAAAGGACACACTGCATTTCACATTAATGCTATGTGTTGGAGAATATTTTGATAAGCAACTATTATTTTAATTTTTTAACATTACATCTTCTTTTGGCATGTAATATTTTATACAAAAGTACATTATTATCTCATAGTATTTAGGAATGTCCTAAAAATATAATTAATTAGTAAATACTCTAGAATGTTAATTATAAACCATGAACCCATGAATCATTGCCTTGAGAAAATATTTAGTGGAGGACGTTACCTTATAGAATATTAATTGTGAGGGGGCCAACTGAACTCAAGCTAATAGCTGCAAAATTTTAACTTTTTCTCATGAGTTAAAGTGAATCAAACTAGGTCAGCTCCCTGGAGAACTTATAAGAGGTAAACATTTGCAATCAGAATTTGGGAGTGTTGCTTCTTTTTATTTGTTTTATTATTTTTTTGCTGTTAGTTGTTGGACTAATTTATTTGCATCAGCTTAAAACCATTATGTATTTTTGTCATGATCCAATTGCTCTGTGATGTTTCTGATGACTATTCTTGCATCCAGCTTGCTGATGGACTTATCTTAGAGAAGACGTCATGTCCATTAGGTGTTCTCCTGATTGTCTTTGAGTCTCGACCTGATGCTCTAGTTCAGGTAAACAGGACTTATTTGTTGTGCAAACTGTCTGAGTGTTTGGACTATTTTACATGTTTCTGGGAGATAGTGGATGAGGTTTTTTTTTTTTGTTTTTTTTTTATTATTTTATTTTATGATACTAATGGTGCTTGTGTTGCACATGGAATATTTACTTTTTGCATGCATGGGTATGCGTAATGTGTTGTATGTATGCATGCATGCATGCATGTATTTGTGCATATATATGTGGGAATGTATGGATGTATGTGCATATGTATGTATCTACAAATATCGATAAAGATTTCATTATTGATATTGAAATTTCATAAACTATAGACATATAAGGAGATCAATTGATGATGAAACATCATTGATATTATAGATTTTGTCATCAATAAGCTTATTGTGATATATATTGACTAATATGATTGATATATGTATATATAATTTTTTTTGTTTTTTTCCAATTGGTTTCTTTATTTCAAATTTTATTAAAAAGTGGTGGTCTTTAAAAAATTAGTTAGGTTTATTGCGTATCATTTATGGATTTAGATATTGTCGACATTTATTGGTCTCACAATGACATTTGTGCAAGTAAATTAGAAAATGATATATTATATTTTCAACAATTTTTTTTGGGCCATGCGTTGCATCTACTTTCTTCTTCATTCCAAAATGAAAAATAATATCAAAAAATTTAACCAAATTATATATAGAATTTATTTTCAAGTAGAAGAAGATGACGGAAGATTTAATTGACTTTTGATTATAAAATGCATTATTTCAAATAATAAAAATAAAACAGATAATGTTGTTCGTAAATATTCCCATACAAACAATTTTTATAGGCTTTAGATTATTGAATTCATTATAACAAGAGACCAAAAAAAATATATATATATTGTTAAATAAGAAAATGAGATGTATTGTAATCTTTCCCCACGGAAGAAAGGGAGATAATTCCTCATTATCACATCTTTGGGGGGGTGGGGGTTGGGTAATAGTTTCATGCATCTTGAAGTCTATCTAAAATACTTGTTACTTGTGCATTCTTTTTACAATAATATTACTTGTTATGTACAATATTTTGCTCTATGTTAACTAATTGAGCTGCAGGCATGAGCTAACATGTGTTTGTATGTGAATTATCTGTGCTATCTTATTGATCATTCTCAGCCCTTTGCATATTGTATAATTTCAACAGATAGCTTCATTAGCAATCCGAAGTGGGAATGGGCTTCTCTTGAAAGGCGGAAAAGAGGCCAAGCGGTCAAATGCAAAGTTGCACAAGGTTTGGTTTCATAAAATGAGTAATTATATTTTGGAATATATTGAACTATATGATCCCTTTTAGTCATTGTCTCATTTTCCAATTTTATCACCTTTCTTTCTTAAATTTAGGTCATCACTGCAGCCATCCCAGATAGTGTTGGTGAAAGACTTATTGGACTTGTGACTTCAAGAGAGGAGATTCCTGATCTGCTCAAGGTGGGTTGATCTAAGAATGATGTCTGGTACTTACAGCTGTTTGGATTTGAGAATGATGACTGATAGTAAGAACATAAATTTGAACTCAGTACTTGCATTTTTGCTCCAGCTTGACGATGTAATCGATCTTGTGATCCCAAGAGGCAGCAATAAGCTTGTGTCTCAAATCAAGAATTCAACAAAAATTCCTGTTCTGGGTCATGCTGGTAAAATTACATTTAGGATCTTATGCATAATATAATATCTGCAGTATATGCTTGGTTGGTCAAATATTTACTTTTTAATAGAAGAACATGATGCTGGATGTTCCATTAAAGCTGCAGTTTTTGCTGCCCAGATGGAATCTGCCATGTTTATGTTGATAAATCTGCTAATGTTGCTATGGCAAAGCGCATTGTTTTGGATGCAAAAGTAGATTATCCAGCAGCCTGTAATGCGATGGTGATTTCTTCTCTCTCTCTTTTCTTTTCAACTGATTATCTCATGTCGGATGATACTTATAAATGGGGGGTGTTGACAACTACAACTTTAGCTTTGTAGTTCTAAATATTCTTTGCTTATATATGACATAGCACAGTCTCTTAGTGCCATCTTTTTCCCCCCTCCATTTTCAGGAAACGCTTCTCGTACACACAGATTTGTCTGGTTGGCTTACTGACCTTATTGTGGAGCTTCGTATTGAAGGTGCTGTTTTTTTTTCTTTTTCCTTTTTGTCCTTTTGTCTAGGAATGGCAGTATACTCAGCTCTCGCACTACAAATTTAAATCGGATAATTTCTGAGCTTGATGACTGATCTATTTATTGTCAAAGTAGTTGATTTTATTATTTGATAATATGGAACTTCACCTTAAACTGTATAACCAGAGTCAAAAGATGATATCAAGTTGATTGAATGATTAGATAATGGACTTCATGGAAGGTAGTCAATTGGATGTTTCCCTGACGTTAATCAACCCATGATATCGTTTGTCATAGACTAACTAAGAACACATATCACGACCTTTTAAATGGGTGGAATTATGAGAAAAATCTCTACCCTGCAGTAGGTATTACGAGACTTTTGCTATTCTATAAGGAGAACCCAATACTTGACATGAATCAGAAAGTAGGTATTACGAGACTTTTGCTATTCTAGAAGGAGAAGCCAATACTTGACATGAATCAGAAAGTGGTTAATGTAGTACTTATTCCACCCAGAGCTTAGTTTCATGCCTTTATGTTAGTCAAGTCAAAAGATGATATCAAGTTGATTGGATGATTTGATAGTGGACTTCATGGAATGTGGTCGATCGGATGTTACCTTGACGTTTACCAAGCCACTGCAAATGTTTTTTATGGATAAACAAGGAGAATGCATAGCACGACCTTCTAGATAGCTGGAATTATGAAAAATATTTAACTAACAGTAGGTATCATGAGATGAGGTTTTTGCTATGTTTTGAAGGAGAACCAATGTTTGATATGAATTAAAAATTAGTTAATGTAGGAGATCTTACTTATTCCAATTGGAGCTTAGTTACATGCCTTTATGTTAGTTTCAGCATCAATTGAAATAATAAGCTTCCTAATACCTTTGGTCTCTTACTCGTCTCGGGAAATAGAACTCAAATTATGACATCCTTTTAAAACGGTTATCATTTTATTTCCGATATTATTTTTAAATATTTTGATTAATTATGTATAATTTATATATTTAGGGAAATATATTATTTTGTGACTATCTTTAAATAATTACATGTATCCTTTGCTCCCAATTTTTTTCCATCATCTTTAGGTCAGAAGACTTTTAACATCTGTAAAGCTTGTTGACTAAAAGTTTCCATTTCGACTTCCAATTCCAATGTTATTGTGTGGACAATTTTGAATTAGTTAAAGGTAGACACATGAAATTAGCATTCAATTCATAATCCATGCTGGCTACGAATCCTGTTGCACACAACTCTATAGAAAAGTGGATTTATCAGATGGATGAGTAGGGTTTAAGGGTGGGTTGGGATCTAGGGTTAATCCCCTTTTTAAATTTAAATTGTAAATAAATAAATTTAAAAAAAAAAAAACTGGATTTCTTCTGTTTCAATTTTTTAGTCCATTTCTTTCTTCACTTATACGACCTTTAAATTTCAGTAAGATATTTTGAGAACGAAATTTCTTTGTTTGGAATCATACTATTTTTACCTTGTCAAAATTTAAAATTTTTAATGACATCCCATAGGTGTTGTATTCCTCCAGTATTTCCATGAAATTCTGAGGCAACAAATAAAAAAGAAAAAAGAAATTATATTTCATTTAAATTTCTCTCAAGACTGATTTGCTTTTCGTCAAGGCTTGAAATCGTATCATAACTGTATTAAAGCTTTCTAAAGGAACAGAATTCTAGGAGATCTTCCTTGTTTGTATTATTTTCCAGGTTGGTCCTTTGAATACAGTTAATTCTACTAAATTTCCTTCTCTGGCATGCAATATTCTCAAGATTTTCTATATCGTATATCAAGTACAATCTTTTAGTGAACTTTAAGGGAAATTATTAAGCTAAAAAAACCATTGGAAGGTTCCAAAGGACATCTTGTTGATGTGCAGTCTGTTACAGGTATTACTTTATATGGTGGACCAAGGGCGAGCTCCTTGCTGAATATTCCAGAGGCACGCTCTTTTCATCATGAGTACAATTCAATGGCTTGCACAGTTGAAATTGTGGATGATGTTTATGCTGCCATTGATCATATACATCAACATGGAAGGTATGTTAGCATTGCTAGTCTCTCTCTCTCTCTACACTATATGCGTAGATAGTTTTGCTGAAGATATATTTGGAGATGTATCCCAATTTCCTCTCTCTCGCAGTGCTCATACTGACTGCATCATAGCAGAAGACCGTGAAGTTGCAGAAATATTCCTACATCAAGTTGACAGGTGAGAATGCTTCTAACATGTCAATTATCATATTCTAAAGATCATAGTCTCAGTTTATTTAATTATCTCTGCATCTTGGTGATTTTCTATTCTCACATGTTACAAGAACCAGGGGGTTCATCATGGTGGTATTGGACTAGCTTAGTCCTTATTAAACATGTATTCTGTATTTAAATTGTTATCCCATTGTATATTGGTGACTGTAGCGTGACTTATTTTTTACATGTCAGTGCTGCTGTTTTTCACAATGCAAGCACGAGATTTTGTGATGGGGCTCGTTTTGGACTAGGTGCAGAGGTATGCTATCATTGATCAGTTCATTGAAATTCCATCAATATGGTATTATGGTGAAGGTACTTGCTCTCATGGTTGTTCTTGCTCTTTAATGGCTGAGCAGGTTGGGATAAGTACGAGTAGGATTCATGCTCGAGGTCCGGTAGGAGTTGAAGGATTGTTAACAACACGATGGTATGGACCTGTTGCTACTGAGCTTCTTTGTTATGCTTATTAGGACTTCAAATTCTGTCATTCCTTCTTTACAAAATTTTACATGGGTGCCCATAAGCTCATATTGTTTGATGAATCATCCCATGGGGCATAAGCTTATACTTGCATAAGCTCTTTTTTTTTTTTTTTCTTTGAATCGGCACATAAGCTCATACTGTTGGCATAAGCTCATATTCTCTCAAGTACTTAGCTTCTATATACGAGTGAGAGAATAATTCTTTCATGCACCATTCTATAGTACATGCTTTCAACAGTCATGTTAGATGTAGAGAACAGTAGTAGTAAGTGAGCTTAGGAATAATACAACATTCAGCACACAATAAGCCCTACATCCATCCTTATCCTTCAATTTTTCAGGAGACTTGGATGATTTTGTTGCTTCCATTTCTGGTTGGTGAAAGTTCTCCTTCAATGTGTGTTGCAACTCTTTCACATTGTATATCAACTTCTTCAAGCCTAAGTGTGTCAGTCACTTTTCTCCTAAAATCAGCCAACTTTTGTCTCCTCCAATGAAGGCTCCTCTCCTTTTCTCCTCAAACCTCCCCAGATTTTTCTTTCTTGGATTTCTTATCTCATGGAACTTTTCGTTCAAATCCATAGTCCTTGCACCTGGCTTGGTAATCCTCCTACAGAGAAATGAAAAACTATCCGCTAAGAGAGAATGGGTGTTGTGGTTAAGGGAGTAAGATACCCTTTGATCTTGGGAAGAGCTCGTTGCCCCATTTTAGTGGAACTTCTCCTTTTGCTCTATCTTAGTCTCAGCTCTCTAGCTCTTTGACCTCAAAAACCTTGATTTGACTTTAGGCTGGTGGATGAGCCACGTGGCTTTAAGATGTCTGAAGAATTCTTTCCGTTTAGTGTCACAGTCTAGCTCTGACCGCTGCAGTCTTATCATTTGGACTCCCGAGCATTCGTTCAGATTGTCTACAGGAGTTCTGTTCTTTGTTGAGCTCAGTACCAAGTTTGCATTCAGACAGCCGAGTATCCTCTCTGTGGTCTGCCAAAGTGTTGTCTCAAAGCAACTGAGAGAACCCCTCTGGTTTTTGCTCACTTACCGGCAATATACCAATGTTTCATTGGTATGTAGAATCTTGACTTCTTCGGAGGTCCATGCTTTTATATGGTGAGGCTGAGTGAGGTCCACAGACTCTGCTTGCTAGTGTCAGTATACCAAAGTTCAATCAGTATGCCAAATTATTAGGCTTGGAGTACTCAGGCCTTTGCTCAGTGTGCCGAGCTTCTGCTGAAAAGGACGTGAATACAATCATATTAGAAAGGAAATTTTACACGGTTATTGGATCTGCGAATTTTTGTAGTCTGAGACTGTGGAGTTGTTGTGCCCACCGCCAATAGTTGTGATAGAGGCACTGTTAATTTGATTGAAATCGTCAACCTGTTCTTTGATTTATCTAATAACTTGTTTCTCTCTCTCTCTCGCTCTCTCTCTCTCTCTTTTTACCTCCTGACTATTTCACATGTGGGCTTTCTCTTAATTCAAGATAAACTTCCAATCTTGCTAGATGAATGTCTTGATATTTTTTTCCATGATTAATTCTGTACATTGTGCATATTGTATTATATTTTATTAAAACATGAAGCCATCACTTGCCATGGAACGTCTCATGCATGTTTGGAACAAACAATATAGGCCCTAAGTTTTCTGTCGGAATAGTTTCTGTTTGGCTTGTTAACCTTGGTTATTGCTGCCTTATTAAAATATGCAGGATTCTCAGAGGAAGTGGACAAGTGGTTGATGGTGATAAAGGGATTGTTTACACCCACAAGGACCTCACTCTGTCATCCTGAGTCTGACAATGCTTTGCTTAAGGTTCCCCCACCAAGTCAACTACCCGACCAGAACCCCCCCCCCCCCCCCTTCCCACACAAAAAAAAAAAAAAAAAAAAAAAAAAAGGGGTGGGGGGCCCAAAAAGGAGAAAGCACGTGTTCTTTTACATGCTTAGAAGAAAAGCATGTGTCGTTGCTTCTTTTTTGAGATGCATTGTACTCTCATGATGTAATTTTGATATTGGCTTTTCAACTTAGAAGGCGTATTGATTTCCTCTTCATGAAATCCTTTCTAATATATATAATTTCTCTTGGGCTGGATATAAATTCGTAATTGTAGTAACCCCAAAATGCTAGTGTAGGTTTTGTATTTCAATGGTGCCTATTTTGTAGCTAGAACTTGGGAACATTTTTCAGACAATTCAAAAACTTGTTCCACCTAGTTGCTAAATGGTGCTTCTAGAAGAAGGCAAGGTATACCTCTCTATATGACTTAAAAGCATGTTGCCACCTTTTTCTAAAACAACAGGAATGAACATAAGATGAATTCCAAAAAGCTACTTGGTGAAATGGTGACACAAGACATAGCTGCCAATTATTGTACAAGATGGAGCTGAATGACAATGGATTTGTATGACTCGAGTAGAAACCAAGTACAGCAATGGGAGAGGGGTTGTGAAAGTCATTATTAAGAAGAACCTAAGCACATCTAAAGTGGGTCATAAGAGCTAGCAGAAGAAAATGAAATGAAAATACATCATGAAGCAACAAGAACAATTCATCTATATGCAAGTACGAAGGACCTAGTTAATCCACCTGTCATGATGCATCGCTCGATGAGAGCAGGTCAGTCCTGCTTGTTTAGAAACAATTGAACTTCATTAATTTCACCACCATCACCATTTTCTTTGAGTTGATCAATCACATGATTGGTTTCACCTTGCTGAGGGATTGCCTTCATCCATTGGATGAATTCTCTCGAGCATATCATTTTTCAACCACTAAAGCCAATTTTGCAGCTGATTACATGGCTTCATCGTTCATATGCAAAGAATATTCTTTGTATCCAATCTGAAGTTTTTAGAGATCTCTCTCAGTGTAAATGTGCTTTTGTATAATTAATATACTGTTGTATTGTGTAAAAACAGAAAAAAGAAATGGAGCAGCTCGCATATCAGCCAATGAGTTCATGCAGTGACTCAAAACATAAAACCACTATTACTATTATGATCTCCAAGCCCTCTTCTATTAGAAGTTCACAATGCAATGAACAATGTAGTATAATATTCACCCTGATTTCATGTCAACCTCATTACCAATTTTAATAGATACAGTTCACCATCAAATAATTGAACAAGGTCATGCAACACTACTAAAACAATTAATACAGACCTGTGACAGTCAACATCTTTTGGCGGTAATCCAATAAAGGAAAAACATAATGACTGTGAAACTAAAAGCATTTGAAGATTATAAATTCTTCATTTCTGCATCAATAGCAAACTGATACAGTTTTCCGTTAAGGTCTGGCATTACAATTCAACAGTAAAGCGAGGTAAACTAACTTCCCTCCCCCAATAATGAAAGTTGTCCACTAAACAAGAGTGTCCAAAACTAAGCATAACCATATTATTCCTTACATCATAAATGGTAGTAACAGTAGGATTCATACGCAAAAGGATAACAAAAATAATAATTTTAGTCCATGCAATATTTTCTACCAAAATTGTTGCACTATGCTGAATCTTATGCCTCAATGAACTTCTTGAGGTTCTTCAACCACATCAAGTATTCTTTGCTGTCTTTGTTGATCATGTACTCATGCAAGAAATTGGTTGTGCTGGCCTTAATTCCTCTAATTTCTAAATACTTGTGAAAAGCCTTTTGCAAGTTCTCATCCAAATCCCTTCAGAAAAAAAAAAAAAAAAAAAAGGAAGGAAAGACATCTATTAGTGGAAAAAGAAGCTATATCGACATATTATCAGTTTATAAGTTATGAATCATGAAAACTTACGAGAAGTCAGGCCCTTCATAGGCAATTTGATCCTCAACACTTTCAGGATCCTTAACTGCCAAGCTGTCAATTGCAATCTCATCGGGAAAGGCAGTACAACTAAACTCTAGACACGGTCCACTCTTCTTAGAAACACTTACTACCAGTGGGATGCTTGATTGACTGCCCTTTTCATCATCCGTCATCATCATTATCAGCTCCATCCTCACCAGTAACAAGATCAGGCATGTGGACTTCAACTTTAATGACTTCACCGTTATATTCTCTTATCAGAGAGATGGTTTGTTGTCCAGGGTGATCTTCAATTTTGAAAGGGAAGCCATTTGGAATCTCTTCAATCTATTAAACAAAAAGATGTGATTATGACTTCAAAACTTTTAGGCCAATTGTACTTCTGTACAATATGATCTTTACAGAATTCCTTGAAAAAATAGATCTTAAAAGCATATTAGAGCAACGGTATTAGAAATGTGGCCATATCAAAGAACAATTAATGCCTACTTGCTTCGTGAGCAGAAAAAAAATAATAATAATAAGAAAAAAAAAATATATATATATATATAAGAATTGACTGTTGAGAAAAAACAGCGCTGCTTAAGGCCCTTTGACAAAACTTTACAAAACCAATAAGTATTCTGGTTTGGACTAACAAAAAATTTTAAAACAAAAGAAAGAGTAGAGAATTAATATACCTAATTCTGATCTTAGGAATAAAACTACTTCTTTCTTTTTTCTTTTTTTTACAAGAAGGACAAATAACATGGATTTAGGGTGAATTAGGTTGTAAATCCCAATAAAATGTTCCAAGCTAAAAAGATTGAAGGTATTTTTTGACAAGCAAGGCAAATAAAAGGAATTTACAACCAATAAAGGGGTACAGGGGCAGATGCACAGTGGTGCCGCCGTGGGTATGTGCAACCACTCAAATTCTGGGTTTTTTTTTTTTTTGGGTTGGGAGAGGGGGGGGGGGGGATAATTAATTTTTCATCAGTGTGTTGCATGAGATCTGAATCCACTGTGGCTTTCTAGATTATAATCCAAAAAATAATAATAATCTACTTCTGTATATTATAATAAAGTTAAGTTTAGTCTGTCAATAGTTCTTATGTGCATCCATTGAGGAAAAAAAATCCTGTATCCGCCCCTAAAGGTGTAGGTCCCCAAAAAAATTGGGATTGGGGGTCGTATTTTCTACTCCCTCCAATATTTTCTCCCGAAACATTTCTTTCAATGAAAGAGAGAAGCTCCCACGTTTGATCCATTAAGCTCAGACGATCTATCTTTTTTCCTCAGCAAACAAACAGAGCATAATGCTCCATTTGGTTTAAATATAATAGGAAAAGAAAAGAGAATAAATCTTTGCCATTCGAAAAAATTGCCACTTTAACTCAACTCTGATTCCAAGTTCCCATTTCTATTCCTATGTTTTCTCAACATCCAAACAGAGCATAAACAAAAGAAAACTAAGAATCTTAAAACTACCGCTCCAACTAAGCCCTATTACAGCTCTCACATTTCCTCCCATGGTTTCTCGGCAACCAAATGGAGCCTACTACTCCATGTGGTTACTAAAACTGCCACCCCAACTCAACCCTATAATAGTTTTCATTTTTCTTCCCATATTTTCCAGGCAACCAAACATAGACTAATGCTCCCACTTGGTTGACTAAAACAGCCACTACAACTCAGCCCTATAATAACTTTTATATTTCTTCCTATATTTCCTAGCAACCAAACACAACCTGACGCTCCGTCTGGTTGCCTAAAACTACCATTCCAACTCAGCCCTGTAATAGTTTTCAGTACTCTTCCCATATTTCTTCGACGACCAAACAAAGCCCAAAACTCCGTTTGGTTGCCTAAAACTGCAACTTCAACCCAACCATAGTACGAAAGCACTAATTTTTCATTCCTTCTCCAACATTTTTTCACAACAACCAAACGACCCATAAAGAAAAAAATCAGTAATAACTCACCCGATCATGATCATCGCCTTCCTCAGAACACTGGATCTCGGACTCGATGACACGGATGAGAGTCTCGTCCGAACTTGGTCGCTTAGCGGCGACGGAGGATGAGAAGCGAGGGGTTTGAAGAAAAGGGGTCGAAGAGGGCTTGTTGGAGAGAGTGGTGTGGTATAGGGCTGTGAATACAGCAGAGTGGTGGTTGTGTCGCTGAGTTTGAACGAGTCGAGTCGCGAGAGGGGCTATGGAGGCTGACCTCCGAAGGATTCTAGCGAAAGCCATTTGAGTTGCAGAGGAGATAGAGAGAGAGAGGGGGGGGTTTAGGGTTTAGCGTTTTTCGGACACAATAACAGGGTGCTAGGGTTTTCGAGTGTTTAAAGGCATCGAAATCGCCAAATGCGTCTATATCAATTGCTACAAAACGCACCGTTTTCAAGTTTTCCATCAAACTCACCGTTTTCACGCTACTTTTCTGGTAACAAAAAAACCCGTCTGGCAAAGTCTAAGTTCATATACGACCTCACATCCTATATGAATTAAGTAAGTTCAAAACTTATGAGAATTATAAAATCTTGTATGGATAACCCCAAAATGTTTAATAAGAATCGAACTCGGGACTTCTCACTTCCTGAGATGTGATTCCTTTGTGAACTGAACTATTACTTTAGTATGTGCCCTAGACGCCCCGTTTCTACTTTCAAAGTTTCAAGGCACCTCCAGGACATGCCTTTGAGTCACTTCTTTTTGGGTACACAATTGCAAGGGTTGGAACCCCTATCTATATATCCTAATCTTATCCTTCACTCCACCCTCCTTGTCATTAGGCTAGCCCAATGACTTACACTTTGAGTCACTTCATTATCTAATTTTGTTTTCCAATTTATGTGACATATGATGTGGCATTGTAAATCAACTATCTTAAAGGCATAATAACACCTTCCGTTAATTGCCATGTAAGTTGAACAAATAAAATTCGACAGAAGAGTTAGTTATGTTTCCATCACAAAACTCTTGTTGGAAATGGCTTTTTCCAGTTATGGGATCAAGGCTTAAGCAGTTAAGCCCATCCAAACATATTTTCTTATAACATCATTGATATAAGGTTACATGCAGAGATTGCACACTTTAGTTTCAGACTTTCAATAATTTATTTTTGATTAAACGGTCCAAATTCTGGATATTTTTAACCTGAATTTTAAGTTTTAATGCTTTTAAGCATTAGATCTAAAATAAAAGGCTAAAATCAAAAGTTTGCATTCATCTTCTGTTAGGATCATTGATAAGATCAAGCTATAGTTTGAATTCATCTTCTGTTAGGATCATTGATAAGATCAAGATATGGTTAATTTATTGGCTCAATCCAACTTATTTGATAAGAAGAAACAAACAGACAATAAGATGGATCCCTTTTTTTATTTATTTAGGAAATCAATAGGAATTTATCCTTATCCCCGAATTCTCTTAGGCCATGTTTGTTTGGTTGGAATGGAATCTGATTCCATGTTAAAATAGTTTGAAATGAAATGAGATTGAAATAAACATTGTAAAATGAATATCATTATAATTCACTATTACTGTTTGATTTCATTCCCATTTAATTATCTCATCTAAACATCATGTTGTTTGGAATGAATTGGAATGGGATTCCATTTCATCCATTCCATTCCAACCAAACAAACATGGCCCTAATATCAACAAATCACAAAGCTCTCTCATGAGATTGAATCTGAAACCACTCACTCAATGAGCGAGGAGATTAATTGTTATTAGGGTGCGTTTGGTTTGCAGGAATGGATTAATGGGAATGGGCATAACATTCCTAGGAGTTAAATTCCCATCTTAGGATACCCATACCCATTACCTTACCAGTGTTTGGATGCACCAAATTTTACGTGGGAATCAAATTTTCATTCCCATTCCAGTGTTTGGTGAAACCAATTTAATATAGGAATAGAATCATATTTAATTTAATTTTCCAAAAAACCCCTTCCTACAATACTTGATTGATGTTGATTTAACTTCCAATTTTTATTGTTTTTTGGTTTTAAAGCGCAATCAACTTCTAAAATAATAATTAAAAAATGCCCACCTCATGTAATACCAATTTCCATTATTATTTATTTCTATTGTTATAATTACTGTTATGATATTATTTTCTATACTCTAAACTTGACGGGTAGAAGGGAAGTCTAGCTTTTTTCTTTTTTTTTTTAAGAAGAAGACGATAATAGGAATGTTATTGAAGAAAGCAACTTTTGGATGAAGTTTGGTTGATGTATTGTTGTGGAAGATGTGCTAGATGGATACTCTTTTCGCGAGAATGATCGTGGGTATATTTGAGAATTTTTTCTATTTTGAAACCTATTCCTTAGGTATGGTAATCAGAAACCCACGTTTAATGTGGGTTTGAGATTCCCACAAACTTGGGTACGTATTTCATTCCTACATAAACTCTATTCCCAGATTTAATCCTCATGTCAATTAGTTAACCAAACATAGGAATCAATTGGAATGGGAATAGAATTTCCATTCCTGCACGTCTATTCCCGCATACCAAACACACTCTTAAATTATACTGTCAATGGCTAAGATGAATCTTTTTTTTTTTCTTTTTCTACCATGCATTTAAAAATATACTCCCCTAAAATAAAATAACTGCATTTAAACTCACATGGGCTCCATCTTCTTGTCATTTGTGATGAGTCCGTATTATATCCACCATATATTGTGACTTTTTAAGTGATAATGTTTTAAACATGAAAAACAAAAATGAAAATATTTTCATTTCCATTCATCATCAAAGCATGTCTACTTTATATCCGCGTGAAAGATAGGTAGCCAACTTGCCTAGTGCCTTACTTGGAGAATCTCAACAAGGGATGTCATGGAACATTATATATGCTTTTATCTCAATAATGAAAATATTTGGGTCCAAACACCATGTGATTATCAACCTTATATTTGCTAGTTTTCATAAATTCTCAACTTAAGTTTTGTTTTGTTTTTTTTTTTTTTTACAAGATAAGAACATCATAATACCATATTTTAGAATGAATTGAACTCGAAACCTCCCTTTCCAGGAGAGGAGAGATGTCATTAGACTACAAGTCCTTTGACTTGGTTACCCAATTTAGAGAATTTAAGGGTTTGTTTGAGTGTCCCGTTCGAAATTAAATAAATCAACAAATTTTACCTAGTATTGAAGTCATAAATCTATTACCTTGAATTCACATATTAAGAAACTGATGATCATTATCACAAATAAGAGTGAAAATTCAAAACAATGACATTTCATGAATATCTAAGAATTGATCTCATAATATCAATTGTAATAACGACACCAATCTTTTTAAACATTCTAAGGTAATAGATTTGTGGCTTCAATATTATGTGAAATGTGTTGAATTATTAATTTTGAAGTGTACACTCAATAATTCAAACAACCCTTGAGGGTTCAAAACGTTTTTGGGAGACTTAGGTGGTGCTTATCCACTTAAGCACTACATTAAGATTCGAACTTGTAACCTCTTAGTTACACGACGAGAGAGATGCTATTAGGTATCAAGGTCATTGCAATTTCCCAATTCATCTTTACTTAATGCTTGAAAACAAAAGTTGATAGCTTTTTTAATATTTCATCATTTTAAAGAGATTTTAATGATGTTTGCTTTTAAGTCAGTCTAGCATCACAGTATGTCATTATTTTCTTTTGTAAAGACAAATAATCCACTCTTTTAAACATACATGATGTAAGTATATGATATGGGTCAAATGCAATGATCAATCTCATACTAATTAATTTATTTAACGAATAATAAGACTTTATCACAAAAAAGTAATGATAAACCGACCTTTTCTTTAATCTATTTTTTTCCTAAGTTTATTTGTTTATGTTTTTATTTGTCTTTGTCGTTGGAAAATTGGAATACGGAAAACAAGTCTATAGTTTTCAAAAGCATAAAAAACTGAACATTCCGTTCGGAGTTACCAATTCCCCTCATTTTCATTTGCCAGCTCCAAACAGTCCTATTTTCTTCTCATTCTCAAAACGCATCTTCACTTGAAATCGGAGATGCCTGATTTTTCATGGCGATGTTCTGAAAATCTAGGGCTTGCTTAGAGCCCTCTCTACCCCGGATCCTTGAAGAGAGAGAAAGATACATAGTTTTAGAGAGAGAAAGTAAAGGTCTTAGAGATTGAGAGAGTGGGTTTTTAGAGAGAGAGGGTACCAGAGAATTTTTATTAGAGAGAGATGAAGGATCTGTATGGGAGCCCAGGGAAGGTGAGTGGGCTTCTGCTGAGAATAGGACAGTGTGTGTTTGCTGCTGCTTCAATTGGGGTGATGGTTTCTGCTTCTGGCTTCTCTAGCTACACTGCCTTCTGGTATTTCCTCTTTCTTTCCCCTTTTTTTTTTCCTCTCTCTCTCTCTCTCTCTCCCTAATGTTGTCTTGTGCTGCATGTTTATATTTCTGTCTTTTGTGGGACTGCCCTGAACAATATAATTGCCAATCCTCAACTTTGATCTTTGAAAAAAGAGAGCATGAATTTGAGCTTCCATTTTAATTATGAGATTATTAGAAATCGTTTGGGAAATATGCGAATGACCTATGAATCACTTGTACTATATGCATTATTATTATCTGACTAATTTGTGTGTGCACGTGTGTTTGTTTGTTAAATTGTATCCATTCAAACTGGGTTGCAAACGCTTGAAGGAGAGTCAGTTGCTAATATATGGGGTAGAATTGAAAAGTTGTTTCCCAATTCTCAAGGGATACACCTGCTGAATTCACAAGGAATTTAGATGGATTGGATCCAATGACATATTGAAAAGGACAAGAATTAGATATGTGGTTGCTGGTTTATGCGTGATGGTAAGACCATGTTCTTACTTCATGAATTTGTCTGGTCGTGTCATTTGAGAGTTTCGGTAATACTACATTATGTGACGTCTAAACACCAAAATCGGGATCAGGTATGATGTATGAATGAGTATTGGATCTTTCAAAATATCAAAGACAGAAATTAAACTGAAGGTGTAAATCACTGCAAAATATATCAAACAGGGGAAGGTATCTAGTATATTGGTACTAAATGCTAAAAGAGTGTGAATACTTAGTGTCACACCAACACCGTTTTTGGGTCCATTAGTATCCATTGGAGTCAGTTCTGTACTTATCTCAACACAACTATTGGTTTCAAGTATGCTAAGCAAGCAACTATCGAGTCACTGACACTGTTTGTTTGGCTTTACGACCACATGTTTGATTTAGTTACCTTCATACCATTATTGGCTTCAAGTTTCATAAGTGAGCAAGTACTGGAGCTTTAGAAATTTTTTTCTTAATTTAAATTAAAATGAAGGATACCTTGAAATATCACATTGATATGGGGAGGCATCTAGTACCACAAGATATAATTATACGATGGGTGAGAATGTGGGAGGACATTTGGTTGGCTTGTTGTCAGCATGTTCGATCAAGTCAACAGGTCAGGTACTCTGATCACGTCATTCAGTGGATCAAGATTGCACTTAGAAATCAGGGCATTGAGGCAATGAGGTATAAGAACAGATCTATGATATTGAATGGTTTCTGGCCTTGTATATATATATATTTATATATTTATTGTTACTAGGATTACCTGAAGTTTCAACTATCTGTAATATGGATTAACAATCCCAACCCCATTTTCAGTTCATTAGTGGTACTATTTTTTTTTTCCTCCTCCGTTTTGGTCTTGTCCTTTTTTGACTGAGTGTGCCTACCACTCTTTCTATTGGTTAAAGCTTGAAACAGTTGTTTTCTAAGAAAATAGAAGTGTTTCCTCATACTTTAGTTTGCCCTATTTCTTGCAAGTCTTTTTATTTGATGTGCTTAATGCACTAGAATGTCTAGTTTTTTATACTTATTTACCTCATTCACTGGGCATGTTTACCTGCACAAAAACTTAGAGGATTATAAACTGTGATCATAGGAAACTATAGTTTTAGAATTCACATGTTTGAGTGCATGTGTGTGCATGTATATGAACGTGTGCATTTTTGTGTGAGTTTTTGTTGTTTGAATCTGTGCTGATAGAGGGGTCTTTGCTGCTTATGTAAAGCTAATAGTATAATTGTTTGGTTCTTGCTAATTTCAATGATATTTGAATTTGAAAATTTCTTTTTATGGTTTTTTTTTATTTAATTTATTATTATTTTTTTTTTGGGTGAATAGTCTAACAAGTTACCATTGCTTTTGTATCGTGGTATACATCAAATTATTTTGATATATGATCTTTGAATTCAGCTATTTAATTGCATCGATGGGGCTTCTAGTGTTATGGAGTTTTGCGCTCGCGTGCCTTGATATGCATGCTTTGAGGTTAAGGAGAGACTTGCGGAATCATATCTTAGTGAGCCTATTTGTTGTTGGTGATTGGGTAAGTAAAATTTATTGGTAATATTTGTACATACATGACTCAGCATTATCGTGTGGACTAATGAGGAATATGCATGCACGGGCAATTGCACGGGCAGTATAGTACTTATTTATTGTATTGTATTGTATTTTCTAGTTCGATAAGTAATTGATGATGGGCCACTGCAGTTGCACATATTAACACCGTAATTATTGCAACAACTGCAAATGGAAGAAAGGAATTGGTTGATCAATAAATCCAAGTGTGGGTTGAATCTTAATGGAATTAGATTTCCACCTTAATCTCTACTCTGCTAGGATAAAGTTGGGTGTTCAATTGCTTTCTATGAAAAACCACATGAATTCTGGTGCTGCACAATTACAAAGGGCTTAGTACAAATTGCTGAAAACTCAAATGATATGTAAGGAAAGAAAAAAGAAAAAAAAAAAAAAAAGGTTGTACCAAGTTCACAGGGCTCCTAAATAATCCCGCCTATAGCGGGGTCCAGGAGAGGTAAGTGGTAGGACCTAACCCCCATTTTTTGGATTTTCTCAAATGATATATAAACATTGTAAATAAAAATTTCATAAGAACTTTGTTAGTAAAATTATCATCTAATAAGATGAAAATTTAAACTACAGAGCCGGATACGCACTCAAATTAGATGAGTACTATAACTGTAACTAGCAATAGATATGAAATTCACAAAACAATTCTATGATGGTCCTGTGTTACCTAGGAAATAGAGACCATGATTTTAATATTTTCAGAAACTACCACATTCTCTCTTGGGGTTTCTTGTGCCTAGATTTCCACTACACAAAACAGTACCTGATGCTTGCTCAATTCATGTGACACTCACTACCTGTCATTTTTTAATAACAAACCAAAATTGCATAGGTAATTCTAAACATATTGTGTAATGTTTTTTCAAGTTGCCATTAAATTGATGGAAATTACAGCGAACTTGCTGGTTGTGCCAATTATACCTGTAGGTGTGACAGGGCCCATGTCTGATTGTGAGGCATCCTGTGGTAGAACCCCTGAGGAGGCTGCTTTGGCTGTGCACATTTGTTTTTCTCATTATTCTCTTTTGTTTTCCCCTAGTGTCTGAGATTTGACTGACTACAGACATAGAGGGGCATTGATATTTTAATTGAGATTGAACAGAGCAAGATCAGGTTTTGGTTTACAAATCTGAACACTTTCTTGATTCTCTCTTTATCATAGTAGCTTGTTTGAAATGTTAATTCCTGTCAATATGCTCCGTGAGCTACAAAAATTTTCTACTTTCATTATTCCCTAATCTCTTTCTCATATTAGCGTCTTAGAGTTGTTAAATTTCTTTGTTCCTAGTCTTCCAAACTCCTTTTTTTTTCTTTTTTTCTTTTTCCATTTTCGATTTACAAATGATTCCTAGTAGCAAAGTATACCCAAGTTCAGAATACGTTGATGTGGGCACTGGCACAGTGTAGACATCATGTCATAGTAGTATAGACTACCTTGTTGTATTAAAGATATTGGTAGATATTAACTTTTGAAGCCATCATGGTGCTGCACAGAATGTTAGTGCTGTGTTCAGATTCTCTTGCTGAGAAAAAGATTCAGTTGTAGTTATGTTATTTCCATCATTCTTTTTCAATGCAAACTTGTCCAACTAACTGGTTTAGTAACAAAATTCTAAAATGCAGGTGACAGCTCTTCTATCACTTGCGGCTGCATGCTCATCAGCTGGGGTGGTGGTTCTGTTTGCAAAAGATACGAATTTATGCCGTTCGCAGCATCTGTCATGCCTCAGGTTCCAAATATCCATATCTTTTGCCTTCATCTCATGGTTTCTCCTTGCCGTATCTTCTCATGTCATGTTTTGGCTTTTGGCTTCAGTTTGAGTGACTTGTAACCCGCAGAAACAACACACACCACACAATCTTTTTAACATTTTTTCCCCTTTTACACTAATGTATATATTGTTATTCCTGGAACATAACAATTTTCTTGGAAATAGTTGAAATTCACTCTTCCCGTAGCATGTTTCTGTTGTGTCCTTGGATTCAATTCTATCTTATGCCGTTTTCCAACTTTTCCGTGTTTGTATTTTTTTTTCCCCCATATTTTTGGGTGCATGAGAAGAACATTTATTATAGGTAAGAGATAATACTGTGGGACTTTTGGCTCAACTTCTCTAGCTATCCCCCAACTTCAGAGCTGCCTAAACAGCCATAGTTTGTGTGTTTGAGCAGATATTTTAAATATTGATCTTCTGCCTTCAACTACTACACACCCAAAGTGGCTCATCACCACAAAAGCTATCCCTGCCCACTGGTTGGTGCCCTTTCATGCCCCATCCAACAAAATTATGAACACCTCCCTTCACCCCTCTTGATTTGGGACAAGGAGCTATAAAAAAAAAATTCTGGGACGAGTTCCTATGTGTTTTTGTGAGATGCATTCAAGTTCGCAAGAATAATCTCAAACGTGCCTCTTAATCAAATTGATTCTAGGTAGTTAATAGTTGGTTGGTTTTTTCTTTGGTAACATTGATAAGAAATTCATTACATCAACATATACTACTAAAATTGTAGGACCTCCCTTCACATAGGGGGAGAAGTGCCATTAAGCCATTCATTGGCGGAAGTTTGGTTGTTAAAGATATCAAGAGGCTAGTATTTCATTCAAGCCAGTCCTGAATCTAGTCCAAGTAGCCTGGTTTATATTATAGCCATAGCTGAGATAAGCATGTTTGAAAGATGGGGGCCTTTATTAGTATCCTAACTTTTTTTCATTCCCACTTATTTTACACTTCAAGGTTGGTTTTATGAAAGATATAGAAAGTTTTCATAAAAATTTATCGCGTGGTCTAGTAGAAAATATCATTTTAAAAAAATTTTTTCCAAAATCTATAAGTGGACATTTTGGCTATTTATAATCTTTGTTTCATAAATGAATAAAAAGTCCAATTAAATAATAAATTTTGGAAAAACTACCTTTTAGAAAGTTGTTCAAAATTATGTTTTCTAGTGGATAGTGTTATGAGTTTTTACGAAACTTTTTTATATTTTTTATAAAACCTTAAAATGTAAAATAAATAGGAGATAAAAAGACAAGTTTTGAGATGCCAATAGAAGCCTACTTGAATGATGAATGAACCTCTTAAAAGGCCAAGCCCAAGAGGCTCCTCAGCAGCCCGGTTTGTGTCAACAACCTATGCCCATTCGCCTCTTCCAATCCACTCCACCTAGGCCTCGGCATCGGGCCTGGCCGGACTTGGGCCTTTTCTCCTGGGTCGGGCCTTTTGGGCTTGTACTATGAGGGGAGCTATTGTAACTCCTAATCTTTAATTGTAAACCCCATTTATTTTTACTTTTTAAGGTTTTATGAAAAATATGTAAGGTTTTTATAAAAACTAATTGCGTGATTCCCTATAAAACATCATTTTGAACACCTTTGTAGAATAAATTTTTTTCTAAAATATGTTATTTAAGTGAACTTTTTAGCCATTTATAATTTCGTTTCTATAAATTTGAAATAGAAACTATAAATGGCAAAAAAATGTTCTTAAATAATAGATTTTGAAAAAAAAATTACTCTATAAAGTTGTTTAAAATAATGTTTTCTAGTTGATAATGTGACTAATTTTTATAAAATCTTGAAAAGTGAAAAAAAGTGGGGTTTACAAATAAAGTTGAGGGGTTACAATAGCCGTCCTCTTGTAGTATTCATCAAGCTAGACCGGGCCATAAAAGAATATGTGAATCCCAGAGACGTCTATTGACACCTGAAGACTTGCTTTTCATCCCCCACTTATTTTACATTTTAAAGTTTTATAAAAAATATAAAAGTTTTTTATAAAAACAGATTGCGCTATTCATTAAAAAACATTATTTTTAACAACTTTATAGAAGAAAGTTTTCCAAAATCTATTGTTTAAGTAGAATTTTTGTTCATTTATAAGTCTTTTTTATATAAATGGCTACAAAATCCATTTAAACAATAAATTTTTGAAAAAATTTCTTTTACAAAATTGTTTAAAATGTTGTTTTCTAGTAGATTATATGATGAGTTTTTACGAAAACCTTTTATATTTTTCATAAAACTTTAAAATGTAAAATAAGTAGGAGATGAAAAGCAAGTCTTAGGGGTGCCAATAGAGGCCCTCGTGAATCCCATGCCAACCCAACGGCTTAGGCTTTATCGCACTTCGGGTTTCGGGCCTACTATAACAAAAGTGAAAAAGGTGGAAAGTTACCTTTTTGTCATCACTACTTATAATACCAAAATAGAGAACATTAGTAGTCACTTTTTATCAAGTTGACTATCAATTCATAGTAAGGTAACATAAAATATCTTTGAGGAGTAGTCATCAAAAGGTACTTTCTCGAATAGTGGAAAATAATCATAATGCCATATGTTATTGGGCTTGAGACGGGCTTGGGCCGGGCTACCAGGTATGGGCTTTTCGGGCCGGGCACCTAAACGCCCCAACCCAACCGAAGGGTATTCGGGCTCGGGCTCAGACCCTTTTGCTTTCGGGCTTAGGGCTGCCCATGGACCTTTGGCTTTTGATGAGCCTAAAGGAATGCAATGCCCACACATGGGGTGGTACAAAAATTTTATATTAAGCGGCTTGCACTGAGGCTTAAGACTGAACAATCAACCATCAAGATAAAAATTCTTAAAATGTTCCTTGAAAACAACTCTTCAACAACAAAATGTACAAACAGCACTAATATTTGATGTGTTAGCCCTACAACAAAAGCAGCCAATGGGGCAATTAAGTCCATGACTTGAGGATTTGAACATGATTTGTTTTTTACCCCTGATGTTGGAACTATGCCTACAAATTGCAATAATTTACTCTTCAAAAGAATTTTTTAAACAATATATTATTATTATTGCTTTTCAAATGGGTGTCATTTCACATGGTAGGCCACACACTCCTTTGCTCATTTCTCTGCATTATTTCCCTCCTTACTTTGCACTTTGTTTTTTTGTTTTTTGTTTTGTTTTGTTTTGTTCATATATGGAGAGATATAATCGATATTAAAAATTTAATGCTCTTTTCACATAGGATTCCAAGTGCTAAACGATAATTAAAATGTCGGTTAATAAATCTTTGAGAGATCTGGGATAGGGTACAAAATTATCGGTTAATGAATCTTTGAGAGATTTGGGATAGTTACAGAACTCACATTGCGAATAGATCACAAGGCAATAAATATTAATATACTAATCGCCCTTAATTTATTCTAAAATTGGTTGCTTAACCACAAATTCTTCATTTATTTATTTATATTTTTTAATATTTTTTTGTGCCATTATTGCATCCCCCACCACATCAGATCGAGGAAATTAGGATGGAGGAAGTTTGGCCATCCTTTTTAAGGACATTTAGCCCATAAAAGTAGGAAAGTTTTGGCCTTTGAAATTTGCCATTAAAACACATGGTCTCTATGTACCAAGTGGTAATATAAAAACCTCAGACTTAATTGACTATTATTGCCAACGAATCATATGGATTAATGGCACAAATATAGTGGGATCCCACATCATTAATTGACACCCAACGCCCGAATTACTAATGAATTTAAAGTTCAAAGTGGGCCCGTTATCGAGATAACAAATGGTCTATATTTTTTTCCATTTAAATCATGGCAAAAATAAAATAAATAAATAAATAAAAATCATGGTGTCTACTGTCTACATCTTCTGTTAAATGATGATGGTCTATTTTGCAGAAGATACAACCCTCTATAGAGTTAGGTGGTCAGAAAGGAATCATGCAGTGAGACTTTGGTGAATTGAGCTGGGCACATTTGGGCGTTCAAAGGGAAATCAAACAAATTCAGCATGTTTTGCATAGTATGGAAAGTACAAATTCATCAACTTAAATTAACAAATTGAAGATCATGGTGATTTAAGATTTGATCTTATAACCCTAACTATAGTGATGACGTACTCCAATTTTTTAAAATATTCTTTTTCAAAAAAGAAAAGAAAAACTCTAATTTCAATATGTGTCTTCAATAATTAGTAAAATATATTGACACCTAAACAGATCCTTGGAGTGTTACAAATAGGGTTCCGAATTGTCTCTTCATTGCCTCTTCCTTGGCAACAAAGGGAAGCATCTATGGAAAAAAATTGGTTCCACCCCATGGTATTCAATGATATTTTAAACGTAAATTACAACATGTAATCATCAAAATATATAGATACCTCTCAATATTTTATTAATTCTAAGTCTAGGCCGCACGTGCCATGCCCAATAATTCATGCATTTCTTTATTGTCAAGTGTGTCGATTGAACCTACAAGAATAGCATAGATGGCAAAGAATTACGGCTTAGGAACCAAAAAATCCAAGTTCGAATCTTTGTTCCCTTGCTAACCGAAAAATCCAAGTTCGAATCTTTGTTCCCTTGCTATCGGATGCATAAGCCTAAGAGTGGATCATGGATGTGGGATTAATCTGGCTCAAATTTCGGTGGGAGAAGACCTGTGATACCCAGGTTTGGGGGGGAGAAAATAGAAGTGTATTGATAGACCAAATGTGTATTTCTTGACAGTACCATATGTGTATTATGGGTAGAAAAACTTAAAAACCCCATCATAAACAAAACAAACCAGGATCATTTGACAATGCTAAAATGGTGATACTCATTCTCAATATTCATCCTTCATAAATTACACAAAACCAGAGAAAACAACTGATAATTTATTTCTATATATACACTGAAGATTACACATTTCACACCAATCACATCATGTTTATACCCTTCATAAAGACACCAAAACCTTCAGAATTTAAACTCACATCACACAAACTTGGTAGAAACTGACTTTTACACTTGGTGAAGGTGAAGTAAAGGAAAAAAGTTGGGAGGAAAGTACAAACACATTTCAAACATAATAACTTACTGCTTCCTAGACTTACTTGTACTACTTATCTCAACATAGTACCTTCACATGACTATCTCTGGCTTCAAAATGCTAGATTTGATCTCTTTGTGGGGAAGCACTACACCACCATTGCTGTAGATTTCATCACAAACATGGACATCTTCTCCAAGTATAGTCATGTTCTCCACACGAGCCCACTGCCCAACAGTAGAGTGCCACCCGATAATACTACTGGAAATGCACTGCATGCTTCTTGATGCGAACTCCACGCATTACTGTGCAACGGGAGAGTCTAACACCCGACTCAACCACACAACCTGGTCCAATTGCAACATCGGGCCCAATCAAACATCCCTCTCCGATTTTTGCAGTCTCATCCACCAAAACATTTCCCACAATGTGTTGCCCAGTGGCTAATTTAGATGAAGATTTTTTTCTCAACGAGTCCAAGTAAAGTCTCAGGCCTGTAATGTAGTCCTTTGGCTGTCCAATGTCCATCCAAAACCCTGGTAGCACCATTGCATAAAGCTTCTCTTCAGCAGCAATCTTTGGGAAGACCTCTTTCTCAATTGAGGTGGGCCTCAGTTCAATTCGATCAAGGACAGACGGATTCAACAGGTAAATCCCAGCATTGATTTTGTTGCCAACGAATAATTTTGGTTTCTCTACGAATTTCTCAACTTTCCCCGTTGATTCTTCCATAACCACCACACCATACTTGGATGGCTCATCCACCTACAGTATAGATGAAGTGAGTTTTAATCATTAGTATTCAGAGTGTCGGGAAATTACCTGATAAATAAAAAATGTTTGGATTCAAGTTTACCTTGGTCACCATTATGGAAGCCTCTCCTCCATGACCTTTGTGGAATTCAATCATTTCTTTGAGTGGGTACTCACTGATAACATCACTGTTGAGTACAAAAAATGGCTCGCCAGAATCATCTATCAGTTTGTCCCTAGCCAAAGCCAGAGGACCTGCAGTGCCGAGTGGCTCAGTTTCTTGTGAGCATGTGATCTTGATACCAAGTTTTGCCTCAAAATCCTTCAAGAAGTTCAGCATCACCTGCAGAAACAAGTTGTGAGACCCCATTAAGTAGTTTTTCAAAGTTTAACAGTCTATGACCTTTTTAAGACAAATGGCCTCATTCTCTTACCTCTGGTTGGTAATTGATCGCCAAAACAACTTCACTCACGCCAATAGCCTTGAGAGCCTCTATCTGATAAATTCAGACATTTAGACAACAGATTGTTAAACACGAATATGCAAAAGGGCAGACACACAACCACAAAGAACAAACCATACAATTATAAGAACAGGGGGTAATTATAAACCTTTCCATACCCATCAATAACCTCAAATGGGTATGGGATAGACCATTAGCACATAGGGTGCTCACAAGATACTAGAAGGACAACTATGCAAGTACCAGAACAGGGACCAGTTACAGTATATGGGGATTTTCACACCATACTACAAAGTTTTCAAGCAGACTCTCTCTCTCTCTCTCTCTCTCTCTGAATGCAGAATTTGAGTTCAAATATGACATGGAATTTAAACTAAAGAATAAAGTTTTCTTTTACCAGTTCAACAATTGAATTGTACAGTTCCAGACACCATGGTAGATGGAGAGTATGTAAAATTTGATTCAAGCAGTACTATTTGCTTAAGAGTTCAAAATTCTCTTAATACCTAGGCTTTGGAAACCTTAGAAATAATTTCTAAAAAATAATTCCTTCTCAATTTTGATCACAAATGTAGAAAAACATTTTAAAAAAGAAAGAAAGAAAGAAAGAAAATAAAATAAAAGGAGTTTTATTTCAACCAAAAAAAAACCCACAACGACAACAATCATGGAGAAAATCAATGCAAGATTATTTGTGTCAACAAAAGCACCTGCGTAGAGAACTCAGTCAAATCAAGAAGCATACTTCCAATATATCAACAAATATCCAAACATAAATCAACCTTGAATATGAATGGTCATGCTTACAAAATTATACCTGATGCAGGATCATGGGCTTGTTGGCAAAATCAACAAGTGGTTTAGGGAAACTGAGTGTCAACGGCCTCAACCGTGTTCCAAACCCACCAACAAGAATTAGCGCCTTCATCGGGATATATGGCTCCTGATTTCCTGTTGATTATACAGTCAGAACTTAGGCAGCAACTTATCACAAACTAAAAGAGTTAGTACATGAATCCCCATCACCTCTTGTATTTATCTATGCGAAGGGTGAGAGAGATGCACCCCTATGAAACTCTACATTGACATTTGTAGATCTAAAACAGGTGACAAAGAGATCATGCTCATCTTGAAGGGTAAAGCTGACGGGTGTTCAACCAAGCTTGACACGAGTTCAACAGATGCAAGGAAAAGAGAAGAACACCAGTCATTATGACATAAATTTTAAATAAATCCCTGGAAATTTAAAGCCGGGCAAAAGGGAAACCGCCAAAAGACTTGAACACGCGTCATAAGATGAATCATAACGCTAGAACAGTAGCGGAAAATCCGTCCAAAAGGTATAGCTGGTATAAGGAAACAAATTCCAGCTACACCACAGGCTGGAGTTTTTAATGGGAACGACAAAATCTGTTCAATTTTGTAATGGGTTACTCCATCTAAGACATGGAAGCCACACGAGATTCTTGCAGCAGTTAACTGCTGCTTCAGGTAACTCACTGACAGATTAAAGTAACTTTTAAACGTCACAAAACAATTACCTTTCTTGATTCTTTAATGCATAAATCCAGAATATTATTTATTTATTTTACTTTTTCCTTTTAAGTTTAAAATTTTGGGTGGGCAGATTTCACAAAGTGAACAATTTAATGAAGCCTCATCCCTACTACTTGAGGACTGCTAAGCCAATGCTGTTCAAACTGCATATTCCAAAATTTTATGTAAAGTGGCAACCATCAATTCCAATTATTAGACAAATTGAAGAGAAAAAAAATTAAGAAGGAAAATAATGTAAATTAATAAATAAAACAATTGGAGTTCTGACTGGGCCATAAAAACGAAAATTTCAATAGACTTAAGAAATAAAGAGCAGTAAATGTCAGAATCAGAAGAATTAAAAAACAGCTACTTACTGGCTAAATATTCTTGGTGGGTACTTACTGTGAAAAGGCATATTCTAAATAGATAGAAGGAAATAAGACTGCAAAAACTCAACAAATTATTCCCAAAAACTCATATACACAACAAAAGCCTCTTATCTAATATTTGGTCCCAATTACACAGATCATGTTTTTCCATTCAACTCAACAAATTATTACTATCCCAACCAATTGGGGTCAGCTACATATTTCTTGTTTATCCACTCAACTCAACAAATACTCACTATCCCAGCTAGTCGGGATCAGCTACGTGGTCCCGTCTATCCACTCAACTCAATAAGGCCTTATGCCTACTAATTGGTGTCGGCTATGCAAGTCCTGCCTCAAAATTCAGCATAATTCCCAAACATGATTCCATGTACTAACAATCCATTTCAATGATTCAACAAATTGATATACAGAAATATAAAAATTGGAGTTCTGATTGGATCATATACACAAAAACTTCAATATGCTGCTTTTCTTTCTATAGTGATGTTAAATTCAAAAGTGACGATAGCCATATGAAGCTAAAATAAAAGTAATACTGTTAAACTATAAATCATAAAATAAATGAAGCAAAAAGCTTTTTATATAGCAGATCTGACAATCTACCTATCTATCTATGTTTATATGTAACACACAACATAACAGTCCAATCTTATCAGGGATCCATGACACTCCATATAATTTATGTGCGTACTTTAATCTCAGCACCTCAAATTTTATAGATTGGCTCAATTTCTGGATACCCGGCAACCTGCTTTTCAAGTTCACATATATTTTGAACTTCAAATCAATATAAAAGGCCCGAGATTAAAAGTCTGCATGCAACTTTTTATCAGAAGTCCCTTATATATAATGTGTGTATCATATAAATCAGATCATTAATTCTGGGAAAAAAAAAAAAAAACGAAAGCAATAAGAACAGAATCAAACCCAATTCAAAAACACAAAGCCTATCCAATGACAATAATAAATCCAAAAACAGGACCATATCCGAACCACATTGTCAGATTCTCGAGAAGATCCACAAAGAAAACACTCCCAAACAGATCAAACCAAAACCACAACCGCAAAGCTCAAAACCTCGACATAATCACAGATCCAACAATAATTCACCATTGATTACATTTAGAGATAGAAAAAAAAAAAACCGAAATCAACGAATTATTACCAAGATCGGACGAGAACTAAACCCGGAGAGAGTTCAGAACCGAGCCCAAAACCACGATTCCGGCTAGGTACACAGGAAGAAACCGAGTTCGGCAAGGTGGGTTTTCCCCTCGCGCCTTTTATCAACCCCCAAACTGTTCGTCGTCAGGGGTCTAAGCTTGACAAAGGCGTTGGTGGGAACGAACCTTCACCTAAGGATAGAGTCTGTATTTATAACTAACATAACATTGTGTTTGGCGGATTTGAAAAAGAAAGAAAATTTATTTTTTCTTTTTTTTTTTTTTTTTTTTGTGGGGGTTGTAATAATTAACCTTTTTCACCGGTGGAAGAAAACCCGGTCACGTCCACACGAGGTTAGGCTTTTTCTTGTTTGGACACAAGTTTTTTGAGCGGCTTCGGAGTTGTTTCGGTGTTTCGCTGCTTTACGTTGTGGATAAAATAGTACTATAATATTAATGGCCTTTGCTGGCTTTAGCCTAGATTGATGGATGGACTCTAGAAGGAGACTCTAGTGTCACGGTCTGTTCTGCCTTTATTTATGTTAATTCTTTTTAAATACACTTCTTAGTTTTTCCCAAAAACAAATAAATAAATAAGGAATGGGTGAATTAGTGGTTTTCTAACCCATAGGTAACTCAAGTGGTAAATGAGTACCTCACTTATGGACTTGTGGATTTACTGCGCATTGAATGGGACCAATGTGGATCTAAAATTTTGACAGAGATACACCCTAGATACCACATTTAGTCTCCCCAAAAAACAATTCATCCTTGGGAGTTACACATTAACAAGAGGAAGAGCTTGAGTTCCTCTTTCATGGAACTAGTAATGAATCGAAATTGTTTTAAGTATTAATTGGTGTGGAATGAGGGTGAATTTTCTTGTATTCACGAGATTGATCAGATCAAAAGTCTGAATATCTTATTGACAAATTTTGAAAGAAAAAAAAAAATCTTCTATTACTAGTGTTATGATTGGGGTATAAGCTTGTAACCGGTCAAATATCAAAGTAAATAAAGGGTTAGAGGAGGATGTTGTGTCATGTGTCATGAAAGGTTGTGAGTCGCATACAATTTACATGTTCTGACCTTCAGTACCACCTTGATCAAAACTAATCATGAATTGTCTTAACCTAAACTTAACCTAAAAAAGAAGAAAAAAATTTAATCATGAAGTAGGAGTTGGATGTGATGCTAAGATGGATGATTGAAAATGGGAGGTCACCATAATACTGCTTCCCCTTTTATTTTCTTTGTTTTTGGTTATGATTATGATATGAGATAGGATTTGAATCCCTACCCTCTTTTTCACAATAGTCATAAGTTATCTTTAAGTCAAGACACATGGGTGATGGTTAATGGGCTTCTTGAGATTTCAGTTGATAGTGATTATAAGAATTCTATTTAACTGTGATATGCTTGACATGGTACCACGAGTCAATGAGAGTGAAGAAGCGGGGAATGTCATGTCATTTTTTTGTCAAATGCCAACATTCTCACTTTACTCCATTCCCATTGACTCATAATATATACTACATGACTGTATCACATTTACACTGAAGACCTACTCACCTAATAGAAGTATTATAGAGTTCTTAAATCTAGAAATAATATGCACCAACCTTGTAACTTGGATGATGTTTCTCTTTGTTAAGAAATAAATATTAGGAATTTAAAAACTTGGCTCTGATGCTAAAATTATGAGCTCTATGGGCTTTAGATTCTTCTATAGCGTGGTAAACAATTCTTCTATGACTTGGTTAACAAAAGAAAAACAAGTTTTTAATTGCAGAAACAGTATGCATGTTTCACCTAATCAACTATATTTTATTCTCAATAGTTGGCTTGGAAGGTAAAGGATAAGTAGAGAAAGAAAAAGTTGGAAATTAGGTTTCAAATCCAAGAAGCAATATAAAACTCTGACTTGGGCCAATTCCCATGCAAGTACACAAATGTAAAACCTAGGTTAAATCCTTCTTTTCCTCGCTTTCAAAAGAAGGTCTTGGTCATAATTTATAAATAAATTTCATGTAATGTCAATACAACCATATCATAGCAAGACCCATTCTAATCCACACGCATTTGAGTCATAATCTTTGTCTTAACCCCAATTTATTTAGGCTCTTATTTATTGCGGAAATTCCAGAGATAAATATCGGCTTAGAAATTAATATGATGTTCTAAACAGATTGTTTTAACCACCCCCCCCCAAAAAAAAAAAGGAAAAAAAAGAAAAGGGACCTAGATTGGATCTGGAATCGGTAATTGTGTATTTTATTTTGTGAAGAAATAAATAATTTAGACAAGAGGAAGTACATTTCTTGTCAATTAGACCTAAACCACGCATTAAGATATGTGAGATTTACACCAACACATGGCTTCTGCATTGATCAACATGGCCACTTTCAATCTGATTGAGATTTCCGAGTATGGTACAATATATGACCTAATTCATAGGGTTCATGCAAATAACCTAATAATTTATATGGGTTGACCCATGGTGTCACCTTTGACAAAATAGCAAGTCATGGTTTTGGTTATGCTCCTTTCTAAAACAATGGGCGGCAAACCAATTTCTATTACTTTCTATAGTGTTTTTATGCCAATTGGTGATGTCAATGGTGGGCTGGTGTCTCTCTCCATTTGGAAGACCAGTGAGACCTTGAGGGTCTCTTTTATGTGCATATCTTTATGATTGAGAATCAATGAGTCAAATGGGGCTTTTAATTGCTAATCACCTGTGACCTGTCTGATTGCTTCCAAAGAGATAGCTCATGAGCTTTTCATTGCTCATGTCACACTCCATACTTGGAGCTTAGCAATTAGGTTATGGGTGGCTAGAGGTTGGGATTTTGTTTGTTGAGATGAACATTCATTTCATTTTGTTTGTTGAGATTTTCCTAATCAGGAATAATTATGTGACTATGACAAGTCAACACATTATATTTTTAAATTGTTAAAAAAATAAAAATCATTTGATGCATATGTGTTACAATTTGTTTTGGTGTCCAAAAGTTTTTGTTAATAGCATAGTTAGCTTATCATCATGTTCATTGTTTCAAATTTAGTCTCTAAGATCACATATATATTGTTTATTTTCTATTTTTCCCAAAAACTAAAATAAAGAAAGAAAAAAAAAAAAAAACCTATTTGCTTATGTTTGACAACCCCCACCTGCAGAAAAAAAAAAAATTTTTTTGGTGCAAAGATTACTAAGAAAATCACATTGTGACAAAAAAAAAAAAAAAAAAAAAAAATCATCACCGTTATCACTGTCATTAATTTATTTACCATAAATTATGTTATTTATCATAAATTTAGAGAAGATATGATGTCATACGCGTAGCACATCTTACTTAAAAAAATCATTAATCCCCCAACTCTACGATAAAGCAAAAGGCTGTGAAGATTGTAACTATCGTCTTTAAATTGTAGCTGGTTTTTTAGGATGACTCAAATAAACTAATACACAAGGAAAGCACCCTAGTAATTAAATGTTAACAAATTCAGATATTATCATATTAGCTTTTTTGAAGTAACATTGTTGCTCTTAAGGTTGCGTTTGGTAGACTGGAAAAAGGGAATTGCCATTTCATTTCTAGCATTTTTTTGAATTCTTCAGTTGGTTATAAAGAAAGGAATTACCATTCCCTGAACAGCCTATTCTTTCCAAGGAAAGAATAGTTATTCTATTTCCAAAAATTCCAGGTATTCAACTGTCCTTACCCTTTGTGTGTGTGTGTGGGGGGGGGGGGGGGGGGGGGGGGGGGGGTTGGTGGTGTTGGATAGAAGAAAGGGTTTAGGACGGGTACCAACTACCAACCCTTAACTTGTCTACCATGGAGGAAATACGAATTACATATTTAGCTTAAAAGCCTTAACTACTAGGCTGCCGGAGACGGTACGTAGTTCAGCAAGCTCTCACAGGTCACAATTATGAAGACAAAGGCATTTAACCGCGCACTTGCTTGCTTGAAGGGCAAACGTCAATAATTGCATGATATTTGATCGTCTTACTACGTAGGCCCTTCTTTCTCCTTTTTCTTTTATATTTATTTTTTATTTTTTATTTATTTAATATTCTCTTTTATCCTTGATGACCTTATCCTCGTATTATTTGTTACATCCTGTTGTACCATAAAGTTTGGAACAAACGGGCCCATGAACTCGATGGCCAAAAAAATTTATCTCTTTATGGGATCACGACATGATTGCCATGAACTTTTTATCAATCCAAATAAAGTAGCTCTAGCAATTAAAAGGTAGAAGGAAAAAGAAATTCTGTATCAAGCGAACAACAGGTATGTTAAATTGTGCACACAACCACCTGTTGCCGCATGTTACCTCTTTTATACGGTATAATTTTAAGGATAAATCACAAGAAATTCTCTTAATATTTTGGATTCTTTTTCATATTAAAATTGATGCAATGTCCCCCTAAGTTAGTTTTTGGGTAAAGAATCAAATAGAAATGATGTGAAAAATGAGTAAAAAAAACTAAACTATATTCTTTTTACATGCTCAACATTCGTCTATTCTTATAGTATTTTTTCATTCAAATTCTTTTCGGTTTTTCCACCCAAAATCCAGACGATAAGAGATACTGTATCAATTTTTTTTATAAAAGAATTATGTGAAAAAGCCTATAAACATTAGGTAGTTTTTCGTAATTTATCCTAATTTTAACTCGATGTAAATGGATCCACAAATTACATAGTGTGCACGATGGCATTAGTTGTACCAAAACCCCACTGAGACTCTCAGTCGCAGAAGCAATTTTGTTTTTCTAATGTGTGGTGCAGAGCTGTCAATCATCACTACCATGCTTGATTGTCTTGGTGATTTCAGCTGGGACAACCGACGCCCATTCTTTTGTCGGTGGCTTCTCCAATGCTCATCTTGCACTGCATCCCCCAAGTGCGCATCACAAGGAAGAATATCCTCTTACTGTAAATTTTTTTCTTTTCCTTCCTATTGTAACTCTATTTTAGAAAAGATAAACCCTAAGAACTAGACCTTAAGTAAAATCTGGTTTAAGTTTTTACCTACAAATCATGTTCGGCTCCTCCATGTCTCCTCCATTGAACCATTTCTTTTGATAGGAAGAGAGAAAATTTGCATTTGCCCCTTCAGTACGTACCTTTTTCCCATTGGAGTTACTTTCAAGGGTCAATTCACCCACTCAGAAGTTTTTGGTTGTTTACGCATTTAAGTGGGGGTGATGACTTGGTTTGAGATCGAAATATAGTTGGATCAAAGGGTCAAACACATTGAGATAACCAGAATAATCATTTTTTTTTATTTTTTTTTTAAGCGGAGTGCTATGTAAAGTATCTTACGTGGCATTATGTATATGAATCAAAATTTTCTTAATTTATTTAATAGATCTTTTTTTTACTGATGTGAGCTGGGTGCTACACAAAGTACTGTATAAAATATGTTTTGTATAGCACAGCCATTTTTCTAAAAAAATACATCAACTACACAAACAGGATAGTAATTTTCGAAAACTCCTAAACACTTCAACCTGTTAAAAGGTAGATTTCATTCTCAAGTTTCCAATCCAATTTTTTTTTGTTTTTTAATTTTTAAGCAAAAAAATTAACGTAAATTAATAGTGCAATCTTTTAAAAACTTTTTTAGTAAGTTAATTAATACTTTCTAATTGTAAATCTTTGGGCAACTTATGCCACACTCATCAATTAGGGTCATTAATTTTTTTTCCCACCTGTTTTCAAGATTTAATTTGGATCTCAAAAAGTTGAAAGGAAATGACAAAAGAAAAAAAAAATTGGAAATTGCTTATAAATAATTTACTTTCTTAAGGAATTTTTATTTATTTATTTGGCTAAAAGGGTTGTAAACCATGCTATGTCGACCCTCTTATTCAGTTGATAATTAATTGTTTTGTGGGACATGAAATTTAGTTGCTAAGAAAAGTGTTAGTGCTCCTATTATCGTATATGGTGTTGATTCTTCTGTTTCATCTCTCCCTTTTACCATTCAAAATGGAAATAATACCGAGGTAATGTTTCAGAAGGCTTATTTTGTTCTCCATTCCGCATGAGAATCCAATGGCCAACAGGGAACAACCTGTGCTTAAATGAGCAGAAGCCTTTTAAGTTGATACTACAAGGTTGAACTTCAAAAGTGCGTGGGTTTTTATTTTACCAAAAGCCTCTTAAGTTGGCCTTTTTTTTATGAGAAAAGAGCAAGTGATTCCGAGTTTTCAACACAACCAATTAATTGAATTCTATTTTACCAAAAGCCCATTGGTTAGTAGGCCCATGTTGTGATTGTTGGGCTTATACTGCCCTATTATTTTTTGTGGGGCTCTATTGACACCCCAAGACTTGCTTTTTATCTCCCATTTATTTTATATTTTAAGATTTTATGAAAAATATAGAAAATTTTCATAAAAATCGATTACATAGTCCATTAGAAAACATCATTTTGAACCAATTTGTAGAAGAAAGTTTTTTCAAAATCTATTGTTTAAGCAAACTTTTGGCCATCTACAATACTTACTTCATAGATAGTTAAAAAATCTACTTACACGATAGATTTTGAAAAAACCTTATTATACAAAATTGTTCAAAATGATGTTTTCTTATAGGCCATATGCCAAGTTTTCGTAAAAACCTTTTATATTTTTTTAAAATCTTAAAATGTAAAATAAATGGGGGATATAAAGCAAGTCTTGGGGTGCCAATAGAGGCCCCCTTATTTTTTACATGACAACTTTAGCTACTAAAATGATAACCGATAGTCTTCAAAATAACATTAGGACACAGAAACCAGTGAACAATACCCACTACCCAAACAGGCATCACAATAGGGTGTGGTGTTGTGATGGCTACTTGAGGGGACCTTGCGAGTGTGTCGACCATGACTATTATCATTAGTTCATTACAATGAGCATCCAATCTCAGGGAACAACTTAAAGGCCAACCTAGAGACAAATCAGACACCCTTCGAAAGGGGTAATCCATCTGAAGGTGGACAACATTTTCAATGAAGTGGGATGTGCCTGATAGGGGCACATAGGCTAGGATCTAAGTAGGGCGAGGATGCAGCCAAGCACCCTCGCAAGGTGACTTGTCGTGTTAGGTCACCAATGACATTAATGTGTACCCACGTTCGTAATTGGCCACATAACCATTTCTTATTGGAGGATAAGAACATATGGTGTAATGTGGCAAAGAAATCCATGTATAAACAATGCCAAGCCTTTTCTTTCCCATTTGGACATGTCAATATTTCACTACTGATCAATTTTCTCAAATGAACATGGTAAATTAATAATATTAAAGAATTTACAATTAATAATATTAAAGAATTTACAAAAATAGAATAGGATACCAAAAAATTACAGTTAATTAATCAGAGATTTCGAAATCAAATTTTTATTCTTTCATTATTAGATGCATGAACTTGTGAGTAAATTGTGCAGTGTGGGAAGGATTAGGTCCAAACCTCGGTCCAAGATACCTCTCCTTGGCAAAAATAAAAAAATAAATAAAAATAAAGAGAAAAAACTGATTTTGCAGAGGCAAACCGCTACTGTTACAAGCCAACCCTTGTAATTCTCGTAAAACGACGTCGTATATTTCTGTCCCTATGAAAGGAAACCCTAATGCTTATCTGAAGCTCTCTTTTTCTCCAAACCGTAGACGCATCCGAAACCAGAGATCTCTGCATCCATACTCACACCCATGGCGCTCGATAAAACAGGCTTAGCTCCGAACAAGGTCCGATGGGGGGAGCTCGATGAAGACGACGGAGAGGACCTCGATTTCCTTCTCCCGCCGCGCCAGGTGATCGGACCGGATGAGAACAAGATCAAGAAGGTGATCGAGTACAAGTTCAATGACGACGGCAACAAGGTCAAGATCACTACTACCACCCGGGTTCGAAAACTCGCCAGCTCTCAACTCAGCAAGCGGGCCGTGGAGAGGCGGTCCTGGCCGAAGTTCGGTGACGCCGTTCATGAAGATGTGGGGGCTAGACTTACCATGGTTTCTACTGAAGAGATTCTTCTGGAACGACCTAGGGCTCCTGGTTCGTCTCTCTCTATATATATATGCACACACATACACACACTGTGAATATTTGGTTTATTTAACCCTATTTGTTGCGCTTGGTTACTGAGAAAACGGAGAGAAAGAACAGAAAATAGAAGTTTTGGTTTTTTATGTGTTTAGGCTCTTCGCTTAACTCAGTGAGGTATGAACATGAAAATCGAATGGCAATGGAAATTATTTGGAAATTCTATTTCCAAATAATTAAAAAGGTTCAATTTTTTAAATTTATTTTCCTTAGAGTTTCTTAGCGACCAAACAGTATATCAATTTGGCTAGGTATCAAATTGAGAACTTTTTCCTTCTTCATTCTGATTGGTTTTGCTGGTTTATTCGTTTGATTGGGTAGGGAAGTTATGTTCTTTGTGGCGATGTGAATAATTTTTTTAAAAACAATATTATTCCTGTTATTTATGAATTAGGGTGTGGCACAGATCAATCAAACTCGGATTTTTGTTTCAGAATCATGTTCTTGTGTCTAATATGTTCTGGAAAAAAAAGTCTCACTTTCTTATTTAAAGTGAATTGATAGGGGCCTACTTGCAAGGGTTGATAAATGGGCTTTACAAAATATTGACTAGAGATGTTTAAACAGCTAGGAGTCTCAGTACATGTCATTTAAGTAGAAAGTCTTCGATTGCATTTGTAATTTGTAAACAGTGATTGAAAGAATCCAGGTCAGTCAAGTTATTTGGGTTTTTGGTAATGCTAAGGTAAAATTTCTTTAGGTCTGTCATCTCATTTTCTCATAATGTTTCCAATTTGGTTAGAAATTTGATGAAAAGTGCACTGGGTATATCTAGTAATATGTTATGTGGTAAATTTTTTAGTAGGCCTTTGTGTGAAGGTGTATATTCAGGATTTTTAATCAAGTTCTTGGTCATGTTGTTAACAAAGTGCAAGACTGGGAAGCTAATGTTTTTTTTTGATCAAGTAAAGTATGTATTGATATAAAAAGAAGGGGCCAAAACCCTCGTACATGAGACATATACAAGAGAAAAAAACCAACATGGCTCACTATACAAAAAGAACCACAAGAAAGGAGACACCCCAAAACAACTAATAAGAGCTAAGGGAGTCAACAAAAAGAGTAAAAGAGGGATTACATCCTCTAGAATAACTACAAAACCACCAATACAATGATTTAACCAAGAGAGATTTAAGCTCCAATGTGGATGTCTCTACCCCTTCAAAGGTTCTCAAGTTACGTTCTTTCCAAATACACCAAAAAAGAGCATGGGGAACATCCTCGAAACAACTTTAGAATCTTTATGGCCCTTTTTAATCCACCAACTCACAAGCAAGTCTTGAGTAGTGGGGAAGCTAATGTTCATTCTAAAGCTGGTAGAGAAACTCTCATTTAATTTGTTTCGTCTGATGTTAGCCAACATGTTAGGAATTGTTATATTCTTCCTCAAAAGATAAGAGATGAAGTAGACAAAATGTGAAGGAAGTTTTGTTTTTTCCTTTCTATTTTTTTTGGGAGTTATTACATTGAGAAAAGTTACGTGGCCCTTAACAATTGGGATAAGGTGTGCTCTCCCAAAAAAGGTGGTGGTGGTTTAGGTTTTTGAAATTATTCTTATGTTAATTTTGCCATCATGGGTAAGCTTGCTTGACACATTTTATTTGATTGTGATTATTATTGTTTGGTTAATTTGATGAGAACAAAATACCTACATAGATATAGTTTTTTTCAAGTGCATATTAGAATCCATGATTCTTGGTTCTGGAGATATGTTCTTAGAGGCCGTGATTTGATTAGCCAATGCATCAAATGGTCTTTAGGTAATGGGAAAGAAAATTTATTTTGGGTTGATAAATGACCTACTAACAAAGTCATGAGTTGGTTCCTCGAGAGTTATTTAAAACTTTCTGATCCTATTTGCACTGTTAGTACCTAGGATCATGAGTCTATATTATCTCTTGTTGGAGAATAGCTAAATCAGGTAATCATTCATTTTCAATCCCTGTTATGGATGTGTTCGATAAATTTTGGTGGGGTTCAGTGTCTAATGGTCATTGAGATCATTTGATTTGTGTTGCTTTGTTTGGGGGTTCACTCGTCAAGTAGTTTGAATTTAATGAAAGTTTGAGAATTCAGTTGAGGACTTATGTTCAAATTGATTTTTTTGTTTTGTTCTGTGTTCTGGAATATAGTTTGTAAAGTTTCGTTAGTTTTATTTCTTTTGGGCTTCAAGGGTTTGAGTTTCCACAAAAACTCAAAAGTTTTGCAACATCAACTCTTACTTAATTTCTATGTCCAAAAGAATAGCTTCTAAGGTTAGTTGTGTAGCCCTTTTCAATAGTTCAACTTAATACTTTTATCTTGATAATCGTATAACATGCCACCGCCTTTATGCCAACGTATCTTTTGTCAGTGGCTTACGTGGCGTCCTTTTTAATCTTCCTTGTCCTTTGAGAACCTTCAACTTGAACCATTTACCTTCTTCTCAATGGTTCAATTGTTGGTTGTTAATGCATATCACATAATTATTTGAACCAACTTTAACCTTCTCAAAGATGCATTCATTGTGATGTCCTCACTGCCTTGCCAGTTGTCACCTGTCCATCACAACATCCTTAGTGGCTGAAGTAGTTAAACTTTCTTAAAATTTGTCTTGTCAAGCGGATTAAATTTTCAACTTGATGTCCTGGAATTGTCTTTTGCTGTTCTTGTGGCTCTGTGTAATCTGAAATAACGATTTGTCGTTAGCATTGTTATATATTATTTAAAGTGTTTTGTGATTGTGATTGTGATTGTGATTCCTGATGATCTATGCCACAAACTGTTTTGATAATTATTCATCATTGGATCAATAATTTCCTGCAGCCAATATGCATCTGAGTTGGAATTGGTTTTATCAGATTTAAGTGCTGTGCATTTCTATTCCTCTAAGATAATATTCTCAGGCCTAGGTCCTCCCCTTTTTACCGCAACCAAATCCTGCTTGGCATCGCTTGGCATCTTTCTTACCTTGTTTATGTCATGCTTCCTAAGAAACTTGTGGAACCCATGATTGCCTCCTACAAACTTCAGTTAACATCTCTGTATCTGCCAGTTATCTTAATGAACACGGATTCATAACCCTGATAATATGAGGCGTCCTGTTATACTATATGGCTATATGCATATGAAAATATTAATGCCATGCATTTGAAAATTTTATTCCACAATGTAATGGATGAAATCAAGGTGGTGTAGTTTTTCTAAACCATTAGGGTATGCCATTATGCTTTTGATAGTTAACCAATGAGTCTCTGTTTCTGGAAAAGTTTAGTCTCCTCTCCTAGCAATTATAAAATCCCAAAATGGTGATTTTTTATTTTCCTTTTTTCGTTGCTGATTAGTTTTGTTTGAAGATAGCATTTCTTTCAGTTTTCACATTAAGCATCTATTTCGAAGGAAGTGTATAAATATGAGGTGGTGAACTGTCCATCGTCGTTCAAGGCTGGTCGGGTATTTATTTCATTAGAAAGTTTCTCACATTTTTTATAATCATCTTCTGATTCAGAGGACTTATGTAGTATAAAGCAATTTTTTATTGCTTGGCTCGATGGCACCAGTTCTGTTTGACTTTTAGTTTTATACTTGCTATTTTTTGTGCGCATATGATTTTATCCGTCCATTCACCTAATTCAGATTTTGGTTTATATAAATGTCTCACGCATGGAGTATCCAACAGGTACCAAAGCAGAAGAAAGCAAGGTAGCAGGAGACTCCCTGGCTCAGCTTGGGAAAGGGGGTGCTGTCCTCATGGTGTGCAGGACTTGTGGTAAAAAAGGTGACCACTGGACATCTAGATGCCCTTACAAGGATCTTGCCCAACCGACTGAAACCTTTGTTGATAAACCTCCTGCATCGGAGGCCGCTCCGGGTGCAGGCGGTGCCACAAAGGGAGCTTATGTACCCCCAAGCCTGAGACCAGGTGCAGAGAGACCGGGTGGTTCAGAAATGAGGCGCAGGAATGAAGAGAACTCAGTTCGAGTCACCAACCTATCAGAGGACACCCGGGAGCCTGACTTGCTTGAGCTATTCCGTACATTTGGCCCCGTAAGTCGTGTCTATGTCGCTATTGATCAGAAGACTGGCATGAGTAGAGGTTTTGGTTTTGTCAATTTTGTAAACAAGGAAGATGCTGAGAGGGCTATCAACAAGCTCAATGGTTATGGTTATGACAATCTCATCCTTCGAGTCGAATGGGCCACACCCAGAGCAAACTAGATTATACTCTATTTTCTAGGGAAGTTAGCTTTCCGAGATACTATTTATAGTTGCAATCCAAGGTCTGCCGGTGAGGGCGGCTTTCTGCTTATGCTTTTTCTGTTCTGGAAGAGTCCCTGTTGTTTTTGTTTTTACGGTTTTATTGTCATTAGAGTTACTTAAGAGTTGAGAAACACTGCTAATACTATTATTGTTTTTGTTATCATTCCCTACAAGGGGGTCCCTTTGACCTTTCTGCTCCAAGATTACGGAATATAGGCCTTGTTTGTTTGTTTGTTTTTTTTTTTTTTTTTTTTTTTTTTTTTTGGGCTACCTATATGCATGTTGAGCTAGGTTTCTTTCAGTCCCAATCATATGACCTTTAATCAATGATTGGATGAGGGTATTTTTTGAGAAATATTGTGAGAGAATGGTTTGATTTTGTGGTTCGAATGGTGTCTTGCTTACTAGATCTTGATTGAAATTTTGGGTACTAGTGGAATCCGATTGGTTGTTCGACGTCCAGGTTTTTTACTTACCCCAAAAAAAAAAAAATGGCAGTTCTGAAGACCTTGATATATATATATATATATATATATTTTATATAAGGAGGTTTCTCCTACTAATTTCTTAGACAAATGTAGTCTTTCCAGCCTGAAAATGACAGTTTTCTCCTCAGTGAATTGCGGCCAATTGCTATTCCTGTGTTCGGCTGTTGCCTACTCCTTTTTTGGTACCTTTTTTGGTATATTAAGAAGGGTTTTGAACCTTTAACCTATCATATTCTTACAATTGCTATTCCTATGTTCGGCTGTTGCCTACTCCTTTTTTGGTACCTTTTTTGGTATATTAAGAAGGGTTTTGAACCTTTAACCTATCATATTCTTACAGTTTGATCAAAGTAAATGTCGCTTTGTTTTATCATGCAGGAATGTAATGGGACAAAACTCAAATAGTATAGGTTAGGTACACCTATTACGGGCTAAAATGCTTGGCTCAGACACATTTTTTTCTTGGCTTGACACTCGGTATGAGTTAAAATGTTTTGTCAATTCTCTCCCATCTATAAGATTTTCAAATAAGCTAATGACGTGATGTGAGGATAATTACTATTAATTAATTTTCTTACCATTGAATGGAAGATAGATGAACATCACAAAATTAGTGTCCTTGACCCAAAATTATATATACAAAATTGGTTTTTTGTGTGACAGGCACAAAATTAATACCTATGATCCTAACCCATATGCTTTACATCAAGGACTTAAACATCACTTTATATGCTTTACATCCCTTTGTCCTGCATAAATCCCCTCCTCAACCTGATATCGAGGTAGGGTCATTGGTGAATAGATTTGTATTTGCTAGTGAGGCGATATGAATCCCATGAATCCCTTCTTCTTCTTCCTTTTAATTTATTATTTTATTTTATTTTATTTTTGGAGGAAGCTTTGTAAGAAAAAAAAAATGAGTGGGGGTAGGGAGAGGTTGTTTACAATCAAGTCAGGATAGGTTTCACAAACCTAATTTATAAAAAAGGGGATTAGACGAGGAGCGAGATATATTCTCTAGACAACAAAGTAGACGGTGAAATAAATCTTGTTTACACGACAATCTTCCCATCAAAATCATCGTCTCAAAACGAGTACAACCACCAAAAATATACACCCATTTACATGCATAAACACCTAAAAAGCAGTCTCAATCCTTTATAACAAAGCACCATTACCGATGATTAATAGACATATAAGCCTAGATTAAAACTGCCAAACCCCTTCACTCATCTGAAATCCCATTGCAACCCAAAACTACTTCTCCACCACCTTTGCTGTTGCAATACTCATAATATACTCAATCTCCTCCGCAACTTCTTTCATAGAAGGCCGGTTCTGTCTCCTTTCTTCTAAACACCCCACAGCCAAAAAGCCCAACGCCTTCATGGTCTCCACCTCCAAACTAGTCGCTCCTTCCTTCAACAACGGATCAATAACATCCATCAACCTCTCTTCCTCCACCATCCTCCGCACGTAAACCGCCAAGTTCACGTCGTCTGCGTCCCTATTAAAATCAATGGCCCTCTGCGATGTCAAAAGCTCCAACAACACTACTCCAAAGCTATAGACATCGCTTTTATCGGTCAATTGATAGTTCCTGTAATACTCAGGGTCAAGGTAGCCGAGGGTACCTGTTTGGGGGAAAACAATTTGTGAACAATTAAAATTAACAAAAACAATATGAATCTTCGAATTTAAAGAAATCAAATTTGTAATTTACACAAAAATATGAATAGATCATAGAATCATATGATGGAGAAAACATAGCCTACTAAAATCTAAGAGGCAAGGCTTATCAAAAAAAAAAAAAAAAAAAAAATCCTAAGAGTCAAGGTAGTCATTGTCTTAAAAGTCGTATCCGCCTACCCACATGTAGGTCTATCTAGGTGTAGTGATTGTACACGACTTCAAGTTACAATCCAATTTTTTCATAGGATGTCTTTAAAGCATATAGGGTGCTAAGTACAAATCAATTACCCAAAAAAATCATAAAATAATATAGAAAATAATGCCAGTAAAAAATGCTAATAAAAGAATTATAATAGAAGAAAAAGAGGGGGAGAGTTAATGTTGTGTTTTCTGCCTTGAAAAATAGTAGAGAAGTTCCGAATAAATAAGGCTCAAGAAACCCTTTCAGAACATACATGACTCTTATGTGCTCATTGGTCCATCAAAAATGTTATTGGTCCTTAGATTTTTTTCTTAATTTTTATCTTTACTGATATTGCTATTGATGTGTCATGCATTTAAAAAACACAAAAATATTTTTTTGTTAACAAGATTATTGATGTAACTACTACCACATCAAATTTTTATTATTAATTTTTTTAAAAAAAAGTAATTATAGATGAATAGTAATGCACCTATTGGTTAAAACTAACCTCAAAGAGGGTTGATGAGATCCAAGATGTCCCCGACACATCATACGGTTGGGAGTGCTGGGTAGCAGCCATGCACACATTGCTCCTAGCCGTACGATTATTTCTGGGACATCCTGGACCGGATGGATTTCATTGGTTAAAAAATCGTTCTTAGACAAAGTTCGAGACTTTTTAAAATTCCCAACCATACCTTGAGCGCACGTCGAAATGTGACTCATATCTGTCTGAGCCAATCTCGACAACCCAAAATCCGAAACCTTGGCATTCAAATTTTCGTCGAGCAATATGTTGCTGGACTTGACGTCGCGGTGGTATATCGGTGGAACCGCTGAAAAATGGAGGTAAGCAAGACCCTCCGCCGTGTCATGGGCAATGCCGAGTCGGTGTGTCCACGTGAGTAACTTCCGGCCGCCGCCGCTGATTAGATCATGTAGGTGTTCATAAAGAGCTCCGTTCGAGATGAACTCGTAGACCATTATGGGTTGCTCCAGCTCGACGCAGCAGCCGAGGAGGTGTACGAGATTTCGGTGATTCACCTGACAGAGAATTCGGACCTCGTTGAGGACCTGGTCGGTGCCCTTAGTATTACCCAGCTTGGCGATTTTGACGGCGACGACGGTGCCATCGTTGAGGATGCCTTTGTAGACTTCGCCGTAGCCGCCGGCGCCGAGCAGGCGGTCTCTGGAGAAGTTGTTTGTGGCGTTCTTAATTTCTTTGCCAGTGAAGACTTTGGCGGATTTGCCTCTGTTGTTTGCGTTTAGGATCGCTTCTCGTTCTCTGGTGAGGCGGTCTTGCGCTTCTTTGATTCGTCGGTGGCGCTTGTAGAGGAGAATGGCGATGGTGGCCAAAATCAGTGTTGCACCGGCGCCGGCGGTTAGACCTGCTCAGTTTTGGTTACATTATGTCAGGTTGAAACTGGAAGAAACATGGTTGTTCAATAAAAGATGGTGATTTTACATATCAAAATTGATGCCATCATGGGAAAAAAGGAAGGTGTATTTCCACTGGGCGTGTTCATGGTTTAGGTTAAAACCGAAAACCAAATCGAACCAAACCAAACCGATCGGTTTGGTTTGGTTTTTTTGTCCTTAGATTTGGTTTTGGTTCTAATTTTAGAAAACCGAATTAAATTGGTTTGGTTTTGGTTTTCATGTTTAAAAAACCAAACCAAACCGAAAAACCGAAAAAACAAAAAAAAATATAATATAAATATATATAATTTTATATATTATATATTAAACTTAGTTTGTAAATTTTCTATTCTAATAAGGGCATTTTAGGTAATAGATTGTAAATTTTCTTAATGTTTTTTCTTTATTAGATTGGCATGTATTAAACTAGCTATTATTGTTGTATGAGATATTGACATGTATTAAATTGGAGATTTGAACTTAGATTGACATAAGTCAATACTTTTCCATTTTGATACAATGTTTAATGTTTTTTTTAGTTGCTAATGTAATGATTTTATTAAAAATGTTTTTATTTAGAGCTTAGTTTGTCATTTTTCTATTTTTAATTATTTGTTGCTATTTGATAGGATAAAACCGAAACCGAACCGAACCAAACCAAAATTTTATGGTTTGGTTTGGTTTGGTTTTTTTTATAATATGGTTTGGTTTTGGTTTGAGAAAACAAAAACTGAAGTATAATGGTTTAGGTTTAAAATCTACCCTAAAACCGAACCAAACCAAACCACGAACACCCCTAATTTCCACACCCCTCCTTTGGATATGAAAATAAGCTATGTAGGATTGCAGATATAGCTACAAAGATGTGGAAATAAAAGGCACTAGCACTAGCGCTAAGGCTACTGCTATGGCTAGCCCAGTAGTAAAGGAGGGTGGGGGAAAAAAGTATGAGTATGATAGATTAGGAATTCAAACTCTGTTATTATTATTACGCCCTCCATGCAACAAGCATAGGTTATTTATTTTTATTTTTATTTTTTTGTCCCAAAATATTTGTCCACTTTAAAAAGTCAAATATTTTTTTTGAACTTCCTATATTACCCTTTCTTATTTTAATAATTACTTTCAACACAAAATCCCATACCAAATAGTAGAGGCTATATTTTGAAAGATAGAATTTAATAAATAATAAGTCAATGCAATGATGTCTTTGCTTAAATAGCATATTTTGTCAAACTTGGTCTATCTTTATGCGACGAATGGAGTATTATTATTACTAACTCCATCTTATAAAAGTAGACCAAGTTTGACAAAATACCTAATTTAAGAAAAGTATTATCCCATTGACTTGTCACTTTTTAAACTATAATCCAAAAGTATCCCTCTTTGCTTGGTATTGGATTTTATGTTAAAAGTAATTATTGAAACAATTAAGAGTAGTACAAGAAAGTTATAAAAAAATAAAAAAAAAAATGATGATTTAACTTTTCAAAGTGGACAAACATTTTGAGCAAAAAAAAAAAAAAAAAAATTGCAAAACTAGCCTATCTTTGTAGAGCATAGGGTGTGTTATTATTATTGTTAAGGAAGCTAATTATAGGTGGTACTGTGGTAGATAGACTCACCCACTCCAATAATTGAGAATCTTCACTTAAATGGACTCAACAAATACTCCATTGTTTATATTTTCTAAGTTTGACCAAGTGAGATTCTAATCATAATTGAGATGATCAATGGAGATTTTATCCATCACCAAACCATAATTGCAAGGATTTGTTATTGTAAATCGAGTGTAGGATGAATGTAAGGAGAAATTATGTTTATTGAGAATCAGTTTTTTAAAAAATGCCACATATGTTAAAGAACAATCAGCTTTAAAAACCTAATTTTTCAAGAGAGATTTTAATTATTTTTCTTTGAAAAAATATTGTCGGTAGATCTAGTCTTAAATTGTGTTGATATTTTTTTATTCTACCAAAAAAAAAAAAAAAAAAAAAAAAAAATTCCTGCATTTGCTAGTGCCTAGAAGTATTACTATGGTATAAGATTGTAGTAGTTAAGAGTGCGTACATTCCTCTTCCCATGAGCTCTTTCGTTTGTTTTTCAATTTCTTTAATACAAGACATGTCTCATGACGTCAATTTTATCACATTAAGATAGACCGTTTTACTGGTAAAATTTCAACCAAAAGTTTGTTCAAATACGTTCACATGCAATGATCAAAGTAACCAAAAATTTAAAGAGGATAGAGGCATATCAGCAAACCATATACTCTAGAAAGCAGCCCTCATGGTAGCTTGCTCATTATTTAATCTCATAGTAAGTCAAAAATCCCAATGGCAACCTTATAAATGCCAGGTATGAGCTAATAGTCGACATATCCCACTTTAATAGGGAAAGAATAAAGATTTTGGTTTAGCTCTACGTGAAAATAATGTGTATTCTCTTATCATTTGGCCAAAAAATAAATAAAATTACCTGCTATAAGCGGTGTCCGGTCAGAATCATCACACCCACCAGGATTTTGACACGTCACATCTGCACAAAAAATCAAGAGCCACATCTTAGCCAATCCACATATTCCCACCTGCTTTCACAACCTTAAGTTATCAATCAAAACACAATATAAAAACTCACTTTGAGCACACATCCCTGCAATTGGGTCCCACCACAGCCCAGAATTACAAAAACACCTACGGACCCCAACCATGGCTGGATCAGGCCCACAAGTCGAGTTCAGCCCATCACCGCAATCCGCCTGTGACCCACAAACCGGCTCCGGCGGCGACACCCACTGTATCTCCACCCCCGGCGCCGGCCAACCGTTTACCGGCGAATTATAGTCCAAGTTCACGAAACTCCGGTACGCCCTGCACCCCGCCTCACGAACCCTAATCGAATACGACGTCGTCGAACCACCCGCCCCGAACGTACAACAAATCGGCGCGTTCTCACACGCGGCGGCGTCGCGGGTGTTGTTGATGTAGGTGTGACACAGACTCGTCGACGTGCAGTTCAACGGTGACCGGAGCAAGGTGTCGGAGCAGTTGAGGTACATGATGGTGTTACTGCTGGTGACGTTAAAGGGGAGGGTGTTGTTGAGCTGTATGCCCTGTTGCATAAGATCCGTGGTGACGCAGGTGTTGCCGACGAAATTCGCGGGTTGGATCACGAACCGTTGGATCGAGGGGGTGATGGATGTGATTGGATAGGAGGAGTTGAGCGTATCGAACATGAGTGCACCTGCGTTGCACCGGATCTTGTAGGACTGGTCACCGCAGCTGGGTCCGGTGCTGAGAGGGTAAGGTACTGGGGTGGAGCCGCAGTCCGGGCAGCGGGTGGCGGACATTGCGCACCCGGCGCACAATAGCAGCGCCGCCGTGAATAATAAGTTGGAGGTGACCTCCATCGGAGGGAATGGGAAGAGGAAGAGGAAGAGGAAGAGGGAGAGGTTGGAGAAGTGAAAGGCTTATTTGTAGACTTGTGGTTGGGTTTTTAAGTTTTTTAAATGAGTTTCGAGGGTGTTTTTGTTATTTTCCGGGGACAAGGAAGGGCTATTTTGTCCATTCAAGGAAGATTCTTATTACTGCACATTTTGTCAAGAGTTGGAAAAATGTTTCTGTCATTATCTGATATCTTTGACTTCCAATTATGACTAGTGCTTGTACCCTGTTCTATCTTTTACAGTCATTGCTGTGATTTCTGCATTAACGTGGTTGGTTTCCATTTTTTCTTTTCTTTTTTCCAAATTTGACTCTATAAGTAATTAATTACAGCTATACAATTAGAAATTATTTGAATATATCTATTGGGTTTGGAAACAAAATTATTCCAATCAAGTTTGAAAATTTTGTTATAATGATAGGCAAATATATTAAAAATCGAAACACATTAAAAATACTAAGTAATGGGTTAGGACAAACTCAAACCAAACCCTTTAAAATTGGGTTAAGTTGAGGTTAGCTAATATTCGACCCATTCTTAAGTTCTCTACACAAAATCATTTTCTTCTATTGAGGAAAATAAATCAAGACAAACAATCATGAATAAAATCAAGAGCATATGGAAAAGAATCAAGAGAGAACATATCAAAAAAAAAAAAAAAAAGATTGAGAAGAAATCATGAAAAAAAAAAATCGAAAGAAGAATTTGATTTATTTCCTTTCTTGTTTTATTCCAATATTATTTGTTTTCATATTAGTTATTCTCATTCTCTATATAATCCCATTAATGGGTTTATTGTAATCAATCAATTATGAATGTTATTAAGTTTTTCTATATCTTCCTAGTGATAATTTTTTTTGGATGAGTCAGTTTAGAAGCTTCGGACACACTGCTTTATAACCTTCGTCGTCATATTTTGTAAGAATTAAGAACACTTGCTCCTTTTTACAAGCGCAGCATTATAAATTTAATATGGAGTATGTTACAATATGAATGAGATCGACGCATCAAATCAAAATCCAAATATTTTATTGATATAAGAATATTGTAATTAATTAAAAATTCATTGGTAAGTTGACTTGCACAAGGGTTTGTGAGAGCGAGACCATGAAGCCCTGATTTTATTTGCTATTTTGTTTTGCCTACATTTGCAAGTTGGACATTTGAAACCCCTCGTTTTTCATTTTAGCTATTTCTATCTTTGCTCCTTGTGCTTTCCAATAATTTATTTTCTTGGTTATTTAGTTTCATTGTGTTATTTTTTGCACCCTCTTATCATCTTTTTCATAAGTACTGTTGTAGTATAGGTGGGATTTTTGTTTTTTTGGATAGCAAATTAACCCTGCACCTCGACTCATAGGTTAGGTGTCCTCTACTTTAATTTTTACAATTACGAGGATTAAGTTTTAAACCCAAACCTTCTCCTTACAGCATAAGCTATCAGGTCCAAGAGCGCAAGAGATTTCTTTTTAACATTTGGTTTTTTATTTTCTATCAACTCTATCTTTCCCACTTTCTACTTTGATAATACACATGTATTTGATTTATGTTTTTCTATTCACTTCCATTAGTTTCCAGATTTATTCTTTCTACAAATGTATTTTCTTTCAAAATATATCTACACGTACTTACTGTTTTGAAATAACATATATATATATATATTAGGGCAGTAAGTCTTCGTTTAATATTGTTTTTCTCTTCTTAAATATTTTATAAGCATAAATCTGATATACAAAACTTTTAGTTAGTGAATCGATAAATCAGATAAATGTTAATGAAAATAAATGCCCTTGAAAGAATTTGAATACGAAAATGAAAATTGAAAAGTGATGATCTACACTCTCCGTTTATGATCCGACTTGGATAACATCGTTTCTTGTTCTGTTTTCAATTGATTGGAATGTTTGGGTTTCATCATCATTATTAGTTTTCCACAAAAAAAAAAAAAAAAAAAAGGTAAAATACACTTTGTGTTTGAATCGTTTTCAACAAATCCTTTTATAGTTTGTAAATTACACTTTACCCCTTGCACATGACACGTGACAATCCATTTAACTGACATGTCATTAGTTCAAAGGGGTAAAGTGACATCTTTTACAAAATGTGTATAGTTATTTGTTTGGTTTTAAATTATAAGAGATTTGATGAATTCCACTTAAATTTGAAAGGGATAAAATATAATTTATTCCAAAAAAAATAAAACAAAAAAGTCAACCCTTCGAAAAGGCCGGTGCGTTCTAGAATCCCAAAGGAGACTAAGGAAAGGCGGCCCTATTAAAGATGCCCTAAAATGTGATGCAATGTCATTAGAGAATTAATTATAAGGTGAGTGGTACGCCACCCACCTTGTCAACCATCCAACAGGCATCGACCAGATTTTAGCCCTTTACCGCAACAATTCTCGGCTGCTAGACGGCTCCATGTGGCATGGACCCACACGAGTCAATCAAAAGGGGAACATTTATTTCCATCACATCTAATCCAACTGCTTGTTTGCCGAGCCCACAGAAAAATTGGAATTGACCATAGCACATGCTTGGGATGCATGTTCATCTGGAAGACTTTCAAGGTCTTCCCTCTTTTTTTTCCCCTTTTTTTTTGGGTACATAAAGTCAGCTTTTAGTAGTAGCCATTTTTGCTACGCCTCTGCCCCTGATAATATATATAATTACAAAATATAAACAAAATAGCATAGATAATGCGTTGAGCCTAACTGATAAGTTTGGAAAGTTTCATGGTTGATGGGCATTTCATACCTACCGTTTGGCTTCTAGGAAAGAGTGGGAAAAAAAAAGAAGAGACATTGTGATATACTATTTTGTATGCAGGTTGAAAGAGAGAGGGAAAAATGTTTATTGTTAGAAGAAGACTTCCAAAGTTTAGAAAATGGGGAGGCCTTGAGGGGTGGATTGAATAGGTTTAGGAACTCTTGCTAAGTAAGAGGTCTTGGATTCAACTCTTACTACTTCCACTCAAGATTATTTTTATAGATTTTGTCCTATAATTACTGAATGTATATAGGATGAAAGGATTACATGTATCCAATAGGATTAGTCAAGTTCAAAGCATTTATAACCTTTTGAAATTAAAATAAAAAAAAGAAAAAAAAGAAAAGGGGGTGAAAATATAGAAATAATAATGCGGGTGGGTCTATTTCCACACCCTTTTTTGCCTATCCACACCCTTCCATGGGTGATTTTGTCATTCCACTTCTCTCCTATCTCCTTCTCTCCATCACTCTCTCCTCTGTTCTCTCCTTCATCTTTTCTCTGGAAGCCCCTCTTTACATGGTGAGTTCTATTTTTATGGGGTTGAAGGATAAGGCTCAAAGGAGGATTTAATGTACATTGTCTTTAACATTTTGGTGGAGCTTGTTTTGAATAAAATAGTTTAGGGTTTCTTATGGATTTCATAAAAAAAATAAATTGCTTTTATGTTCTTCAAAATGGTTAATTTGCCTAGAGGAAGAGGATTTTCGTTGCCCTAGACGAACTGAACATGTAGCCTCGTCTTCGTCAAGTTGCAGATCGGAAAAAATAGGGATTTTTTCATCCAGTGCCATGTCCTTCACCTTTATCAGGGGTTTTCTACTTGCGAACATCATCATCTTTTTCCCCGTTTTTTCATCTTTCTTTCCAAGATCAATTGGTAGTTTGGGTTGCAAAACCCCCTAATATTCTGTTAATGTTTTATTATTTTTATAGTTGTGGGCTTGAACATGGTGGGGGGCTTTGCGGATTTTTATATTTGTGGTGAAGGAGGGAGGGGAGTATTGACTAGGGGTGTTCATGATTTAGGTTAAAATCGAAAACCAAACTGAACCAAACCAAATCGGTCGGTTTGGTTTGGTTTTTTTGTCCTTAGATTTAGGTTTTGGTTCCAATTTTAGAAAACCGAATTACATTGGTTTGGCTTTGGTTTTCATGTTTAAAAAACCAAATCAAACCGAAAAACCGAAAAAACCGAAAAAAATAGAATATAAATATATATAATTTTATATATTACATATTAAACCTAGTTTATAAATTTTTTATTCTAACAAGGGCATAATAGATAATAGATTGTAAATTTTCTTAATGTTTTTTCTTTATTAGATTAGCATCTATTAAACTAGCTATTATTGTTGTGTGAGATATTGGCACATATTAGATTGGAGATTTGAACTTGGATTGACATAAGTCAATACTTTTTCCATTTTGCTACTATGTTTAATGGTTTTTTTAGTTGCTAATGTAATGATTTTATTAAAAATGTTTTTATTTAGAGTTTGGTTTGTCATTTTTTTATTTTTAATTATTTGTTACTATTTGATAGGATAAAACCGAAACCGAACCGAACCAAACCGAAATTTTATGGTTTGGTTTGGTTTGGTTTTTTTATAGTATGGTTTGGTTTTGATTTGAGAAAACAAAAACCGAAGTATAATGATTTGGTTTAAAATCTATCCTAAAAGCGAACCTAAAACGATCCACGAACACCCCTAGTATTGACAATGGGTTTGGGGGTGTGATGATAATGGGCTCCATAGTAGAAAGGGGCTTTCCTTGGACTGCCGCCAGTGGAGAAAGGAGAGAAAAGAGAAAGGGGAATAGAGAAGAAAGTTCATTCCTATGCTGTCAAATAGTGTGCCTTCAAGCAGATTGTCGACTGTGGCAAACAAATCTCCTTTCGTCTTTCATTTTTTTTTCTTCTGTAGATGCAACATTGGCTGCCAACTCCCCTTCCGCCCCTTCTTCTTCTTTGATTATTTTTTTTAATTATAATTTTCTTATGTTGGAACGTTGAAAATAGAGTTCACCAACGAAAAAGAGTTTACCAGAAACATGAGTTGAACGGAGTTGGGGAAAAAAATGGAGTTGTCAGAATGAAAGACAGTGCCAGAGCAACTGGAGAAAGGAGAAGAGGAAAGGGTGATGGAAGATGGGAAGAAAGGAGAGAGAGAGAAAAGGAAATGACAAAATTAACCATGGAAAGGTGTGGATAAGCCAAAAAGGGTGTGGAAATAGGCCCACCCTAATCATGCATTGAGCCTAATTCGATGAGTTTAGAAAAGTTTCTTAGTTGATGCGCATTGCTTACTGTTAGTGTCCCACATCAAGAGTGAACAATACCTCGAGATGAGGGGCTGGGCCACGCGTTTAATAGCGGTATCAGAGCCAAAGTCGTGCCAGCGCCAAGATGGGGATGTTAGTGTCTCACATTGGTTGTAAACGATGCCTAAGATAGTCTTGTTGGTTCGCCCAGTGGTTGTTATGGTTGTGTTCTCTCTCTAAAAACACCATTAATGGGTCTCTTAAAATTGAATATGTTAGTGTGCCACATTGGTTGCAGACTAATGCCTAATATAGGCTTATAAGACGATGCTGGATACCTTCTTAAAGAGGCACCTTTTGAGCATGAGGCCCATTAAGGACAAACCCATGAGGCTTGTATGCTGGGCTAGAGCTGACAATACCTCGAGGTGGGGGGCTAGGCCGTGCGTCTTATAATGGTATTAGAGCCAGGGTCGTGCCAGTGCTTGCCGAGGTGGGGATGTTAGTATCCCACATCGAGAGCAAACAATACCTCGAGGTGAGGGGCTAGGCCCCGCGTCTAACAATGGTATCAGAGCCAAAGTCATGCCAGTGCCGATATGAGAATGTTAATGTCCCACATTGGTTGCAGGACGATGCCTAAGATAGGCTTATAAGACGACGCTAGATACACTCTTAATGAGGCACCTTTTGGGTATAGGGCCCATAAAGACAAACCAGTGAAGCCAGCCAGTGGGCAAGGCCACAGTAGACAATACCTCGAGGTGAGGGGACTGGGTTGCACGTCTAACACTTACGTACCTACTGTTTGGCTTCTAAGAAAGGGGGTAAAAAAGAAAGAAAAGAAAAGTGGACTGAGTATTATTGTGGCCTCATTAAGCATGTAAGGGCATGGAGCGCCATTGGCTTGGTTTCCTAGCTAACTTTTCCTCCCTGATCAACTAAACCACATCTTTTTGCCTTGTGTTCTTGTGGTTAGGTTGTGCGTTGTAGGATGTTTTGTTCTTGTTCTTGAACTTTTCTTGCTGTAATTTAGGCTTTTTTCAATGAAGTTCTGACTTTTATGATATTAAAATAAAAAAAAATAAAAAAAAAGAAACACTAAACCACATCCTCTTTTGAGCCCTCGGATATGACAGAAAAATAATATGTGAGGCCTATTTATCCGTGTGGCAATCTCAGTTCTTAGTATGTACAACTTGTCAGTGTGGTTTCTTTGATCCAAACTTGTGCATTATGTGCCATGCCCCCACCCTCCTCCCACCCTTCCTCCCTTCTTTTTTTTTTTTTTTTTTTTTTTTTTTCTGTCACCAAGTAAGAAATTCCAAAATTAGTTTTTTATTATTTATAGAGCAACCTTTTTCATAACATCAGTTAATTTTAAACCCAGAATAGGTCTCTATGGCCAGTCCAGATATCACTTGGACTACAAGGCCGATGGTGGTGTGCCATGCTCTTGTGAGGGGGAAGTCTGGCAGTGTTTGCTTAAGGGGCAATTTCGGCCCTAAAACCAGTTGGGCCAGCCTGGACCCAACAAACATCAATCCTATCACACACTTGGGTCTAGTTAATTTGCGTTTGTAGGCAGAAAATGGTCAAAAACCCAAACTCCCCTATTACAATTTGAGATTGAGCTAAAATGGAGTCCAAAATATTTTATACCATCAAAAATAAGATATTATGAATTTATGATGTACAGAAATTAAGGGATGGCTCTTGTTACAGGTTGTGCTGATCCCAGAGTTTGGGCTCTAGAAGTGGACCGTGTATTTTTGAATGATGTGAGCCTGGACTTCGCCCAAGCCAGATTTTACATCTTGTAGGCTGGATGGGCCGGGCCTACTTAACTCTTAAGTAAGTGGTGTTAGTCAAAGTTATTTATTAATTGGATATCAGTAGGCGTTTGAATTATAAATTCACATTTTTATAAATAAAATTACAATATGGGGTGCTCTATAAATAAGATGTTTCCCAATATATCCTACTAACTTGGTATTGAGTATGGCGCCGAGCATATGTAGCTTAGCTGGCAGTTCTCATCCATTTGGGTGCGGAGGCTGGGGGAGGTCGAGGGTTCGACTCTTACAGGGGTGTGTGTGGGTGTGTGAGTTCTAACTTTTGACAAAAAAAAAAAAAAAAAGAAATATTGAGTATGGCATGTAGGGCAAGGGAAGGACACGTGGTCCAACAAGCTTAGAAAAATGTGGGTCCCGTAACAAAAATATATTGAAAAGTGTATGAGGAGAAAATTTTACATCAGCTATAATTTGATCCCAACTCTATATAGATGTATAATGTATATATATTTACCAAACCCAAGAATTTTATTGATTCATATATATATTGGAATTAGGTACAATTAAACTCATGCCGTAGGCTTCTTTGTAGTCACAACTTAGGACTAAAGCCTTATTGATCCATACAAAGAACTGAAAGAAAAGAAAACATATTACAACATTCAAAGAGAGCTCCGTTCGCGATGAACTCGTAGACCATGATGGGTTGCTCCAGCTCGACGCAGCAGCCGAGGAGATGTACGAGATTTCGGTGATTCACCTGGCAGAGAATTCGGACCTCGTTGAGGACCTGGTCGGTGCCCTTGGTATTACCCAGCTTGGCGATTTTGACGGCGACAACGGTGCCATCGTTGAGGATGCCTTTGTAGACTTCGCCCTAGCCGCCGGCGCCGAGGAGGCGGTCTCTGGAGAAGTTGTTTGTGGCGTTCTTAATTTCTTCACCGGTGAAAGACTTTGGCGGATTTGGTTACATTATGTCAGGTTGAAACTGGGAGAATTATGGTTGTTCAAATAAGATAGTGATTTTACATATCAAAATTAATGCCATCATGGGAAAAGGGAAGGTGTATTTCCACACCCCTCCTTTGGATATGAAAATAAGCAATGTAGGATTGTAGATAGAGCTAAAAAGATGTGGAAATAAAAGGCACTAGGGCCAAGGCTAGGGCTAGGGCTAGGGCTAGCAATGAGGGAGGATAGGGAAAAAAAGGTAATAGTAGAATAGGTTAAGGATTCGAAGGTTGTTATTATTATTACACCCTCCATGCCACAAGCATAGGTCATTTATTTATTTTTTTGGTTCCAAAATATTTGTCCACTTTGAAAAGTCAAATATATTTTTTTTGAACTTCCTAAATTACCATTTCTAATTTTAATAATTACTTTCAACACAAAACCCTATATCAAATAGTAGAGGGTATATTTTGAAAGATAGAATTTAATAAATGATAAGTCAATGCAATGATGTCTTTGCTTAAACTATTTATTTTGTCAAACTTGGCCTATCTTTATTGGACGAAGGGAGTATTATTATTACTTATTCCGTTCTACAAAAGTAGACTATGTTTAACAAAATATGTAATTGAAGAAAAGTATTGTTGCATTGACTTGTCACTTTTTAAACTATAATCCAAAAGTATCCCTCTTTGCTTGGTATTGGATTTTATGTTAAAATTAATTATGAAACAATTAAGGGTAGTATAAGAAAGTTATAAAAAAAAAAAAATGATGATTTAACTTTTCAAACTGGACAAACATTTTGAGACCAAAAAAAAAAAATTGCAAAACTAGCCTATCTTTGTGCGGAGGGTGTGTTATTATTATTGTTAAGGAAGCTAATTATAGATGGTACTGTGATAGATGGACTCACCCACTCCAATAATTGAGAATCTTCACTTAAATGGACTCAACAAATATTCCATAGTTTATATTTTCTAAGTTTGACCAAGTGAGATTCTAATCATAATTGAGATGATCAATGGAGATTTTATCCATCACCAAACCATAATTGCAAGGATTTGTTATTGTAAATCGAGTCTAGGATGAATGTAAGGAGAAATTATGTTTATTGAGAACTAATTATTTTTACAAATGCCACATACGTTAAAGAACAATCAGCTTTATAAACCTAATTTTTCTAGAGAGATTTTAATTATTTTTCTTTGAAAAGATATTGTCAATAGATCTAGTCTTAAATTGTGCTGATATTTTTTTATGGGGCATTTGGCCACAAGGTCCTTTTTGCATTCTTGTGTGGGCTGAAGTACACTTTAAAAAGAAACTTTAGCCTCAAGTTCACATTTTGACCAACGGACAAAAATGCCCATTTTGTCTAATATAAACGCCTTCATTTTTAAATGTAGAAAATTGAAACTCCTTGAAATCAGGATATTTCCTTTAAATGAGATTCTTTCTTTATTTTCCTCTCTCCTTTTTTTTCTCCTCCCAAGATTCTCTCCTAATTTATCTCTTATAACAATTCTTCCATAACTGTACCCCCTTATTTTTAGTAATTATTTCTCTCTTTAGTTTTTCTCCCAAGATTCTTTTTGTATTTCTCTAACATAACAATTCTCTTATAACCATGTGAGATGTCATTATTGTAACTATTGCAATGAATGTCAAATTAATTAGGAGATTTTAGGACAAAAATGTTGAATTTATGTTTTTTTCAAAATTTTATTGATTTATTACTATGAAAGTGAAAATAGTTACTTCAATTTTCATACATGTGTTTGATAGGAGTTTTATGGAACGAGCTAGATAATTCTTAGAATAGTTAAATGATATCTGTAAGCATTTGCCTGAAAATTACATTGATTTCGTGAGTTATGCGAGATTTAAGAATAATTACATGAAACCGAGGATAATGACTACAATTCAGATACATGTATCTGGTAATATTTTTGTGGAGAGGAATAGTTACCTGATAGTTACACAAGTCTGAAGATAGTTACATCGATTTTTATATAAGCATGTGTTTTGAAATAGTTACATGGTTGCAGAATTTGTCAAACGTTGCTCACCAAAATAATAGGAAAACTATTATTTGCATCAAAAAACATGAGGAGAAAAAATAAGGAATTATTCAACAAAATATGGGAGATCATCTTGATTATTTACTATACTTGTGGAGATGGGCATGAATGGTATTTTTGGAAAAATATTAACCAATAAATACAGAAATGTTACCATTTGAGGTTATAAATGAACTTGAGGCTATATTAGAAAAATGTTGAGACTGTTGGCTTGATAGTTTTTTGAAAATGGACTTTTGACATATTTCCCATTTTTTTATTCTACCAAAAAAAATTAAAATAAAAATGAAATCCTGCATTTGCTAGTGCCTAGAAGTATTACTATTGTATAAGATTGTAGTAGTTAAGAGGGCCTACGTTCCTCTTCCCATGAGTTCTTTCATTGATTTTTATTCTTTTTAATTCAAGACATGTCTCATGACATCAATTTTATCACGTTAAGATAGACCGTTTTACTGATAAAATTTCAACCAAAAGTGTGTTCAAATAGGTTCACTTACGATGACCAAAGTAACCAAAAATTTAAATAGAAGAACCTCAAATTTTGATCGAGACAAATCAGCAAACGATATACTCTAGAAAGCAGCCCTCATGGTAGCTTGCTCATTATTTAATCTCACAGTACGTCAAAATCCTTATGGCAACCTTGTGCAAGTCGAGTTCAGCCCATCAATCCGCCTGTGACCCAGAAACCGGCTACGGCGGCGACACCCACTGTATCTCCACCCCCGGCGCCGGCCAATCGTTTACCGGCAAATTATAATCTAAGTTCACGAAACTCCGGTACGCCCTACACCCCGCCTCACGAACCCTAATCGAATACGCCGTCGTCGAACCACCCGCCTTGAAAGTACAACAAATCGGCGCGTTCTCACATGCAGCGGCGTCGCGGGTGTTGTTGATGTAGGTGTGACATAGACTCGTAGATGTGCAGTTCAACGGTGACCGGAGCAAGAGGTCGGAGCAGTTGAGGTACATGATGGTGTTACTACTGGTGACATTAAAGGGAAGGGTGTTGTTGAGCTGTATGCCCTGTTGCATAAGATCTGTGGTGACGCAGGTGTTGCCGACAAAATTCGCGGGTTGGATCACTAACCGTTGGGTGGAGGGGGTGATGGATGTGATTGGATAGGAGGAGTTGAGCGTATCAAACATGAGTGCACCTGCGTTGCACCGGATCTTGTAGGACTGGTCACCGCAGGTGGGTCCGGTGCTGAGAGGGTAAGGCACTGGGGTGGAGCCGCAGTCCGGGCAGTTGGTGGCGGACATTGCGCACCCGGTGCACAATAGCAGCGCTGCCGTGAATAATAAGTTGGAGGTGACCTCCATCGGAGGGAATAGGAATGGGAATGGGAAGAGAGGAAGAGGGAGAGGTTGGAGAAGTGAAAGGCTTTTTTCTAGTTGGGTTTTTATATGAGTTTCGAGGGTGTCTGTTATTTTCAGGGGACAAGAATGGCTATTTTGTCCATTCAAGGAAGATTCTTATTACTGCACATTTTGTCAAGTGTTAGAAAAATGTTTCTGTCCTTATCTGATATCTTTGACTTCCAATTTTGACTAGTGCTTGTCCTTTTTCTATCTCTTACAGTCATTGCTGTGATTTTTGCATTAATGTGGCCAGGTTTACATTTTTTTCCCCCAATTTTACCCTGTATATAATTACAGGCATACAATTAGAAATTATTTGAATACATCTATGGGGTTTGGTAACAAAATTATGCCTATCAAGTATTAAAATTTGTTATAATGATAGGCAAATATATTAAAAATCGAAACACATTAAAAATACTAGGTAATGGGTTAGGACAAACTCAAACCAAACCCTTTAAAATTGGGTTAAGTTGAGGTTAGCTAATATTCAACCCATTCTTAAATTATTGACACAAAATCATTTTCTTCTATTGAGGAAATAAATCAAGACAAATAATCATGAATGAAATCAATATCATATGGAAAAGAATCAAGAGAGAGCATATCAAGAAAAAAGATTGGAAAGAAATCATAGAAAAAAATCAAAGAAGAATTTGATTTATTTCTTTTCTTGTTTTATTCCAATATTATTTGTTTCCATATTAATTATTCTTGTTCTCTATATAATCCCATTAATGGGTTTATTGTAATCAATCAATTATGAATGATATTAAGTGGACATTTGGGCTCAAGTCCAAAAAGTAATGCTTGTGTTGCATAAAGTCCCTCTTTAAAAACACATTTAGCCTCCAGTACACTATAAGTTGCAATGATAAAAATGCCTCTGCTATAAAGGCACAAATCGTATAAAGATCAGAAATAGTAATAACTTACGTAGAAAATCTCCTTGAATTTCGGCCAAATCTCTACAAAATCTCTACCACTCAAATTCTTCCCTTCCACTCCCAACGTCCCCTACTTTCCCTACCGTGATATGCTCCGCTCCTTCCTTCTTAATATCCTTCAATTAATTCCCATAACTCCCTTCCATTATCTTCGCCCATTTATAACTCTCCTCCTTTATTTTCCCATACTTCCCCAAAACTCTCTCTCTCCATCTTTGTCAGATCGTTCCTTACCTCCCTCAATTCCCTCAATTACTACTCTTACTTTTTCTCCCCTTGTCATTCACAATCCTGTGGGCATCCCTTTGGTAGTAGACCCTCTGTTTCATCGTGTAACTTTTTGAACATATAACTAAATCTAGGTTGTTTTTTTTGATTTTTTTTGTTTTTCCTTTTTTTTTAAAAAGAAATTGAATGGGTAATTAGTTACATAGGCCTCAGTTACATATAATTAGAGATGTATATGATTGTAATTACTGTAACTGTTATAACAGGCAATAGTTAAATGATGAGAAAATGGATGAAGAAGACGAAGTCTAGGCATGTAACTATTTATGTAACTAAATATAAGGGTTTGTTTTGATTTATTTGAATTCGGATTTAGGGATTTTGACATTGTTGATGTGGGTTATGAAATTTCATACATTATTCGGAATAGTTACATCGCGAATTTTTCTGGAAAAACACACGCATATGGGTTAGTTACATGATTTTACATAAAATAAGTCCACAAAAAGGCTATATATCATCAACTAGTTACATCTGTCGAAGATTTGATGGGTATGAATTTTATTGGACATTTAGCAAACCTAAATAATGAATGGGATGGGTTTGATTCCACAAATCGTGACTGGTTTTCCATTTAAAACCTTGCCATATATGTTTAGAAAGGCAATATAATGAATGGGATGGATTTGATTTTGGAAATCGTGGCTGGTTTTCCTTTTAAAACCTTGCCATATATATATGTTTAGAAGGGCATTAGTGGTATTCATGGCAAAATTTTTTACAGCTGTTTCCAAAACGTTACCGTTTCTTCATGTGTAGTGAACTTGAGGCTAAAATAATTTTTATAGGTGACTTTAGCCTTGAACAAACCCCTAAACTTAGCACATGCTTGGGATGTATGTTCATCTAGAAGACTTTCAAAGTCTTTCCTCTTCTTTTTTCTTTTTTGGGTACATAAAGTTTGCTTTTAATAGTAACCATTTTTGCTACGCCTCTGCCCTCTGATAATATATATAATTACAAAATATAAACAAAATCTATATCTATACTACCTATAAAAAGATGAATGTGAGAAAAACTTTTGATTAACTAATATACCCTTATTCTAATTTTTAAATACACAACTACCCTTTTGCATATATATAGGAAATATAACAATATAAAACATAAAACACATAAATAGGGAATCAAAGAGGAAATAGGAATAAAACACATAAATAGGAAATCAAAGTAAACTATAATTCATAAAACCCTAAACCCTAACATATATAACACTGCAACCATATATTACATCTCCTTCTTCATACGTTTCTCTCTTCTACCCATTCATCTATATGTATTACATCTCTCCCTCTTCATACGTCTCTTTGTTGGCCCTATAGATTGTACGTTCATCTATTTCTTATTTTCAATTGGAGATTCAAACTCGCATCAAGGTATAATTTTCTTTATATATTTTCTATATTCTAGATCTTTATATGCTCAGTTTCTCTCTAATTTTTTCTTAGATATTCAAAATTCCTTAATAGGAGGTATCATTATTATACCCATTCATGTTGTGACTTTTTATCTTCTGAATGGACTAATTGTAAATGCATGTTGATTTTGTTTTAGGTTGTTGGGTGATTGCTTCTAAGTTTTGTTTTTCTTAAATCTAGGGTTCTTTATCATGGAGGGGTAAATATTTTATTTGAAGACAATATCTGTATATTGTTTATCTCCTTGCCATCTTTGGTGAATATAATATATATCAAGTGAATCAGATGAACATCTAAATTTTACTCTGTAATTTTTTGCTTTATAAATATTTTCAGTTTCACCAATTCACAGCCAAGGTAACTTTTCATTACCTTCTTCTAATTTAATTAGTGGAAAATCATTGAAAAATAATACAAAACTGTTGATACTACTTATAAATCACAATTGAGGTATTATCATTAGGGGTGTTCATGGTTTAGGTTAAAACCGAAAAGCAAACTGAACCAAACCAAACCGCTCGGTTTAGTTTGGTTTTTTTGTCTTTAGGTTTGGTTTTGGTTCTAATTTTAGAAAACCGAATTAAATTGGTTTGGTTTTGGTTTTCATGTTTAAAAAACCAAACCAAACCGAAAAACCAAACAAACCGAAAAAATATAATATAAATATATATAATTTTATATATTACATATTAAACTTAGTTTGTAAATTTTTTATTCTAATAAGGGCATAATAGTTAATAGATTGTAAATTTTCTTAATGTTTTTTCTTTACTAGATTGGCATGTATTAAACTACTATTATTGTTGTGTGAGATATTGGCACGTATTAGATTAGAGATTTGAACTTGGATTGACACAAATCAATACTTTTCTATTTTGATACAATGTTTAATTTTTTTTTAGTTGCTAATGAAATGATTTTATTAAAAATGTTTTTATTTAGAGTTTGGCTTGTCATTTTTCTATTTTTAATTATTTGTTGTTATTTGATAGGATAAAAGCGAACCGAACCAAACCGAATTTTTATGGTTTGGTTTGGTTTGGTTTTTTTTATAGTATGGTTTGGTTTTGGTTTGAGAAAACAAAAACCGAAGTATAATGGTTTGGTTTAAAATCTACCCTAAAACCGAACCAAACCGAACCATGAACACCCCTAATTATTATTATTATTATTATTATTATGTCCTTTATGAGAGTCTAAACATAATAATGTGGGTTAATTCAATTTTTGTAGAAAGATATAGTTAATTATAATTATACAATTCTTCTAAAAAATGATACCTTTCATTACATAACTTCATCTCTAACTAATTGATAATAGCTTGGGAATATTAAGAGATTGCAATATAATTTTCTCTGGATTCCTTTGAACAGTGGGCTGGGAATCAATCATACTAGGATGTGGATTCTTAAAGACATAAATGATATGGGTGAGCTATGCAGTGTATCAATGCGGGAGCAAATAGGGTTTAAAAAAGGTTATTGAGTTTACCATACTACAATTTCTCTTGAATTGCTTACTCACATGGAGTAGATGGAGAACACTTGTTATGTGACAGGTCTTTAAAAATGTAGATCAAACTTCAATAGAATTTAAAAATCTATTTAAGGCTACTGTAAATTCATTTCCAAAGTTTTAGAACAATGTTGATAATACTAATTCATTATCTAGAATGAAGCCATTAAAATTATAAAAAAAAAATTGGCCATCAACGTTACCAATTGAGTAATGGTATATGATACTTTGTTATGTTGTTGACAAAAATTTGAAAGAGAGTAATCATGAAATCAAGTTTGAATTACAATAATAAAAACAAAAACTTCCATTAACTCCAAGCGAGCATAAAAATAAAAATGAAAAAAAAATTAATGCAATTTAATTAAAATATTGCTTTGGTAGGCAACTTAAGCTTAATAATATTATACCAACTTATGGCTTAATTAGGATTTAGTTTGGATCAATTTCATGCAACCAGTTATTTAATAGAATATGAGAGGTTCTCTCCATCAAAAGAATTACAAACAAAAAAACAAAACAAAACAAAAGTGGCTCTTCTTATTTATCGATTTTTTCCCATTAAAGTTGAGCCAAGTAATATATACATACCGTAATGTACAATTTACCTATTTTTCATGATCATATAACCAAAATGAAATCACGTGCAACGCACGTGTGCACCAATTAGTAGCATAAATAATGCGTTGGGCCTAATTGATAAGTTTGGAAAGTTTCATGGTTGATGGGCATTTCATACATACCATTTGGCTTCTAGGAAAGAGTGGGGGAAAAAAAAAAGACCATTGTGATATACTATTTTGTATGCAAGTTGAAAGAGAGAGGGAAAAATGTTTATTGTTAGAAGAAGACTTCCAAAGTTTAGAAAAGGGGGTGGCCTTGAGGGGTGGAGCGAGTAGGCTTAAGGCCTCTTGCTAAGTAAGAGATTTTGGGTTCAACTCTCACTACTCTCCCTTAAGGTCACTCCTATGGATTTTATCCTGTAATTGCCTGGTGCATGTGGGACGAGAGGATTGCATATCCAAAGAAATTAGTTAAATGCAAAGCATCTAGAACCTCTTGATATCAAAAAGAAAAAAAAAAGGCAAAAGAGAAAGGGGTGAAAATATAGCAATAATAATGCATTGAGCCTAAGTTGATGAGTTTAGAAAAGTTTCTTGGTTGATGGGCATTGCTTACCTACCTACCGTTTGGCGTCTAGGAAAGGGGGTAAAAAGGAAAGAAAAGAAAGAAGTGGACTGAGTATTATTGTGGCCTCATTAAGCATGTTGGGGCATAGAGCACCATTGGCTTGGGTTCCTAGCTAACTTTTCCTCCCTGATCAACTAAACCACATCTTTTTGCCTTGTGTTCTTGTGGTTAGGTTGTGCATTGTAGGATGTTTTGTTCTTGTTCTTGAACTTTTCTTGCTGTAATTTAGGCTTTTTTTCAATGAAGTTCTGACTTTCATGATATTTAAAAAATAAAAAATAAAAAATAAAAAACCTAACCACATCCTCTTTTGAACCCTCAGATATGACAGAAAAATAATGTGTGAGGCCTATTTATCCATGTGGCAATCTCAGCTTTTAGTGTATACAATTTATCAATATGGTTTCTTTGATCCAAACTTGTGCATTATGTGCCATGCCCCCACCCTCCTCCCACACATTTTTTTATTTTTTCACCAAGTAAGAAATTCAAAAATTAGATTTTTATTATTTATAGAGCAACCTTTTTAATAACATCAGTTAGTTTTAAACCCAGAATAGTCTCTATGGCCAGTCCAGATATCACTTGGACTACAAGGCCCATGGTGGTGTGCTATGCTCTTGGGAACGGCTATTGCAACCCCCCATTCCTATAAGCCCACCCTCCATCCTTTAGGTTTTTAAGGTTTTATGCAAAATATAAAAAGTTTTTATGAAAACCGGCCATGATGTCCACTAGAAAACATCATTTTGAACAACTTTGCAGAAGAAAGTTTTTCCAAAATCTATCGTTTAGATATACTTTTTAACCATTTATAGCATTTATTTCATTTTTTGCCAAAAAGTCTACCTAAACAATAAATTTTGGAAAAACTTTCTTCTGCAAAGTTGTTCAAAATGATGTTTTCTAATGGACATAATGGCCGGTTTTCATAAAAACATTTTATATTTTGCATAAAACCTTAAAAACCTAACGGATGGGGGTGGGCTTATAGGAATGGGGGGTTGCAATAGCCGTTCCCATGCTCTTGTGAGGTGGAAGTCAGGCGGTGTTTGCTTAAGGGGCTATTTTGGCCCTAAAACCAGTTGGGCCAGCCTGGACCCAACAAACATCAATCCTATCACACACCTGGCTCTAGCTAATTTGCGTTTGTGGGCAGAAAATGGTCAAAAACCCAAACTCCCCTATCACAATTTGAGATTAAGCTAAAATGGAGTCCAAAATATTTTATAGCATCAAAAATAAGATATTATGAATTTATGATGTGCAGAAATTAAGGGATGGCTCTTGTTATGGGTTGTGCTGAGCCCAGAGTTTGGGCTCCAGAAGTGGACCGTGTATTTTTGAATGATTTTAGCCTGGACTTCGCCCAAGCCAGATTTTACATCTTGTAGGCTGGATGGGCCGGGCCTACTTAACTCTTAAGTAGGCGGTGTTAGTTAAAGTTATTTATTGATTAGATATCAGTAGGCGTTTGAATTATAAATTCACATTTTTATCAAGAAAATTATAATATGGGGTGCTCTATAAATAAGTTGTTTCCCAATACATCCTACTAACTTGATATTGAGTATGGCATGTAGGGCAAGGGAAGGACACGTGGTCCAACAAACTTAGAAAAATATGGGTCCCGTAAAAAAATATATTGAGAAGTGTAAGTGGAGAAAATTTTACCTCACCTGTAATTTGATCCTAACTCTATAGGTATATGTATAAGGGAAGGATACATGGTCCGATAGGCTTAGAAAAATGTGTCCTATAAAAAATATTGTAAAGTGTACGAGGAGAAAATTTTACAGTCACCTCTAATTTGATCCCACTCTATATAGGTATAACGTATATATATTTACCAAACCCAAGAATTTTATTGATTCATATACATATTGGAACTAGGTACAATTGAACTCATGCCGTAGGCTTCTTTGTAGTCACAACATAGGAGTAAAGCCTTATTGATCCATACTAAGAACCAAAAGAAAAGAAAACATATTACAACATTCAAACTTCCAACGGTATTTTAAACTCACCACATCAATCCAAATTCACACACTTTGGTTGTTTCCAAAAGGAGTTACGTTTCGATGAAGGGAAAGTAATGACAGCAAGCTCAAAATCACCATTTTGATCATGAAACAAGACTGCCACGATGAGGAGGGCAAAGAGGGGACTGAGTATTGGCAGTATGGATTAGCTGAGAGGCAGCAGTAATTGGAAAATATGAAGATGGACAGAGGACACTATCCGCCTCGAGGAATTGGATTTCCGATGACTGAAACCGCCCTGAATCACCAGGAAGTTGAACGTACGATGCTGTTGGTGACTCATGAAACCATGGTGCTGCCATGGAAGCTTGCCCACTGCTTCTGAGCTGAACTATGGCGTTGTATATCAGAGGTATGAGACCTTCCATTCTTGAGAGATAAGAGCCAGGTTTGCTTCAATGGAGGAGAGGAAGGATGGATGGTTTAAAAGAAAGGCAAGAAATATTTAAAACATGGAACTGAAAGCTCTGCCCTAACCACATCCAATTTTTCTAGAGGTTACCCTACGTGGAGGCCAACGAGTCGAGCCAAAAGAGGGTAGAAGCATAGTCCTCAAGCTGCTTTCAGTCACCACATCTTGGGCTACAGCTATCATATCTTATAGTCACAAATTTGGATTTGGTAAGGTTCTTGATTTGGTTAATGGAAAAGTATTCATGAACTTTATCTGTTACAGCTCATTATTATTACTTGTGGGTTAAGGTACATCAGGGAAACAAATAAAGAATTATTAATGGTTAGAAATCGTTGTAACTTAAGATGCAAGACTGGAGAATGTGGAATAAGCATAGGGAATCAGGTGGAAAAATAAATGCGAAATTAAGGGTGCGTTTGGTGAGCCTTTAGTGGGAATGAGATATCCAAAATTGGGGGTTATTTCTAAAACCAACGTTGAAAAACTCCGCGAGATTTAAATCTATTCCTTCATTAAAATTGAGTTAATCGACAGATATGAGAATGGAATTTGATTCTTAGAAGAGATTTGCTAACATTTCCACGAAACAGTGGTTAAGAGAATGTGCTTGGATTTTGATGTGCAAACTAGATATCATCTTAAAATTACACATTAAAAATTCACTGTAGACCAATCCATGCCCCTCTATTGCTTTCATGCTATTTTTGTAATCACGATATAAATGCATTAAAACCCATCTTCCTGTCTTTGAACATGACACCCAAACGCCCTTGCAAAACCAAGGTCCATGGTTTACCTAACCCAAACCACAACAATGTAGATGGATTTATTAGCCATGGCATTCCTCACATGAAAACTCCTCTTCCTCTGCATGGCTAAAAATTCAAGATCGACCAACCAACCTAACCATCTAGGGTATACCAGTTTGCTTATTTCCCAGAGGCTCAGTTTTGCAACCAAATGAACTGAAAAACATTGCTGCTATGCTTCATTTTTTTCTTCACCCAAATTGGCACCTACATGTAGAAGCAAGACAAAGCAGTTAACAAAGGGAAGATTAAACCAATCTGCAAACTTCCAAAGATTTTCCATCCATTTCCTTGATAAGCTTGTATTGTTTCTCTTCATTTAGAAACATCATACATCATATAATTTAACAATTCATGATATCCAACTCACGCACAAACGCCACACAACACTTCAGTACATAATCGTAGGTGTTCGTCTCTGAAGACCAAATGAGTTTTTGAAATCACACAAACTTGACTCCAATATCTAACATGGTGGCAACATCAATTGCTTTTTGTTTCCTTTGGGTATGCAGAAACCATTGTCCAAACAGTCACAAAGCTCCACAGAAAGAAATCAAGGCTTATGAAGAAGATGCTATCCAATTACCATTCTCCAATACCTGTATAACCTAGTATGTGTTGCCTCAATATTCCACATGTACAACATTCAATTTCACACTGCCAAGTGAGTACTGTGCTTTCCACGTAGAACTACAATCATCCAATATCCAGTTCAATAATTAGAACAATCTGGGAGTTCGAAGCGACTTTAAAGAAATCCCAACAACTATCAAATCACCCACAGCTCTGCAATATCAACCTTTAACCAACATGGTGAAATTGAACTAAATGTTCAGTGCCCTCACCTTTTATCTCCCCAAGGACACACCTGGATTCCTGTCATTCATCACACTGCATTGATTTAAGTGGCTACAAGAGCAATCCCCTCAGGAAAGTAAAAAATGGTGCAATTTATAGATATTTTTCTTAAGAAAAAGCACAAGAGCCTACTGGCATTTACTGAAAGAAATCCAGGAACAACCCCCCATACATAACGATAACATAGCATTTCAATGCATTTGATTACATCAGATAGTTCCCAGATTGTATCAGCTAAAATATTCACAATAGACTAAAATCATGTTATACACTGAGAAGCAATTCTTTTTTCTCGCAATGGTGTAAAAAGAGGAGACCAGTCATGCTGAACCTCAGCCATGAAAGAATGATTACATGCATACATGTATATGTATACAAGCTGTTGTATGTACATATACATATAACTTGAATTGTTACATATCTATAAAAGAAAAGAGGACAACTAACCTTACAAAACTGTGCCAAGGCCTTCAGAAATTAGGAACTCAAGTGGGTGATTCAGCCAGAAGAAGGGTATGCCACCAGCCACATGCGACATTTTTAGGTACACAACCATCAATAGTGACTTGAGAAGGAATGTTGCGGTCAATCACATCGCCCAAACCAAGCTGTACCATGCAACCAGGAACTTGGTTTAAGATTATTACAAGACTGTTATGAAACACTTGGCAGTGAAATGGTGCAATATCAAAATTCCCAGTACTTGAGCACACATATTGATCAAGTAAACACTAGAAGAACACAAATTACGAATCATATTTCACATGTTTAGAAAGGCCAAATGAAATGGTTTCAATGTCATATGGCGTCCAGATGCCCCCCTAATAGCATAGATTGATTAAACAGTTCGAGTATGATACCTGGCCGTACTTGTTCCAGCCCCAGCAGAACACTTTCCTTTCCTCTTCAAGAAACAGAAACAAAAAGTAAGTCATGAGTGCAAGGTCTAATGGTAAAAATCTACTCCTAGACATAACGTTCATACAGGACTAAAACTCTAACAGTGTGTAATAAAGTTAGAGACTGGCTTTAGCAAATATAACTTGCTATCTAACTCAGAAACAGAGCCTGCTCCACCATCTCAACCCAATAAAGCGGTATATTCAATCAGTGCAAGAAGTTTTAAACAAATTTTTTTTTTTTATGACGACGAAACCCTTCAGGCAAACCCTGGGCCCATATAAGACCCCACAACCTATATGGACCAAGTAAGTCCAAGGCCCATAAAACCTCGTGTGGGTGGCCCCAAGGGGTTCAGCAAGAGTCCAATTCAAGAACCCCCGCTTCCTGAGGTGTGGTCCCTTGCCAACTGAGCTATCCCTTGGGGTTGAAGTTTTAAACAACTACAACTAATTATATTCACCTTTAAATAGCCTTTGCCTCCCTTATTAATAGCTTATTACTGATATTATTTCCTAACTGGTGGTCACTAGCCTCCTTTTGGCCTATTTTTATAATTTTATTCATTGTTAATATTGTTGTTGTTGTTATTCAGTAAGGCTTCAGTTTTGCAAGCTTGTGAAGACAAAATGCTCATTCAAACTTGTCTGAACACACCCAAAACATTAGTCTTCCCCAAAAAGATTGAGAGAAGAACATATCTTCACAAAAATGTCATCCAAACTTCTCTTTCACACGCCCAAAACATTTCTCTTCCCGAACAGGATTGAGAAAGGAAAATGAATTTTGGAAAATTGCAACCCTTTAGGATTATACCAGTTGTGTGTTCAGCATAATCATTTTTTTTCCTCCATATTATCAGGCAAACAAATGGAGCACTAATAAAGAGTTCATGGGAGAGCTTTAATGAACTCCCAAAAACCTTGGTTTGCTACCTCATCTGTGAGTGCATAATGCTCAAGCCCTAAAGTTTGGCAGTACTCCAGTTCTCCTAAACATGGAATTATTATCAATTTGAGAATAATTACTCCAGTAAGTTAAGAAGGAAAAATGGAGGCCATGTGAGACATACCTGTTATTACAGCAGTGTGACGAGCCCCACAAGACACTATTTTTGCATGCATATTTTCCAAACTTGGAGCTTCCAAGAGCCTTGGGAGGGTCTGATGCAAAAATTCAAGAAAAACTACTGTTACTGGCACAAACTTCCTTTCCATTTAAAATATAGTTATGAACATGGAAGATCCATCTCAGAGACTTCTAACAATTTGTAATGATTGTACATAATATAGGGCAGGCATAGCGACAAGCCGACAAGAAACATGCTTAGTGTTCCCATTTTAAGTGATCCTAGCAATCTGGACATTCCAACATTCTATGAGGAAAAGAATACGGCTAATCATGAATTAAAATCAGCTGATTGGGTTGACATTTTGCCTAGAGTCTCAAGATTGGAATTCAAACCTTTTACCAGCATATCAGGGTACAACTAGCAAACATATGCCTTGTAACATCATAACATAGCTCTAGTCTCTACTGTGATTAAATAGAAGAATCATAGACTAGGGAAGGTACCTCAGCTTGATCAACACCAGTTCCCAATTGCCCAAACTGATTCCCACCAAATGCATACACATCACCATCAGCAGAAATGCAGACTGTATGCCACAGTCCTGCAGCAACTCCATCTATCCGGATGCCCAGTAAGGAAGATACACAAGTTGGACTTAACTCATCATCTGTACTTCCTTGCCCACACTAGCCCAAAACAAAATCAGACCAGAAACAATTTTAATATATCACACTAGCAAACAAAATGTGCAACAACCTAATTAAGTATAATAAGGATAAGGGTTAAAAAAAAAAGTAGAGATAATAGTTTGAATAATTCCTGTTAGAGTGAACCTCATCTTGAACATCTACTGTGCTTTATTCTCCACCATTTTCTACTCTACCTACATGTTGATCCTGAAGAATAGTTAATAGTTGGGAAAGTTCTTTAAGTGATGGGGATTAGTACAAGGACAGGGAAAAATGTTTAACATGCCAATTTAAGTAACAGAACATGGCAACAGCAAACTTTACGGGTAGTTTGATTACATAATTTTGAAGCTATAATCAATGTGCTTCACCATAAGAAATGAAAATGTGCAGAAGCTTGAAATGACAAATTACCCAAAAATAGGCAGACCAATTAACAGAATCCAGCGCTTCATCCTTCACATCATTTACATTATCAGACATGGTTGTTCCCATGAATAACAACCAATAGATAATCGTGCCTTCAGGAGACAACACTATGTATCAAGACTGATGGAATACACGACGTCAACTTCCAGACATTTGGTGTCCATAAATTTTGGAATTAGCGGAAAATCTATTCTTTTTCCCAAGCATCGAGGATGATAAATGTTGTAAAAATTACAATATTTTACATTCTTGTGACACATTTTCTGTTGAATTTTTTATCTGAATTAATTTGTTATCTGACTTTAAAGCATTGTTTTCATAATCTCTCATCTATATGTATTCTGTACTAGCTGTACCATTAGGAGTATCATTTGAAAACAAATGCAATATGTCAATTTCTAATCTAAATTTTAAAAAGTGCTATCCATATTTTAAAAAGGGCTGTCCTAGAGAGAACTACCTTTTTTCTCTTCTATTGGACAACTAAAATGATAATAAGTAACTTTTTCAACCATTTAGGGCAGAATGATATATGTAGATCTCTATGTAGGCTGGAGAAATTGAGGAGTTGAGGTTAACTTCATACTTCTTATAATGGCACCCAAAAAAAAAAAAAAAACAAAAAAAGGAAAGATAGATCAATGTTTCCAAGTAAGATGCAACATGCCTGCAAATGATTTTTTTCCTTTTCAAACAGGAAATAAGGAGCGAAAGAAAATAAAAAAAAGCCTTAACCACCTCTCTATAAAATTATAAGCAGAATGAAGGGGGAGAGATCACCTAACATGCAAGAACAAAATAATTAGAAGATTTGGCTGATAGATACTAAAAGAAAGGGGTAGGGGAGGAGGAAAGTGACAGGATAGGACCAGAGACTGCAAAGATGCATCAACAGATGGCTGGCATAAAATTATTCCAATAAGTTTCCTGCTAAAAGATAAGTATCAGTGAATTGGAAGAGGACAACATGTGTGAGTATAGACAACGCGGTACAACCAAGGACTTGTCGATTGTATCAGTAAATTGGAAAAGGTCAACATGAGTGAGTATAGGCAACACCAATATAACCAAAACAATGTCCTCTTTTATAATTTAGATGTGCTCTGTTCTGCCTAAGGTCAAGGTAATGCCATGCAAAACAATTATATTAAAATGTTTCAATACAATCAAGCATTTTGGTAACAAATACCAAATGTGATGAAACTTTATCCGAAATCACCAAATAAAAGACAATCAATGATAAATAGTTTTCATAATCAGCAATGACAGACCCAAGCAAAATGCTCACATTGTCAAAAGACACTGTCAGTTGGTAAACTGCTTAAAAGTGGTTCATTTACTCCAAGCCTTTACTGGTCAAAAATTTAATGAAGACCTGTTTTCGTTTAAAAATCAGGCCTCAACAAAGGTGAAATAATAATACTCTAAGCAAAGATAATTCTGCTGATATCATTTCCTGAAGTTAACCCAATCAAGATCCATCATCATGGATGAAGCAATTTAGTTTCACTAAGTGACACATGCTGGGTCAAACCAAGAAGACTTTTCCAGATCAAGAGAAAAGTTTGGCCAAAGTGGTTACTTCTAGAAGAGAGGAAAACACAAGGCACAGAAGCATTCAATACAGATAAGTAGCTAGGCCAGAGAAGCTAACCTGTCCATAGAGTCCCCAACCAAAAGTAAGTAGTGCTCCAGCATCTATGGATGCACGAAGCAGTGTAGGAAAAATACACGTCAGTATACGTGAAAATAAAAATATATGAATTCATTAGATAAAACAGAACAAACCAGGCATGCAACTTATACAAAATCTCAATTGGATCCATACCATATTGGCTTAATAGGGATGAATATGGGACTGAAGTACACAGATGAAATAGGAACTTTAAAGTAATAATAATAATAAATCATTAGTGCTATGCAACCCAAACCCCCATGCTTAAACATACATAAAAATTTAGAAGTAAATTAAATGAATGACTCATATAAACTTAATTCAGTTAACTTTCTCCTTCTATCCTATGGAGCCATCTATTACATGTGGCCATCTTACAAATTAAAAAGTAAGTCATGACGTACTAACCTGTGATAACTGCACTGTGTCGCCCTCCACAGGCAATCCCCTTCACATAACTTCCAGGAACTCTAAAACCCTGTCCCTCTGAATTCATGCTTCCTCGGGAAAGTGCTGAAGATCTATCTTTTCCATAAGACTCAATGCAAGGTACAGGATGAGGAGAGGAGACCATACGTATACGGGAGCCCAAACCTAGCTGCCCCTCACCTCCATAGCCCCAACCCCACACCTGTCCTATATCTGAAACTTCGGAAAAATAGGATACATCACGTGTCTTGCCAAACATTATAGATCTTCCATATCTTCAAATGTCATACTGCCTACGGACCTAGTACTGTAGCCCCAATGAAGAGAACCATGCATCAAATCTGTGGCTTAGGAAAGCCTTAATCCAAGATATAGTTGACTTACCTGACAATGCTAGAGTATGGCGCCCACCAGCAGCAACAGTGGCAATCCTTACTCCTGGGTTCAGCGTTACTAGACACGGCAACGCTGAGAGAGATTCATCACCAGATGTTGAGCTTTCAGCTGCTTGTTTAGTTGATGATATTCTTCTCCGTTTTGTACCTTCCTCTCCACCTGCTCTACTCTCAGTACCAGACAACGTTCCACCACTAGATCTTGAGCCCTGAGATCGAGGGCTCACTGTAACAGAATGATAGTTAATCACATTAGTTGCAACAAAGAAAGAGCAGCTTCCCCGTCCTTATAACTTGGCCAAACTAAAATACCTTGTTCTGTTAAAAACGAACTCTGTCTCTCAAATACGTCCTTTTCTAAGCTTCCCCCCACAGAAGGATCTCCGAATACCTTACCAGAGGGTACACACTCTTTCCACCCCCATGTGTAAACTTCACCACTCTCTGCATTTAAGAAATGAAAGCACACTTACTCAATCACTCTAAGCAGATTGATTTACCCCAAAAAACAAAAGAGACAAGTAATAAACATTATTGATTAATATTAGTCCAGAGACTTATCAAATGGGAGATGTTCTTTCACCATATATCATGAAAAATTAAAATCAGTGATACCTGTTACCGAAACACAATGGGCCCAACCCGCTGCCGCTTTCGCTATTAAAGCTTCAGTTGGAAGAGGAAAAGGCTCTGGAATTTCCTGAAGAAATGCAATGGAATAAATATGTAGGTAAATTCAATGAAGAATTCAGGGGAAAAAATGAAATAAATCTCAATGAATTAGGGCCTGTTTGGATATCTTGCATAAATTAAATTGTTTCATTGTCTTTGACATATATTTTCCGGAACAAATCCATCATTGTGAATGGGGAAATTCAAGAAAAGGGCAGCATTGATCAAATGGGAAGAAAACATTCAAAACAGAGGAATTTTAAGATATTTAAAATTGATCCTGTAACTTCATAACATCAGTTATGGTGATGAACCCAAATTTTTTAAATGGCCCAATTCTCAAGATGATGGATTAATGCCATGTAAAAAAAAATGGAGCGAATCAATTTTCATGGGACAACCAAACACGGCCTTAAGAGTTTCACATAGCGCTACACTACCCCATGCTTCCCGGACGTCACATAGCTTTGACCTAGATCATCTGTTGAACCCCATGTAATGAGCTTTCCAGAATCTGATTGAGAAAGAAACATGAGCACAAACACAACTATTTTGAAAAAACAGCTATAAAAAATGTGTAAGGAAAACATAGTGAAACTGCCTATACAATTGATAATAGCATTCCAATGAAGAAATTGGTCAAAAGATTCCCAGAATTGAAACAAGATGATTTCATTTAAGTAAAACTCCACAAATTACAGCAAAAATAAAATCAATTGATTTCATTGAAGAATAAATTTAACGAAAATTCGAACTAGGAAGAACACAATCTGAATGCCTACTTGGGTTCAAAAGTTGAATATTCAGACAGTTAGATATAACTTGTATCCAACACAACTAAAATTCATAGTTTAGAATTTATATTTATTTTTTTATTAAAAAAAATTAACATAAAAATTGTAATCAATTTGGAGAAGAAAATTAATAGCATGCTGAAAACTGCTAAACGTTAAAATAAATAAATAAATAAAATTTCACCTATTACCTTTTGGTTGCGGGGAAAATGTGGGAAAAGAGAAAAATAGAAATAAAATTCTAGAATCATAAAATTTTCGTTAATGAAGACCTGACGAAACAAAACATCGAGTCAACTAAGCGTAGTGCAACTATTTGACTTAATTGACCTGAGTCTTCCATTTCAGGTAAACCAAAACAACAACAAAAAAACATCAAAATACCAAATTTGATTTGATTTTCTATTCCCACATTTTCGCACCAACCAAACAGAGGCATATACGTTTTAAAAAAGCCTCTGTCGCTATCTCAAAGTTACATTAACCCACTCAAACGCGACATTTCAAAATTAAAAATTCCGAAAAACAGTAAATCAAAAATTACAGATAGATGAAATCAAAAGCCAAAAACTCACCACAAATCGCCAAGGCAAATCCGCAACCGCCACCGCAAACATCCTTCCACGAGTACCCAGCGCCAACCGATGCCGGAAGCCGAACGACAACCGGAGATAGCAGCGGCGACCGCTGCGGCAGAGCTCCAGGAAGGTATCCCCACATGAACACTAACTTCTCCCTAACAACCTCCTCCTCCATTTTCACCCCTTCATTCCCAACCTCTCCATCGCCATTCATGGCGATATTCCCGAGAAAATAGGACAGAAAATGAGAGTGAAGGTAGTTTTGCTGAGTGATCTCTGTTTTCTCTTTACTATCGAGTCTGTGAAAATGCTGAAAGTTTGCGTCTTGTTTGGAAAGTGCCCTAATCTTTGCTGGGCAATTAAAAGGGGGCGTATCATTTTCAGGAGAATGGGGATGCCACGTAGGATGCTCACGTGGTTGTACGATCACGTGGCGTGATTATGGCCGGTAGATGCCTCGGCCATTACCAGCCAGGAGTTTCCCGGAAGTTTCTGGAAGCTCCAGTCTCCGAAGCCTCTACGGACTCTAAGAGGCCAGGCGCCATTGGCCGGCGTGCCTGCTTCCTTATTGCGCCACGTGTTTCCATCCTGAATAGACTTCAATCATTACGTGTTGTCACGTTTCCGGGCTGGGTGGTTTAGGAATTTTCGCATTTTGTCGTACCGCATCACCTCTTGGGGGGCCTTTGCTTTTTTGTATGTGGAATTTTAGATTACAACTAAGTAGTCATCATCAGTCAAGTTAGTAGTCGTTTATTATGAAGTTAGTAATAAAAGAACTCAATTGTAATTATGTTTCTATACCCGGATCAACCTAAAATTTCTCTTATTTTTATTTGGGAAATGCTTTCTGTTCCATTGATCCCATAAGGGATTGCATACGCTTAAATGAGCTCATCCTAATAAGCTCAACAGCTACGTCCGAAGACCAGGGATTATTCGAATCTGACAACCAAATAATTCATAGCCTACCTCCAAGAAAAATCAACAAAAACAAAACAAGAAAACATGTGAGGGTTTCATGTAGATCCCATCCTAGTTTATAGGGTAAATAACATCACTTCAAAAAAATAAATTATTTTCCTTTTGCTAAAAAAAGCTCAAAATGCTTGATATATATGTGATTCACAAAAGTAAGGGTAATTCTATGATATCCGCAAAATATCATACCCACTTACCATTTGAAGTGATTACTTACCATTTAAAGTAGTTTACTTATCATTTGAAGTAATTCAAAATTGCCCACTTACCATTTGAGATAACCCATTTATCATTTAGTAACCACTTATCATTTAAAGCGATCAATTTACCATTTCAAGTGACCTAATTTATCATTTAAAGTGATTAATTTGCCATTTCAAGTGACCCAATTTATCTTAACGTGATTAATTTACCATTTCAAGTTATCATTTCAAGTGACCTTATAGGTATGGTATCCAATTTTTTGCTTGGGTACCATAGAATTAGCCCAAAAGTAATGGTGGGAGAAGTTTAGGATATTTTTAGTTATGTACCATGAAAATTATTTTTTAAAAAGCATTTTCGAAAAATAATAAAAAAATTTGGACAACAACACAACGTGTTGTCTTTAATGGTTCTATGTTTCTTAAAAGGAAAAAATGACATGTAAATGAAGAATATTATTTTTATGGTCTCATAAAATAAGTTGCCTTGAAGAAAAAATTTCAAAAAACTGTTTTTGAAAATACCAACATAACAATTAATGAGTCTCATTTAAAACATGAATTATGTGAAATTGATGTATTGCTGCCCATCTTCCATCTAATATTCTACATCTTTCTCCGAGCCTTGTTAAAGTTATGTTTGTTATGAAGGAATGAGGGATGGAATCGAATGGTGATTTCATTTTTTTTTAAAAAAAAAAAAGGGTAAGTGTACGGGGTAAAATCCTGCTCCCCGAACTACGTGTTGATGATGGAGCTTGCTCCCTCGCCTGGACCTGCAATCACAAGCTTGGAAAATGGGTCAGAAGGTAGGCCAATGTGGGTTTTAGCCGTGCCCTCTCCAATGCTTAAGTCAGAAAGCTGTACTGGGGAGAATGAGGCAAGGAAGAAGATGAATCTCAGAGAATTAGGGTATTGTAGCTTACCAAATTAGGCTGTATCGTATTCTTTTTATACCCACCTGTACGGACTGACCATATGAGGTCAGGTAACTGCTTTGGTTACGTCAGATCTGACCATAGTTTACCCATAACCGTCTGACCATAGTTTGCTGATCATGGTTGGCCAAGGGACCATGGTTTCTAGTAATCGTCGTGTCAGGAATTACAGCTGCTGGAACAGTTTTGGACTGTAGTAGGATTTGGATCGTAGTGTGAGTCACAGGACAGGTGTCTCGAGCTGGAAGATCACGTGCTTTGCAGCAGGTCCTACCATGCGGACCTTCCACGTGTCAAGTGAAGTGATTTAACCTCTTGCCCCGAGCTAGACCTTAGGAGGTGAATCACGTACGTTGTGGTTAGGCTGGTTGAACAGTCTTCGCCACGTGTCAACGTTTCAGGTCTGAACCTTACATCCCGAGCTGGAACCTCGGTTCAGAGATATTTCCACCCAGTAAGTGTTTGGTAGTAAAAGAGAATGGAATGACCATTCCTTTGTAGGGATATATTCATTCCTTGGAGAAATAGCCAATCCTTCTCAAGCCAAAGGGAACGACTATTCTCACCTTTCAATGAGTAAAAATCATTAAAAGTGAGTCCCACTTATTCTTTTTCATTCCATTCTTACCTCTTACCAAACATTTGGATGGAATGACCATTCTCATTTTCTTTCCATTCCCTTTCATTCCATTTCCTTAAACCAAACGCAACCTAAGTGTTGCTATATATATTAGATATTGCGTTTTCTTAACATGTGCTTTAAGGGCACATGTTAAGATGTAATTAATGTCCTCATTATTGCATTGGAAATAATGAAAATGCATCTTAAATGATGAAAGTTGCTTGAAAAAATGTAAAAATGCTTGGAAAATTAGGAAAAATTATTTTTTCATGCAATGATTAAGACATTAATTGCATCTTAACATGTGCCCTTATAACGCATGTTAAGAAAACCCTAAAATATTTTTATCAAATTTATTTGTTGATTGAGGTGGAAATTCATAATTTTTTTTTTCAATCTAAAAAATAAATAAAGAAGAAAAACTATACTCTTTTGTAAGCTCCTAACTTATCATTGCCACACTAGTTGCCAAGAAGAGTGAGTGAACATACCTACATATATAACGTTTTGCTTATTCTTTCCTTCAGAGGTTGTTTGGCAAACTTAAAGACCTAACCAGTTGAAAATAAGTCTGTTACTTTTAATTTTACACTGTTTTGTAAATTTATTTTTCCTACTAAATAATTCAGTTTTATTTTGAAAACAAAAGCATAAATACAGTTTTTTTTCAAACCAATTGTGAGTTGGTTTTTTAATAAACTAGATAACAATTATAAATTAGGCCTAATCTGATTTAATTTCTAAAGTTCCCCAAACATGCCTTTAATTTTTATTTTCCTTTTTTAAAGCTTTTTGCTATTTTTCTCCTCAAAATATCTCCATAACCATACTCAATTATTAAGCATGACGCATAAAAGTGGCTTCCCTCCACATGTGGGCTTTACTAAACAGTCACTGTCATCACACTCTGTAGAGGAGTTCATTCCCTTCCACCCACATGAGTAAGCAAATCCCAATCATTCATATAATCACAAATGATTGGACTCGGACCAATTCAATGGGGCCACAGATGGCCTACGAACCCGACCTGACAAATGGATGGACAAGCTTCACGGGCCTCATAGATCAAGGAACCAAATTGGGCCTCATGTAAAAAATAACAAAAACATACACAGAAATATGCGTGCAAAATCAACTGCGAGCCACTAATTTTTCAGTGGTCAATTGGGTTTGAGCCCATAAAACCACTCGTTAGGTCAACGTTGTGTGAAACCCCTACGCGTTCGACCCTCAAACCATTTAACTTGGTGACCCCAAAATGTTATTAGAACAGGGCCCTCTAATAATTTAGTGCACTATTCTTATCTCTTTTGGAAAATCATTTGATGGGTCTGTTTTCTGCTTGGGATAAGAGATAATGTGGCTAGAAAAAGCAGGCCCAATGATTGTGTGTCAGTGGGCCTATGATCTAGTGGTTGATCTTGTGCTTTCAGGGTTTCAAACAGTGCATTGTGTTGGCCCTGATGAACAGACAGATGTTGCCCAGCTTAGACCTAGTTGTCAATTTTTGGGGTTACTAACATTTGATGGGGTCACCCTCATTTGTGTAGGTGAACTTCTTTTGTAGTGGTTCTCTCATCCAATGGATGGAATCTATCCTCCATATCCTTGCACTTACCACAAGTGGGTTGTTGGGAGCTTTTATTATTATTATTATGGAATGAAGTAATGCTATATTCTAGAGAGTTTTCGATGTAACTATCATACGGTCCCATTGTATCACGAGTTAATGAGAGTAGGGTAAAATGAGAATATAGGAACAAGTAATTAGACATTTTCACTTTACTCAATTCTCATTGACTCATGATACCACATCTTACGTATAAGTTCTCTTTATACTCGCACCCAAAAAGAAAAGAAGGTAAAGCTATACATCCCACCACCTCTACTGTCTCTCCTTTATTCCTCTTGGAAGGAGTGGGCCTTAAAGGATTCGCTTGACCCTTTCTCTCTCTTGTGGGATTCATTATTGCCTCATCAATTGAAAAGAGAAACGGGTAAACTTATCTGGTAGCTTTAGCACTTTTTCCCCCTCCCTTGCACGTTCTTCTTCTCTAAGTATTTTGCCATCTTTTCAAACAATAATACGAATAGTACTGTTATATAACCAAACTCATTTGTTGACATTTACTTGCCCCATTAACGTGTCAATTGATGTGACAGTTATGCTAGCCAATAAAAAGTCTTTGAAAGAATAATTGTCCGTAGTAGGCTATTGGGAAAGCAAACTTTGAGTAAAGAGTTGGGCACATTTTCCTTTTTCAATAAATCTGTAGAACCTTACTAAATTTTTAGGCATACAGATCAAAATGGCTTTTCTCCTAGCCATAGGATTAAGCAAATCCCAAGTCCTAACCATTTAGGTCATCACTTGTTTGGACTGACACCAATTCTCAGGGTCACAAATGGCCCACGGACCCAACCTGACAAGTGGATGGACACGCTTCATGGGCTTTAACAACAAAATGATCTGAATTTTACGGGCCTCAGATAAATATGTATACAAAATCAACTGCGAGCCACTTATTGGGGAAATTACCGATTGATTCCATGTTTCCAGTGGAATTGCCCCAGAAGGATTGCCTCAACAAACTAACTACTGACTTTATTATAGACTACTGGAAACAAAAACAAGTCGATAGTCAAAACATCCTTATAGGGCAATTCCATGGAAACGTGGAATCAATTGGTAATTTCCCCTATTTTCTTTTAAGTGGTCAATTGGGTAGGAATCCATCAATGATTGATGGGTTAACCTTTTTGATCTTTTAGGGATAAGAGATGGTGTGGCTAGAAAGACAGGCCCATGATTGTGTGTAAGTTGGCCTACAATCCAATGGTTGATGTTCCATTTGCAGGTTTTGTTGGGTCATCTTGTTTGGGAAGTGGGCCTTGTAAATCACACATGTTGCACATCTTTACACCTAGTTTTCAATTTTTGGGTTTCAATCATTGGATGGGGTCACCTTATTTTTGTAGGTGAGCTTGTGGGCGTGGTATTCTCATCGAATGGCTGGTATTTCGTTTTCCATGTCCTTGCACGTACCACAAGTAGGTAAATAGGATATTTTATATTATTTACACATTTCCATTGGCAAAAATGCTCATCAGTGCAACGTCAGCCACGTGACTTGGCACAAGAGTTTTCCACGAAAAGTATTAAAGAACTTAATTGTTTTTTCCAAATCTCTAACTCAAATAATGTGACGACTATTACATCAGCTCATTATTTTTCAATGAAAATTCTTAATTAGTTAAACCAGTAACTACATGCCATGGGTAAACATCATTTTTTTTCATTTTTTTTTTTTTGGGGTATAGTAAATTGGACTACACAACCCTTTTTGGTATTTTAATATTTCGGTGCCTAGGTTGGGGCAGCCTGACCCAACGGGCAAGCATGGGTAGAGAGAACCTAATTCATCATCCAGCCATTCCTTTACATGGCAAAACTAGTCAGTGCACCTTAGGCATTTCTTCCAAAAAAATGCAATGTCCATTCTGGGGTCTTTGGACATTAGCATCCTCATGCGGCCTCACAATTTTGTTATTGCCATGAACTAAAAATCATTCTCTCTCTCTCTCTCTCTCTCTCTCTCTCTCTCTCTCATGCACAAGTTACAAAGGGACTGCATGAGAAGATACACCATCCCATCCTTGTGATACCTGACATGCCAATGGAGCCTGCCTGCCTTCCCAGGGACACAGCCACAACCATTATGTCCATAAAAAGCCACCCCCAAGAGACAGCTCAAACTCAAGAAAGTACCACTCAGAGGGTTTCCAAGCTTTGTGAGCAGGGGTGAGAGTGAAGAGAGTCAAGGATGGAGAGCAAGAAAAGAAGTGGTGTTAGCATCTTCCAAATGCCCCTCCATTATCCTAGATACACCAAGAAGGACTACCACGACATGCCGGAGTCGATGCTCGACAGGCTATTTGCTGAATACGGGTTATGCGCGCACGGCGACTTGGCTTACAAGAGGGAGTTTGCGATGGGTGCTTTCCTCTGGCCTGATTTTGTTGGAAAAACCCATCGCCATCCTGCGACTTCTGCTTGCCAAGGTTTTAAGGAGTCTTCTAATCTTCTTAAGAAAAAGGTCTAAATAGCTGTAGCTTTTCTATATCTAGTATTTTTCTTAAAAAGATGCACGGTATGATATATGTATGTTCCCAATGTCGCATAAATTAGAATGGGATGTTACTATATTAGTATAATTGTAATAAGGTTCTAAATATACCTGCCCGGATAACTTAGTTGGCAAGTCTTAAAAGGTGTAAGAGTGTAACACCTCAAGATCTTGATTACATGTCTTGGTCTTAATCCATACTTGTGGCTTACGGGAAGAGAAGTTGATTACAAGTCTTGGTCTTAATCCATACTTGTGGCTAGTCTTGGTCTTAATCCATACTTGTGGCTTACGAGAAGTTGTAAGTATGCAGGTATCCAAGGTTTACTCCAATCCCATGAATAATCGACGGGGTGGGATCGAAGGTTTCTACGTCGTCTCAAAAGAAGCAAAATAAAAACAAAAAAAGTTGGGGATTTATTTACTCCCTCTTTTCCTAAAGAGTGAACATGTGACAGTGTTATTCGAAGCTTCACCCACTGTCCAACAACTGAATTAGTGTAAAAAATTATGCACAAAAATTAATCCTTATCAAAGCCATAATGCACTGCACACACGCGTTTAGAATGGGATTTTAGTTAGGCTCCATCTCACACACCCCATGGGCACCCCAACAGAGACATGAAGGGGTTGAGTTTCCACAATAAATCGTCCAAACCCCAATTACAGCAAGCTGCATCGGGGCAAAGGAGGTTGACATCATTTAGCTAAATCAGGGGGCATTTCGTGATTCATTTGTTTTTCATTTCTAGCCAAAAAAGACAGAATGCTTCCCACAGTGCAATGTTACTTGCCCTGATTACACTGCAGACAACCAAATACACCGATCAGGCACTCTGCACTCAAACCTAAACCTACGTCCAACATTCTGTCAACTCCAACATGTTCACATTTTCAGACCTTACAGAATACAATGGAGCCATTTGCCTTCTGTAGGGTTTCCAAAAGCGACCAAAATAATAAGGACAACATGGAAGGCGAAGACAGATTTCACCCTTCAAGAAGACAACTTTTAAAGGATTGAATAACACAAAAGAACATAACAAGTGACTAATATTAACATGCAATGCATGACTAGGATTTTGTTTACACCACCACCACTCCTTTCAAATTTGCGGCACTGGGAAGCAACTACATAACTAGAATCGCCTCCTAATGCGCCTGCCATTGGGATTCACAGATTCCGCTGCGGCCCCATCTGCTGCTAGGTCTAGCCCGAATATGCTGCTGCCACTTCTCTTCCTGCTCAACTGCAGACCCGAGTTCTCATCGGCTGATGCAAATGTGCGCAGCAACTCAGAGATCATCGATGGACAGCTCTCTTCCAAATACCTGTATGCTTCTGACTGCATTACCGCTGAAAAACATGAAATGAGGAACATGTTAGGTTTTCACACAGATGGCAGAGACCATAAAGAGGCTAGCAGTTACACACAAAATGAGAGGAGGGAATCCTTAAGCATATTTAAAAGATTGCTGTCATCCATTCCAGAAACAACCAAAAAAAAAAGGAGGGAATTTTAGATTGGTCAGGCTACCGAAAAATATTACAGCCCAACCAATCTAAAATTCCCAACCCCCTCCCCCAAAAAAAAAATGTGATACGTAGAATAATTGAAACAGGATAATGAAAACCCAGGAATGCTAGTATGAAGTTGTACAAAATGACTGATTCTGCTGCATTGATATGATCTCAATTTAAAAGCACCCAACAACAAACCCCCCCACCCCCCCTCTCTCTTCAAAGAAAAAAAAAAACCCCCATCCCCAGTTGTGTGGGGCCGACTAACAGCATGAAACCCAACTTATACATAAGCACAGAGAGTAAGTCAAAAAAAAAAAAAAAAAAATTTTAAATCCCAGTAATTCGAAAAATTAACCAACCATATGCACCTAGCCATTGTATAAAAACTAAAGAATCCATCAAATCCCTAAGAAACTTCTCACAATTCAACACAACATGTAACTTCCTACCAACATAAATTCCTCTAATTTGCCTTCTATTCTTCAAAATATGTTGCAGCTTTCAATTGTACAATACAAAGAATAGATTTCCAAGTATGCAGGGATACATAGAAATACCGAAGGGATGTATCCTAGATAGAAAACCACTTCTTTCCAGCCAATTTCTGTAACATCATAGATATCCAAAATCTCCATATTGCCAACTATAGCACAATTTCAGTAAATTTGAAGGCACCTTACGGTATTTCCCTCCACATTTCCCCAGACATATGAAGTCTCTCCCCTGCACTGACCATCTTCTCAAACATAGATATATATCAACCCATAACAGCATTATCATAAAGTTATCTAAAAAATTTTCCCCTCTTCCACCATATCAACTTCATCGAAATTGGCAGTCCAAGTAATGCCATTAGCATGCTGTCCATGCAAAAAATGGCATAATTTCAACAAATCTGAATTGCAATTAATATTGGATGTTACAACTACTCGGCTCATTCCTTAAAAATTCCATCAAGACATGTTGTACAAGATTCAAAATTTTCAGAAAAGTGATAAGCATGTAGATGAGTATAATCTTAATCATGAATTTCATAGGTAATCACTATAAAGCCGAATTAAAGGGTTGAATCAATAGTGGATTGTACGTTGCATTAATGGATTAAGGATTGATGTCTGGAATAACTTACTAAGCCATGAGTTTGGGTCACTCGATGATGCCCATTCTTTTGCAAGAGGGTCCAAACATTACATGAAATACTTATGGAGGCAACTTGAGAAAAGAGATCTAAGGACATTGAAGTCCATAAGCCTATTGAAAAAAGATCCATCAAGAGAGCTGGCCAGCCCCCATGAGGCCAACAACCAAGGGGGGTATGAAAATATTAGTTGTCATATTTGTGAGGACACTAGGCATTATTCAAAGACCTGTCTTTGTAGAGAGGATGCAAAGTAACATAGGGCCCTTCCAATAGAAAAATGTTTCATTTGGGAGGTAATTCAAAACATTTTCCATCAAGATTAACGTTAAAATTAGCTCACCGTCTCCAATTTCTCTAATTTTTCAAATTAACTGTTCATAATTGTAGCCAAGTTAAACATAGCAATCTCCTAGTTATTTGATGCAAAGCTACTTGCTACTCCAAGAAATGAGAAAATCTAATATTTTTACACGTAAAGGTTGCATGGATTTTCTTCAGACCAAAATTGTTTCCTATTGATTTTTCAATCATTACTCTCAAATTGGGATCTAATCGTCTACACATGGTGAGCTATAGAATACTTCAGAAATCTTCAATGTGCCAAGAATGAACGTGGAAGCATAACAAATTCTTCTACAGATTAAACAAAACTAACAACTGAATTTGACATAACCTGAAACTTTGCACTGCTCAGATTCTACGGGCAACACGCACCTCCCAAGTTAGCCGGAGTGGCTGCAAATTTCAAACAGATGGACTTTAGCTGTGGACACCCGTGCTGTTCAGCCAAAGCCAGCGTAGTTGCAACTGTGTTAACATTGACTTCTTCGCATAATTTTGCTTCACATAATAGTTTGAGCCGATCTAAATTAAAGCGGTCAGCAGCAGCCAACAAATGCTGCACCAAGATCGTAGATGTGCACATAGATGTTGAACCTGTAACTTCATGTACATCTGGAAGTTTATCTGAGTAAATAAACAAGAGCATTGCCTGCAAAACAGTTGAAATCCCATCTATGTCATCTAGGCTTGCTTATAAAACTTGCATAGATACAACCCTACACGTTAGCAAAAAAGGCATATTCACCATTGAAAATATGGCAAGGGACCAGTTGTAGGCTCTAAGAAAATCCAAACGTCACCTCTAAGGCCACATTTATTAGCCTAACATAATATAAAACCAGCCTACAGCAATATACAGTTCCTGGTTGCTGAAACAATCTCAAATTGGTTCATGTTCTTTTAACTCGTGAAAGCAGCACTCTCTTCTGCCGACAGGCCCCAAAAGGCCAAAAGTGCGTGACAGAAGAATCCTGACAGACTATAAACCTCTATAGTTTCAAAGGAACTCACGTACATATATCTAAAACATTAATTGATTAACCAATGGCTGACATGGTAAACAGTGCTACATTATGCAAATCATGCAGGAAAATACAATGCACGAATACACCTTCACGGCTACAAAATGACACCATGTCACTATATATAACAACAAAACGAGTGATAGTGCAACATGATACATACCTACAAATAATAAGCCTGCAGTAAATTTTATTTATTTATTTTTAAATCCAACCTGTGGTATTATAACATGTCATAAAATTAGCTCTTCATACTCAGAAAAAACTTAAAATAAAACCCATCTTTTTTTTTTCTTCTCTCTCTTATTTCAGTGTGTTTTATTTATTTATTTATTTTTTTGGGGGGGGGGGGGGTGGTTGGAGGTTTTTTTACATCTTTTATTCCACATCTTTAAATGGTAGTGAATGCAAGCAAGAAGAATGAAGAGCATTACCTTGAAAATAGAGGGTTCAACATCCTCCACTACTACTTCATCCATGTTAGGATTTCCAACAAGTCCAAAAAACTGGGCCCTGAATACAGGAGAACGAGCAGCAAGTATCAACTTGTGAGCTTTGAACGTCTCATCGCCAACCCGGAAAACTGATGTCACAACCAACTTCAGACTCTAGCAAGTCCTTAAGACTCTGACCCATGTCTGTCGGCGGAACAGAAATAGTATATGGCTTTTGGTCCCTCTACACGAGTTCTGACAACTCCAACAGTGCAATGCATGGCAAGACAATCATCCTTTATATAATCAGAAGTTTCTAATTGTGTTCTTCTGAAGAAACGCTTGTAACCCCTGAAATGCATATTGAAAGAGGGAGGGGGCATCAAATTGCAATGCATCACCAAGTAGCCAGAAGTAAAATAAAATGAAAAATATGTTTACACTTATAACATGTGAATTTTCCAATCTGGTCGGCTGGGATCAAAATGCATAGGAATTTTCAATACTTAGTAAGGTTATGGACTAAAGTATCTTTCTGCACAACCACCCAGCCTCGTCTACCATCCCAGTCTCAAGCAGACGTTGAAGCTATCATGACTTTTACACATTGTCTTGTATAAAACATGCAGATATTTCAAGATTCAACATCAATGATAGCACATAAAATACGGGAGAATAAGTACGTGGATCAATCACCTTTGCAGGTATTGAAAATTCCTATTTTGATCCGAGTTTCACCTAAATGGAATAATCAGATATTACACCATTCACGCGAACATATTGTACAACTCAATTCAACCAAACTCATCAAGCTCATCTCAACTACACGAGGAATGCAAATTTTCTCCGCTACCCGAAAAGCCAAATATATATCTCGTGTGTGCACATATAAACATAACCCGTACATATATAACGCTTTCAAACTAAACAACACATAAAACAATAATTCTTCACATAAAAAGCACACAATTTTCCACTAAAACCCTAATTCATCACTTTTTTTTTATTTAAAAAAAAAAATCAAATTGAACAAACATTTATCAAATCCATACCACATGCTCCCTCGATACTTCAAGGTATAAGGACCGCTCTCGAGCGCCCGATCAAAATGACTATGAACCTTGTGCTTCCCTTTCCCACTCTGATCCAACAACGTCAGCTCGAACAACGCCCTCACATCCGTCCCCTCGCTCGCCAACGCGATAAAAACCGACACATACATCGAGCTATCCTCCGGGTTCTTCCCATCAGGATAGAAGTAAATCGCCCAATCGTACCCTCCCACCGAGAACGTATCGCTCGATATGTATTTCCCAGCACCCATCCCCTTCGCCAAAGAGTAGCCCTTTATCGAGAAATGGTGCGACCCGTTCAGCGTCTCGTTGATCGACTTTGAACTCGAGTCCTTCTCGCCGTCGGTCTTGGAATTGACCATGATTTCATCGAACCAGTTCCACCTCTGCTGCTGTGTGAATTGTTGAGCGCTTTTTGATGAAACCCTAGGATGCAAGACACGACACGGACGTATCGAATTGGCAGGTGAGGTGTGACTTTTATTAGTGGGAATTTCGGAGGAGTGGGATTCAGAGCTGTGGGGAGATTTGTGGAGGGAGAATTTGAAGGGATCGGAGAGTTAGGGCAGTGGAGAGAGAGGGAGAGGGAGAGGGAGAGAGAGGGAGAGAGCTGTGTGTGAAAAAGGGAAATTTGATGATTAGGTTTTTTGGTTATGTCATTGTTAGGCATTTCCCGTTCTGTTGATTAATATCTGTTTTGGGGACTGCTCGGTGGGTCAGAGGTTTGTACACCGTGGGCGGGGCAGGATATTTTTGGGATGCTATAGTAAGTCGCATTTGACTCCGTTTATGATTAATGTGTGTCATGTATGTTTTGGGGATTGTTCATGGATCAAAGATTTGCACACTGTAAGGGGGATAGGATATTTTTGGGATACTATAGTAAGTCGCATTTGACTCCGTTTATGATTAGTGTGTCATGTATGTTTTGGGGATTGCTCGTGGATCAGAGATTTGTACATTGTGGACAGGATATTTTTGGGATGCTATAGTAAGTCGCATTTGACTCCGTTTATGATTAGTATATGTCATGCATGTTTGAGTGAGATCATACTTACGATTGGTGGGTTAGAGATTTGTACACTGTGAGTGGGGCAAAATATTTTTTTAAGGAATGCTATGGTCAATCGTATTCAACTGCATTTATAATTGATGCAAATCATACATGTTTAGTTGGGTTTGTGTTTATGATTATAAATGTTATACTGTTTTGAGCACTTGCACGATGATCGACCATCACGATTAACGAGTCCTTAGCATTCCTCTATTGTTTTTTTTTTTCCATTTTATATAATACATTCCACTACTTTCTAAGACTAATTTGTTACTACCACATCAACCTTTACTCATTTTTGATGTCAGGGATGTGAACTTATTCAATTCCTTTAGCCTTTTACATAAATTTTACTACATTTATTTTTTTTAAACCTGTGCAAAAGAGTCTAAATTTCTTATTTACTCCGTATTTGCTATTGCCACACAATAAGAGGAATTTGTGAAATTATCTCGTATCTTCAACATCTTTTTAAGACCTTGTTTAGAATGCTAGAGTGGAAATGGGAAAGTTTGGTTCAAGAATGGGAATAGAAATAAGAATGGTGATCCCCATTCTAATATTTGGTTCGAACATAGAAATTGAATCACTATTGGTGAAATGGCTAATTCTCTCAATGGGGAAAATGATTGATCTTATACTAATAACTTCACCCTTTGATGGCTAACCTCTTGTGGGGTAGGTACAAAGGGCAATTAAAAGAAAATTTATTGGACAAGATGGGATGATTTGTGCTGATCGGTAAAGGAGGAATTGGGTTCGAAGACATAATTGCATTAAATATTATTCTTTTGGGAAAAATCATGAATAGTGATTAATCTATATGATATAAACTCTTTGTTATGCAAAGTGGTCCAAGTCCAAATATTTTATGACTGGATGCAAGACTAGGTGCAGATTCCTCGTTCTCATGACCTAACATTTTGGAAGTACTCGAGAGCGGCATGAGACGAAAAATCAAAGATGGGCCATTAGTTTGGATTTGGAAATACAAATGGATCCCATCTTGTGCAAACCATTTAAAGAGGCTTACTTTGTAATTGTTTCGGCTCTATCCCCATTGCACCCCTCTCCCCGTCAGTTCTTTTTGTGGAGTTGGATGATGAGGATGGAGAACAAACCTTTAATATAATTCATTTGATTATCAAAAAAAAAAAGGAAAAAAAAAGAGGCTTAACCAAGCAAGCAGTTACTTGTTGATGCCAAGGTTAGGTGCTAACTGATGAATTGATTTATTTTTTCCCGAATCTATCCTTGCTTTTAAATCCCTAAATATTAATAAATAGATGGGGAAATTAGCAATAACCCCTATTAGAAGACTGCTTTTAACAAAAAACCTATCATAAGATTTTTTAACTCCAAAACCCCTTTTTTAAAAGATTCTTTAAGCAAAAGGAAATGTTTTTTTTAAAATACCTATTTTAACCTCCTTTTATATTTACAAGGTATGTTACGTAGAAGAAGAAGAAGGGAGGGGTGGAGAGAGAGAGAGAGAGAGAGAGAGATGAAGAAAAACCATATTTGAAGAAGAAGAAGAAGAAGAAGGGAGGGGCGGAGAGAGAGAGAGATGAAGAAAAACCACATCTGAAGAAGAAGAAGAAGAAGAAGGAGAAGGAAAACCAGATCTGGGAAAAAAAAACCAGATTTGGAAACCAAACCAGATCTGGAAAAAAAAAAAAACTAGATCTGGAAACGAAACCAGATCTGGAAAAAAAAAAAACTAGATCTAGAAACGTCCGGCGGCTGTTCATCAAGGCTATGTCTAGACCTTCTCCAACGACAAGTCTTCTTCTATTTCTTCTTCGTCATCTTCTTCTCTGGTTTTTTTTTTTTAGTGTAAGTGATACCAAAAATTTCATTCCAGTTTGTCAACAGTAGGTTGTTACTGTTGTAAGATATCATTTCAGCATGGTCAACAGTAAGTTGTTACTGTTGTGAATTCTCATTCCAGTATAATCAACAGTAAGTTGTTACTGTTGTGAATTAACAACCACACATCAATAAATTATATATGAATATCAAAACATCAATATGTAAGTTGTCACAATGGTAACAGTTTAAGAATAAAATGGTAAAGTGTTACTTTTTTAAATACAACAGAAAAAAAAAAAAAAAAAAAAAAAAGAGGGAAGCAGTGGAACCACGGGAGAGAATGTGGGGAAAAAAATGGTACTATTGTAATTATGTTCAAATTGAAAAGCAAGGGCATTTTTGTCCGTACGGGATTAAAAGGAGTTTTGACAAAAGTGTTTCTTTTATAGGGCCTATTAGAAAATAACTCTTATACATGGGGGTTTTGGCCATTTTCCCTAAATAGATATCAATGCTTCATCATAAGTTCAAACCCACGTAACAAAGCGAAAAAAATGTCACGAGACTATATCATGCCATCAGCGCAATCAATCAATAGATAAAGGGTTGAAATCTATGTTGGTTGATCATCTGATCAACACACTAACAACTTTGATAGGAGGGTTTGGAATTTTTCAAGAAACAACATTTTCATTGTCCAATAGTGCATTCATCGTCTAGTTTAGAAGGGAAATTTTCATGGAGTGACTCACAATCTGATCAAATATCAAGATTTCTATGTGAAAAAAGAATTAAAAAAACACTCATGAATTGATGCATACTCCAAAGCTAATGAGAATCGAGCCTTATTGGTTGATAATGGAGATGATAAAGTTGGGGTGGTGATTAGGAATAATGCGGGTGAACTGATGAAGAAATTATATCATTTAAGTGAGCATGTAGAACCCTTGGCAATTCTTGAAGGTGTTAGGTTTGCTTTAATTAGAGAATCGTGATGATGAATAATAGGAAATGATTTGTTGCAGTAATGAAAAGGATAGATTGATGCAATTGTTAATGGCACCAAAATATATTTGTTACATTTTTTAAAAAGTATCAATTTGATCATATTAAAAGTTTTTAAAATTGATTAACTAAATTAAAAATGTACTAACATATGAAAGTAACTCAGATGATTGATAGATCATGAGTTCATTGCTCCTAATTGGAGGTCTCAAAATTGTTTTTTTTTTTTTTTTTTTTTTTTTTTTTTTGTGGTATTGGATAGTCCACATTTATAAATGATTCCCATTCATTTCAAGAGACTACTCATAATGCAAATTTCAATAGGAATAGACACAGGACAATCTCTTTTATCTTGGGATTCCTCTCAAAATTTTCATTCATATTTCTATTTCAAACTGTTTGATAGGAAATCACTTAAATTATTAATCCATGTGGATCTCGATCCGATAGCCTAAAAAAGAAACTCGTACGGTATTTTCAATCTATGATCCCAAATTGAAAATAAATTCAATCATAAAATATCCTATATCGTAAATAAATAAATTAAAAAAAAGCCTCAAAATGGACACAAAATACAGATTTTAACATTTGGGGTAGAAAATTGTTTAGATTTCTTGGCGAATCATCTCCAAATGAATATTATCTTTGATAAATTTTGATGTTTAATGAAATTTCAATCTTTTTGAATTTTTTTTTAAATATCTAAGTGGCGCCCAAACGACTAATTATTATCTACTAGATTCGCCGTTTGCCGTTTGCCGTTTATGGCAGGTTGAACGTATTTTAACGCCATCGGTAGTAATCGCTAAATCGAAACAGTCAGACACATGTCACAACTCAAAAAGACCCGACCCGCCCAATCACTTAATTTCCATACTCCCTTCCTCGAAACTCGACACGTAGTACAAAAGTACAGCCAAAACGCAACTCTCCAATCACCGACGAAGCATTTACTCGCCAAAGTGAAAAAAAAGAACACCGAGAACTGAGTTTCATTTTTGCCCTCGTGTCCCTCTTTTATAAATACAGGAACGGAACTCTCCGTTCACTTGTCAGTCACTCTAGTTTTATCCATTCGTCTCCTTTGCCAGCTCCGCTGTTCCATTTCCAAGACAATTTTTTCTTTTTTTTGGGGGCTCAAAATCACAGAAGAGAGAGAGGCTAGAGAGAGAAGGAGAAAGAGTGAGAGTGAGTGAAGCTATATATATATATATATATATATGGTGTCCACTTGTTTTATGTGTTTATGTAGAGAGAGCGAGATCTTAGATCTGGCAAGGACGCAGTGAAGTGAATTTCTAGTTTCAATTTGTACATTGATCTTCGAAATTGGAAACCATGAAACTCAACAGTGGCGGAGAATTCCTCAAAACGCCGCTATTCATCAAGATCTCGGCCTTCATCTTTGTCTCCTTGACCTTCTTCTACCTCGGCAAGCACTGGTCCGATGGCTACCAGCAGCTCATCTTCTTCAACACCCGCCAAAGTTCCCCAACTCCGATGGTCTCAATCTCTCCCAACAACAACAAAACCTACGATCTCTCATCCATCATTCCCACCAATACAAACGAGACCCTGAAGGTATCGGACCCAACCATAGCTTCACTTCCACCTTCTCAAGCCGATTTGTTGCCACCGCCACCGCCACCGCCTCCGCCGCCGCCATTGCTATTTCCACCTCCACCGCCGCCGTCGGTGCAGAGATTTGGGATTGTTGATGAGAACGGGACGATGGCGGAGGATTTCGAGATCGGGGATTTCGATCCTGAGTTTGTGGAGAATTGGGGGAATGGGAGTGAGAATGAGGTTGGGGAAGTTGTTGCCGGTGGGAGTTCGAGGGTTATGGTTAAGAAGTTTGCTTTGTGTCCGGTGAGTATGAGGGAGTATATACCTTGTTTGGATAATGTGGAGGCGATTCGGAAGCTGAAGTCGACGGAGAGAGGGGAGAGGTTTGAACGGCATTGTCCGGAAAAGGGTCGGGGATTGAATTGCTTGGTTCGGCCGCCTAAGGGTTACCGAGTTCCTATCCCGTGGCCGAGAAGTCGCGACGAGGTATTTTTCACCGTTATTTTGATTCCGTGTTGCACTGTTTTCTTTGTTATTTGTTGTGATTTATTCGCTAGAATACTCGAATTGGACGGATACAGTTTAGGATCTGCTTGAAAATTGAAATTCATAACCAAACCTACATGCATTCATTTGAAAGTAATGCAGTACAGGTTTATTTAAACAGAAACAATAAGTGAATTCGAGAAAATTTATTTATAACTAATGCACTCTAGGTTGATCTATATGCATAATTGAATCTTGGTAGGGTGGTTTCAAAGTCATTTTTTGTGCCAATTATTCCTACTTTGTCGAGGGACTATTGTCTTGTGCAATGGTAAAAAGTCTCAGGTTACCAAGCTCGAAGGCGCATTTTCGAGTATTGTGAGCAACCACTTTGTACAAAAAAAGAAGAAGATTAGAATCATATCTAGCTCAGCCCTCCCTACCGCTTAGTGAGACAAACAATGGATATTGACCTTTTCTTATCCCTACTGCAACTGGTTCATTCTTTAACACATTCATTCATTTGGAAGTTACTGATTTTAAACACTATCATTTCATTACAGGTATGGTTCAACAATGTTCCCCATACGCGTCTTGCTGAAGATAAAGGGGGTCAAAACTGGATTTCCATAGCGAAGGATAAGTTTAAGTTTCCGGGGGGTGGTACACAGTTTATACATGGGGCAGATCAATATTTGGATCAGATTTCACAGGTTGTCTAGTTTTAGAATTCAACACTTGGGTAAAGGGAAACATGAATTTTGAGTTTTGAATATTTTGCATCTCAGATTTTCATATTTCTTCCCCCATTTGTGTATGTAGATGGTCCCTAACATTGCATTTGGCCGTCATACACGAGTTGTTTTAGATGTTGGGTGTGGTGTGGCAAGTTTTGGTGCCTATTTGCTGTCACGGAAGGTTATCACTCTGTCAATAGCTCCCAAAGATGTTCATGAGAATCAGATTCAGTTTGCTCTTGAGCGTGGGGTGCCTGCAATGGTGGCTGCTTTTGCAACACGCCGTTTACTGTATCCAAGTCAGGCGTTTGACTTAATTCATTGTTCAAGATGTCGAATCAATTGGACTCGTGATGGTAAGCATTTTCAATTTTACATTTCTTAAAATAAGGGGGGAAAAAAAAAAAGGAAAAAAAAAACATTTTAGAGCAACTGATCAGTTGGTAGAGTATACCACTATACCTTGGAAATGCCAGTTTTGTATTGTTTCTCTTGGTTGCTTCTATAACCACATGATAAACTGTCTCAGTTTTTCATGAGATATTAAATCTCTTTTATGGGATTCCAATAATTGCATGGGACTTTAGTGCTTCCTCGGGGAGGATAAAAAAACACCTCAGAATCTCTCTCTTTCTGTGTGATAATAAACAAAATTCTGCAAGTTTAAAAATCAATATTCCCAAACAAGCCACAAAATTGTTACAAGCCCTTTTCTTCTGTGATTGTGATGGAGCCAACTATGGATGTTGGTCCACGAAGTGATTTACTTGCCTGTCTGTCTAATTACTCTGATTTGTAGACGTCTAGTTGGTTTTTATTAACTGAAAATTTTCATTAATCATTCCTGACAAGATCATGGTACTAATCTGCATCTATGCTGTTTATTCGCTTAAAATTGTGTATGTCAGTCGTTCCATATCTTCTGTACTCGGTGCTTTACGAATTAAGAAGTCTAATGTGGAAAATTTTATTTAGCACCATTTAGATTATTATTTTCTGAAATATAGTCTGAAAAATGGCTGTGACAGAATGTTTTCCCTAATTGATGTCAAATTCACTTGTGGAATATCTTCTGAATTGTGATTATCCTCTCATTCTGTCGTTGTGAAGATGGAATTTTACTGCTTGAGGTCAACAGGATGCTCCGAGCAGGAGGATACTTTGCTTGGGCAGCACAGCCAGTCTATAAGCATGAAGAAAACTTGGAAGAACAGTGGAAAGGTATCACTACCTGGAACATCTGCTAAAAAAATTAACCGATTTAAAAGTTGTGGTCATTTATATTACTCGTTTAGCAATTGCAAGTTTGAATATCAGAAGCTTTACTCTTTTGTTCTCATATGTCATTGAAATTTGACTTGAGAGGCTTTTAGGCTGTTTCAAGTTGGTTTTAATAACCATGCTGTTCTAAAGACTGCCAGTGTAGCCAGATAATAATACTGTACATTATTATGTTGTCTTGTTTTTATCTCAGAGATGGTCAACCTTACCACTCATCTCTGCTGGGAGCTTGTGAAAAAGGAAGGATATATTGCAATATGGCAGAAGCCCTTAAACAACAGCTGCTATTTAAACCGCAAGGCAGGAGCCCAACCACCACTCTGTGATCCAGATGATGACCCAGACAATGTTTGGTATATCTGCTATTCTCTCTGTTGGTTTCTGATAATGTAAAAGAAAGGTTCATTGAACTACCATGGATGTTTCAATTCATAGGCTTTATGTGCAACTGTGGAGCACTGGGGCTTTCCTATTTTTTTTTTTTTTTGATGAAGTATTAGCAAAAAGGGCAGAACCCAAGTACATAAGAGATATACAAGAGCTAACCACAAGAAAGAAAAGAAAAGAAAAGAAAAGAAAAAGAAAAAGAAAAACCCCAAGCTAAATCTTTAGCATGTCAAGAAAGTCAACAAAGGAGGGGTTGTGGCCATTAGAGTAACTAGAAGACCACCAAAAAAGTGTCTTTACAAAAGAAGACTTTAGCTCAATTAAAGAGGCTTCCTTATCTTCAAAAGTTCGAAGGTTCCTTTCTCTCCAAAGGCACCAAAAAAGAGCATGTGGTACCATATTATGGTCAACAATATTAAATAAGTATATTGGGTACTATGTAGGCTGCTCACAGCATAAAACTGGGTATAGAAAATAAGCGTAGACCTGATTTGGTCCCATGGATGGTCAACAATTTCAGTTGACAAGTTATCGGAGTAATGAGGTTTCCTGTCATCATTAATGATATTCTTTGCATGATTATCTTAGGTATGTTGATCTGAAGGCATGCATCACACGACTACCTGAGAATGGATTTGGAGCAAATGTTAGCACATGGCCTGCCCGTCTGCAAAATCCGCCTGATAGGCTCCAGAGCATACAAATGGATGCCTACATATCTAGAAAAGAGCTCTTCAAGGCAGAATCAAGATACTGGAATGAGATAATCGCAAGCTACATTCGTGCTTTACATTGGAAGAAGATTAGATTAAGGAATGTGTTGGATATGAGAGCTGGCTTTGGAGGGTACTATACTGATCTTCCTTTTGCATTTTTACATTTCTCTTTTAATATTAATATATTATTGAATTTCTCATTTTTATGTTCAATTTCATTGTTCTGGTAGATTTGCAGCAGCATTAATTGATCTACAACTTGATTGCTGGGTTCTGAACGTTGTCCCTGTTAGCGGGCCCAACACCTTGCCTGTTATATATGACCGTGGACTCATTGGAGTTAGGCATGATTGGTACTTTTTCAAAACTGTTGTCTAACTAGCTGACACATGATTGTTGGGATTCTCATTTAGATATTATCATTTATGGTTCCAATGGTTACACATTATCTTGCATGGAGAGTATATACACTAAACACTCACTCTCTCATATGCAAATATCCTTGGTAGATTTGGATGGTTGTGCACCCTTGAATCATTACTTACTCATTCATCAAATATGCATACTGTTTCCATTAAATCACATAGAAGTTGATTATTGATTTATTGGACATTACAGGTGCTTGAACTGAATTTTATTGGTCTAAATATAATTAATTGCATTATACTTTACAGGTGTGAGCCATTTGACACATACCCTAGAACCTATGATTTCTTGCATGCTGCTAGTTTATTCTCCATTGAGCAAAAAAGGTATGTCTCTTCCCATTTCTTTCCTAGTAGATAATTATTGCTTCTCAGAATTTTTATTTGCTTTTTATTTTCCACCTTTATCTCGCATTACAACTCTACAGAGGGAACCGACCTATGAGGATACTGTCAAATCAAGAATTTAAAGTTGCCAAATTGCTCCTCAGGAATTATCTTAGAATTAGGTTCTTCTGCCCAATTCAGGAATGCATTGGATAATTTAGGATATGTAGAATTAGATGGGATCAATATGAGTTACATATCTATATAAAAAATAGGGTATATATAGGAGATTTTTCAGAATGGGGGGACAGATCCCTATGGGTAAGGTTGTGTTTCTTAATATCTGTTTCCTTTCTTTCTATCAGATGCAATATGTCTAGCATCATGCTTGAGATGGATCGGATGCTAAGACCTGGAGGACGTGTATACATCCGCGACTCTCTTGCCGTCATGGATGAACTTCAAGAGATTGCGAAGGCCATGGGTTGGCAGGCTGCATTGCGGGACACATCTGAGGGTCCTCATGCAAGTTATAGGATCTTGACGTGCGAGAAACGCCTCTTGCGTGCTTGAAGTAGTGGAATTTTTTAACCCAACTGAATTGTTCTATTTTTCCCTCTCAAAGAGAGGAGATCTTCAAAGAAAGGGACTAAATCCCACCATCATCTTAGAGATCAGAGACTGAGGACGACGCTTAATGAATTTCACCATCTGCAGCTGAGAGAATTATTTCAGTTGGGTAGTGTAATTTGGCAGCTATTGGGTGTTCTCTATCCTGTTCATTTCATGCCGCGTCAGATAGGACCCACCATTTTGTAGATGGTGATGTGGCAGCATCTGGGTTGGCACTGTAAATGCAGTTCTGTAGAGGAGCCTTTCTGTGATCTCGCACTTCTCGTTTTTACCAATCTGGGAAGATAACACATGCAAACAGTAAGCAATTTGTAATGGTAACCATTTATACACAGGATAGTTAAGAAATACATGCAATCTTCAGTTCCTTGTATTCTTTGGCCCATCCCTGGGCACTCCATTTTTTTTGTTTTTTTGTTTTTTGGTATTTGCTTTGAACATATAATAGGCGATTATTGCCATTTTTAAATCAAGGATGGGGCTAGTCAAGTCAAGAAGTAGCATATCATTTGGGCGTCCCCCAATTAGAAATGTTTATAAGCTTAATGTGGATGGCGCACTATCATCTGATAAGAGTATTGTTGGTATCGGAGTAGTGGCATGTGACCATGAGGGAGAGGTTGTCGCAGCAATGGGTCAGAACTTTCACAGCAACTTGGAGCCAAAACATGTAGAGGCGTTGGCTTTTTGGTGCGCACTGACTTTCGCTAGGGATATTGGGCTCCGGTGAATTATTGTAGAGGGTGATAACGTTGAAGTCTTGCAAGGTATCCTTAATGTGATGAGGATTGCTCTAGCTTAAGACTCATATTTGAAGACACAAGGGAGGATAGTGGGCATTTTAGTACCATTTGTTTCAAGCTTATTTATAGGGAAGGGAATGTTGTAGCTTATTGTTTGGCAAAACATGTTTGTAATATGAATTCTACATCTATTTAGTTGGAGGAGGTTCTTAAGTTTATAAGGGACCAAGTTCAACTTGACACTTAGGTTAATGCTTTCTTAATAAATATCTCTTTATCAAAAAAACAGAAGTGTCATATCATTATGAATTTCTGACGGATTGGGAAATTGGTTTTTTTTTTTTTGGGGGGAGGGGGGGTCAACAAAGCTTGAGCCCAGGCCTTGCTCGTGGGCCCCACATTCGGACCACGATTTGAATCATGTATCGCTAATCCGAGACCGTATCCGGCCCATTGTTGGATATGCTGTATGGTTTGTCCAATTTATACCCGATTGTAAAATAAAATGGAGCAACCTCAAAACCTTTAGGCACCACAGGCGTCAGTTTGCTAGTCTAGCCGAAATTGAAACCCTGGCTACACTTCGCCGCCAATGAAATGGATTCGTTTTTGCCGAAGCACCATGGCCTCGTCAGTTGCATGTTTCTTCATTTCAGTAGGGCTCTAGTATGCTTGGGAAGTAGGAGGGGCAACAATTTGGGCCTGTTGGATGGGTCATGGGTCCTTTTTTAAAAAATAAAAATAAATAAGGGATTGCTATTGCCATCTCTTAATTTTTTTCATACTCTCATTTATTTTGAGTATTGTAAGGTTTTATGAAAAATATAAAAGATTTTCATGAAAATTATGTTATCCATTATAAGGATATTATCTTAAACAACTTTGTAGAATAAAGTTTTTCTAAAATTTATCGTTTAAGTCGACTTTTTAGCCATTTTTCATGAAGCATTATGTAAAAATGAAACTGAAATTATAAATAATAAAAAAGTCCACTTAAATAATAGATTTTGAAAAACTTTCTCTCACAAAGTTGTTCAAAATGATGTTTGCTATTGGATAACACGGTCAGTTGTCATGAAAACTTTTTATATTTTTCATTATACCTTGATAAATCATTATAGGGTTGAGGGTGCAAATAAAGTTAAGGGATGGAAATAACCACCCAAAAAAAAAATACTAAAACATCTGTCCCTAACGGCAAGCTAGAAATGATTGGATAAAAGAGAGATCTAGAAACAATCAGAGAGGAGTAGTCGTGGAACGGTAATTTCAAGCAACTTTGGATGAAACTTAGTTGAGGTATTGTTGTGGAAGACGTGCTTAGTGGAAGCTAACCTTTCACGGGAATGACCATGGGTATTTGGGAAATTTTCTTTTTTTGAAACCCATTTCATGGATAGAGTAATCAGAAACTCACGTTTAAAGTGGATTTGAAATTTCCATAAATTTGGGTATCTCATTCTTGAAAGCACTCGATACCAAAATAGACTGTAATGGGAACAAAAGGTCATTTAGTTGTCCAAACATGGAAATGAGCCGTAATGGGAATCATATTCCCATTTCTGTCCTTCTATTCTTACTTACCAAACGCATTCTAGATGTATATCTATATCTATATCTATATCTATACTACCTATAAAAAGATGAATGTGAGAAAAACTTTTGATTGACTAATATACCCTTATTTTAATTTTTAAATACACAACTATCCTTCTGCATATATAGAAAATATAGCAATATAAAACACATACCTTAATAAGAATTCTATGAAAACTATAATTCGTATAATAATTAAATAAAACCAAACCCAAATAGGAATTCTAAGGAAACGGAAACTATAATTCGTAAAACCCTAACAATGTTAACATATAAATACAAATAGAAACACATTACAAAATTATAAAACCTTAACACAAGAAATAACAACTACTGCTTCCTTCTTTTGTGTCTTCTATGTGCCTTCATTACGTCTCCTTTCTTCTGGTGCTTTGTCTGGTATGTAGTTTTCAATAAACTTGACTCATATATACAAATTATGTTTAAACATTTAAATCTCTGCCTACATAAACATTTAAATCTCTTTTTACATCATATTATTGGACTTTTAAATCTCTATTTGAATTGCAAAATTAGCAAGAAAAAGAAAAGAATCAAAGACAAATCAGTTAAATGAAAATAAAAAGATGCATGCTTGAATAAAAACAAATGAAAACCCAGATGAAGAGGCCAAAAAAAAAAAAAAAAACCTTGAATTGTATAAGTAAAGTTTTGAATAGCACATATAATCTTTGATTATTTTCTAAGGATTCGCATATCAGAAAAAACTTGAATTGCATTATTGAACTTTTAAATTGCTGTTGTTGCATAATTTTCATATTTTGTTGAGAATTCTTATAAAATCTTTGATTTTTGAAAATAATCAAGTCAAATTACCAAGAAAAAGAAGAGAATCTAAGACGATTCAATTAAAGGAAAATTAAAAAAGAAGCAGGCTTGAACCAAAAAAAAAAAAAAACCCATTAACGAATGCACAAGAAAAAAAGAAAATGAAAAGGGAAGGTCTAATAAACCACCAAAAAAAGGTCCTTATCAAATCGTGAGGTTTATGAAACTTTACAATATCTACCTCCAAACCCAAAATACCAAACTAAACAAAACAAAACCAAAAAGAACAAAAAGAAAAGAAAATAACTTAGATCACAACCCCCCCCCCCCCAAAAAAAAAAAGTTCAAAATCATTGGAAAAAAAAAAAAAAAACTTACAGGCCTAAAAAAAATTAAATCACAAGTAGTGATCCATCACGCATCGACGAAGAATATATATATATATATATATATATATATATATATATATATATATATCGAAATCAAATCACAGTTTTTTTATTTTATTTTATATAATGGTAATTTGAGAAAAATGTACAGGACATACCTTAGATAAAAACTCATAGATTGATGACATTTATTGGTGCAACATTGATCGATGGCGATCAAGACCCATAGATCTTGCAATTGTTAACTCAAAGACCATCAAGGAAACCAACCGACGAGGATCCAAACCATATAGGTAGACTATTAAGGAAACCAATCGACAATCATTGAAAGCAAAACATAGACCCAAACATGCGATTCACGGCCAGATGATGGTGAGAGAGAGAGAGAGAGAGAGAGAGAGAGAGAGAATAAAAATGGGTGAGAAACTAATAAAGAAATAGAGATGAGAGAAAGTTAGAAAGAACGGATTGCAAATTTGCAATCAAAACAAATACATAGATAATGAGGTACAAGAAAAAAAGGAAAGAGAGACAAAGAATGAGTGAGAAACTAGCTAGAGAAAGAAACACACCGCCTGATAAGGGTGTGTGCGAGACAGACAGAGACAATGGGTTTACCCAAATGGATTATTGTAGCAAATGGAGATGACGTAGAGAGAGAGAAATAGAGGGAGAGAAGGGTAGGTGATAACAGAGCTAAGATCACCTAATCTGAGCTGGATCCGTGATAATGTGGGGAAGAGAGAGATATAGAAAATGGTTCTGAACTTCTGATGTGAGAAAAAGTTGCTGGGAAAAAACAGATGATGGGACATGAGGGGCAGGACAGAAAAGAGAACCAGCTAAGTGACGTTTTAGTTATCACTTCTAAATGTAGTACTAAACATAAGATATTAACAGTCAATTTGTACCATGTTGGTAGTTAATATTTAATAAGTTGACAGACAAACTTTATTTGGTATTATATTTGGAGGCTGATTACCAAAAAGTCATATTCTCATCACAGCCATCCAGATTCAACTAGGTTAGCAACTGTCAGAAAAATTTAACATCATGGAGTAAAGTAAAATCATGATGCCAACTTGCCAAGGTAATATATAAAAACGAGTACTCCCTCCGTCCCAATAAGGTACGCCGAATTGTTAACTTTTT